>CM041211.1:24134175-24734175 GCA_023065735.1 Coffea humblotiana
ACTACCAAATATATGAGGCTTAAGTTAGACGAGGGTTCATGGCATACTTGATGTGGGTGCAAATGATAGTCATTTGTGGAAATTATTTACATAGCAATTAGTTTTACACTTGATACAAAATTTGTAGAGAGTTTATGAAAAAAAAATATGAAAATTAATAGTTATTCGTTAAACACCTATAATCATGGGTAGTTACTAACATGATTCAAAAAAAAAGAAAAATTTTTTGCATGTCAGACCGTCTTTTTAATGTTTAACACCAAATTCCTTTCCTCACCTCATACATCATAGGAATAGATTATTAGAGCAAAGCACAGGAAATAAATTTCCAGTGGCTAACAATTAGAAAGGTGGTGAAAAGAAAAATTTGGATCATTGATGATTACTCATTTTTTGTGCTTCAAAGTGGAAAGATGCTATAACATAATAGTTTTTTGTGTGGATAATAGCAAAAGTGGAGCACTGGAACCTAAAACATGCAGATTGAAAAGGTTCAATCGGACCATTCAAATAAAATTCGGCTGAGATTGCTCAGTCTGCATTTTAGTTACTAGCACCATTCACCATCAAAAAGCTTATTCTCAAGATGTAATGATAGGATCTTTCACAGATCTTATATTCAGTCAAATGCATGAAGGCTTAATGCTTGATATGCAAAGCTTTAACACTATCGGATCCCCTGATATGCACCTTTACCATCCAAATAAGAATTTCGGCAAATTTAAGATTTATTATCAGCTAATAGATTTCTTTGGATTGTTCTCCAGATAATTAGAATGACCTATAGACGGGCCTACCATCATTTGTTTATTCTACAATGGTTCCTCTTTTTGCAACGGGAGATATATTCTTAACTATCGAACCACAGACATTCAATTGTTCCACCACTGCATTTTATGTGTAAATGTCCAAATAATCATCAACACAACAATCTGATCCATGACTAAATGGAATATACTTTCATGTAGGATATCCAAATATTTGCAACATAAATTAAACTTTCAAAGGCTAAAATATGGTCATGTCAAGATATACATGGGCAATGAAATTGAGTTAATAAGAGTAGGAATAAATAAAATATTTCTGGTGTCAACAAAGTATCATAAGCCTCTTCTATAAGCAATGCAAACCAGTAAGTACACTCACAGAAGTTTTGCCATCAGGATTTGTCACTCTCCTCCACCGAACAATATTATTTTCCAAGCGGATGCGTCTCTTAGACCCAGATTCATCTGTCACAAAATGATCCTCTTCAATATATGTTTTGGGATCAAAAGGCTTGGGGTCGATGCCCATTATATTAGAAACTTTGATCATGTTCATCTGCAACAAATTGGGAAAAGGGAAAAATTAAGAAAAAAAGGCATTAAATTTCATAACTTATTCTACCAGTAAAAGTTGGTATTCCATAAGGATCCTAAAGCACATAGAACTAATCTTCTTTCATTAATTTCCCAATCTAAAGTAAATCAAAGTGAAAGAAACCAAAAGCATAGAAGAGTTATCATTTCAAAGGAAATCTTATTGCCTTTAAATCCCAATTGTGCAAGACATCTAGGCAAATAAACCTTGGAAGAGAAAGAAAGAAACATGAGGCATCTGCAATAAATTGGGAACAGGAGAAAAATGAATTTGGGAAAAAGAGAAAAAAATTAAGAAAAAGAAGGCATTAAAATTCAAACTTATTCTACCAGTAGATGAATTGGGTATGCCTAATGATCCTAGAGTACATACAGACTATTAGTGTATATAGTAACTAACCTTCCATTAATTCCCCAATCTACAGTGAATCAAATCAAAAGATACCAAAAACATAGAAGAGTTATCATTTTAAAGGAAATCTTAGTGGATTTAAATCCAAATTGTGTGAGACATATAGAAAAGTAAACCTCAGTAAAGAGAGAGAGAAACACAGAGCATCTTATGAGCCACGCAGTTATCATGGTAAGGTAAACTTTCATTACATTGTGACATAGGGCTGTGTAATTGGCAAGATAGATCCAAAATAACGAGAGCCTGGCCCGCAGTGATACAACACCATAACATACCATGAGTAAATAGTCCAGTAAATCAATATCTCATCATTGATCTCGAACATGCATTATGCTCAGGAGGAATACTTGATTGGCAAGTCAATAATTTAATCCAGAATAATAACACAAGTTAAGTATACATGACGAGTCATACAAAGCTTAAAAATAAACCATAACGCAATCTTTCTTTTCACAGAAGAAACATCAATGAATAATAGATAGAGGTGGGCCCATAACATGCTAATAATTCATCAAATGTGAAATTCAAATCTTGCACAGTATGAATCTTCTGACACTAGCAAGAAGTACGTAACAAGTTTGATCACCCGCAAAATACGAGAGGTAAGAGTATAAATAAAAAAATTAAACTGATTAATCTTCTTGGAAGAAACAAGGCAAATAACACATTAATCTCAACAAAGTCTAGTAAATTAAACTAGATTCAAAAAGCAGAGCACTCAAAACTATATAAGCTAAAGCATTGTTAGAACTTTGATCATCAATTCTATCAATCAGGCTGGTCAAGAAGTTGTCCAGAGTCAAGACTTAACTCTGGTATTCTTAAAACGAGAAGATAGCAATACAAGTTTCAACTTATTTATTAATCTGGAGTCAATGGGGAGTTCTCTATCATAAGTCCAAATGGTAACATGAAAGGTACTATGCATCCAATTATGCCTCTAAAAGTTAAAAAGCAGGGGAAAAAAGAAACCTTTTCAGGGAGAGCAGGAGGTGGACGCAGCGGAATCTCCAGCTCCAATGGAGGACCAACTGGTTTTTCCCTTGGTTTAGCCTCAGGATGCTCTTCCTCAGATTCATAGTGGCCCTCCTCATCAGCCAGCATATCCCTGGTTTGAGTTCCTTGTCATAGTCCTCCTCATCTTCTTCCATAGGGAATCTCTGCGAAATAAGAAAAGCTAATAATTGCCATTCATATAGCATATATATGCATTCTCAGCTGCAGAATATAAGAAAACAATCCACAATCACATTTTAGCATCTAATACAAACATTTGCCTCATCTTCAATTTGATTTTGAACCCCATACTCCACTGGTTCTTCATCATCAGAGTCCCCAAATACATCACGGATCTCAGGAGCTGAGAGTGAAATATGAGCCTCATCTCTCTCTTGACTAGGAGATCTGATGTAAAAGACAACGAAGTAATGTATTCAGCATCATCCAAAATAAAAGAGTCAGCTAAAAACCAATTTTCTTGCAGATGTCTGTTAATGAACCATAGCAAGACATACGCAATAGTCATACACAGTCATTTTAAGCCCTTTAAACTGAGAATACAGTCATGAAAAAATGCAAATAAATAATGAATAAATTAAAAGGATTTTTTCCTGATGTCGAATCTTTGCTGTGTAATATCTTGAGTCCTAAGGAAAATGTTACTAGCAGCATCACTTCTTCCCTTGATAAGCAAAAAGGCCCTCACTTAAGGACGCAAGTGAATATTGGAGCAAGTGTTGTTGGTTGAACCACTAAAGTTTTCATTTGGAAAAAAAAAAAAATACATCGTTTCACATTGTTAATCAAGCAGGAGAACGGAAATAGTACATGGGACTTGTAAGAAAGCATATTTAAAATAATTAAGCAGATACCTAAGATTTCTAGCCTGATTCACTTCTTCATCTTCATTGTCAGCATAAGTGTTGTCCTCAGATCTTTCTGATCCACTGATGATGTCACCACGTCTCCTGCTGGTTACAACTCTCTGATCATATTGTACTTTTTCATCACTCTCCGAGTCTTTTTCTCCACTTTCTTCCCTGTGATCACCAGCTTCAACTTCTTGAGAACTCTGTTCTCTTTCACCCTCACTTTCACCACGATCATGATCAATATCTTGTAGTTCAGCTTCCACTTTCTATTTCTGCTTCACCATGGCCTTCTACTTCACCTTCACCCTCTGGCTCCAGCCCTCCATCTCCTTCTTCCTGAATGCAAAATTAATTATGAGCACAATAAATTATCAAAACCAGTGTAGAACATGGATCAATTCAAAAGCCATTTCATCAAAATTAAGCAGATACTATCCATAAGTCAATACACTAATATGATGACAAAAATTCAAGGGACTCAGAAAAATATCATAAGAACTTTCAGACCAAATAATTCCCTACTGTTTCAGAACATAAACTAATTAATATTCGCTTTCTGACCAAACTCAAAATTAAAATGACAAAACCTGATTAGTTCAAGTTTTAAAATTTAATAAATACATACTGACGATAAACTTTAGAACAAATGCATAGCATTGAATGATACTAAAAGAGTTCTTCGGGCAACGTATGAATTTATGAATATAGCTCTTTGATTACACAAGTACACCAAACCATGTAACTTCTAATCTTCGGGTAAAACTGAAATTACAAACCTAATTCTTATAACCCAAGAAAAAGGGCTAAATTCTTTCAGCAAAGAAAGATCATATGCATATGCAATCACACATCTGCATATACATGCATGCATATGCAATCACACATCTGCCTATATCCGATAACCTAAAGTTTGGGGCTTGGGCCAATTCACCAATTCTAACTAAAGAAATACACAGAATCAAGGGAACATTATAATTCCAAATTAAAATTGAGACCGTATAATCAGTAAAATTTCGATTAAGAAAAAGTTCAGGAATTGATACCGAAGCATAGCCGGGCTGGCGATTGGACTCGTGCTCGGACTCGACCTCCTCTTCTTCCTCTTCTTCCGATTGCTCACCGAATAAATTCTGCATCATCTGATGCCTCTTCTCTTCTCCCACCATTTTTTCTCTCTTTTTCTGCAACTCCGAAGATCTTCTTTCACTTTCAGAGAAACTCTCCCTGTGTAAGTGTGCGACTGTGTGGAGAGAGAAAAAGAAGGCTTACAAGTAGAACTCTCCGAGTTTTGTAACGGTCGCCGAAAGGTAGCAAAATTGGTAAAAATGTAAAATGAGGACAAAATTTATCTCTAGGGATAGGGTGACAAGCAGTTAGAGAAAAGAATGTAACGGACCCATTGAAATTTTTAATATTTTAAAGGAAAAATTTAGAAATACATGCGGAAAATCAAGTTCGGTAGCTTAGGTGAATGTATTTGGCTACAATTCTCTCATTTGTTTGTGACGGTAGGCTATATTCAAAAAGGTTGGCGTGACTAGGCCTGTCAACGACCGGACCCGGACAGGATCTGTCAAATTATTCCGAGTACGGGTAGGAATTTAATTCCGTTATCCGGACCCGGATTCGGATCCATTTTGTCAAACAAAAAATAGGTCGGATACGAAATATAGTATTCCGACTCGTATCCTACCAGATCCGGATATAAATGAATTAATAATTTAAAATATATATTTATCAATATAATTTGATTAGGGTGATTTATTTGAGTAAGGTCAATTAGATTTCTTTTCTTATTTCATTTTTTTCTATATTAGTTAGAAATTAATTTACAAATATATTTTTTTCTCATTTTTGTTAGAAATTGTAAGATTTGATAGATTTTTTT
Source organism: Coffea humblotiana (assembly GCA_023065735.1). Lineage (NCBI taxonomy): Eukaryota > Viridiplantae > Streptophyta > Magnoliopsida > Gentianales > Rubiaceae > Coffea > Coffea humblotiana. The sequence continues at coordinate 24,139,708 of CM041211.1, forward strand.
TTGGATAGACCCGACCCGGATCCGAGACCCGCCGGGTAAACGGGTCGGATCCGGATCGATATAGTTTTGCCGGGTCTGGGTCCGAAATAATGAATTCCGGCCCGGACTCGACCCGTTGACAGGTTTAGGTGTGACCAAGTGTTACTTATGACGATAGGCTATATTGAAAAAAGTTAGTGTTACCAAGGGTTGTGAATAAAAATGTGACGGATCGATGAAAATTATTGTTTAGAAAATTAACAAATGTGATAGACCAAAGAAAATTATTTTCTAGGAAAAAAATTTGATATATGCAAGACTTGTAAATGTCGTAAAGTTTAAAAATGAGGATGCCAATTGAATTTTATGAGTTAGGCTTTGACAACTCTAAATTTGATATGTTTTTTTTTTACATGTTTTGATCCAATCTTAATCCACTAAACTTCTAAGTGTAAGCTCTATTGTACACATACATATTTGCATTTATCTTTTTCTTTTTTAGAACGTTGCATTTATCTATTTTATCCAAACTTATTTATATCAAAATTATAATTTATTTGCCTATGAATATTATTTCTTAAACTATTATGCAAATGGTTAAGTTATTATTTATCCTATTTTCCATGATTTGTCATTAATTCTTGTTAAGATATGAGTCAATTATGACAAATAGCATTTGTTGTTGAAAAATACCTTTCACAAGCCTTCTTTAATTGAATATTGGATTTTTTATTTTACATTTGTTCATGATTTATGATTTTAAATGAATGATAAATTCATACAATTTACATCCATGAGTTCACTATTTATTACAAAAAGTTCATAATATTAGGCATATGTTAAATCAAATTTTCTAATAGTTTCTAAGTCTTTCCATAAAGTGATGGAGTTTGTAAAAGATAGCCACTTTGATAGATACTAAATTTGGACAAATAGTAGTTGTAGAGATTTGTAATAAATGAAAAGAATGTATAACTATGTAATGTAATTTCTTCAGTTTAGATTACAAATTATAAACATTTTTTATACCATCCTATGCTAATTTCTTGCACAGTCAATGCATCACACTATTAATCTTTATCAACCTATAGAGTATAAAGGAGAATGCAATTGTGGTGGGTGTTGGATTTTTTTTTTTTGGCTGATGTGGTAGCCACTAATTGGCTGGGGTATGGTTGTTTGGTTGAGGCGGGAATTGTTTGACCATTTTTCCCATTTTTTTAAAACTCTTGTCTTGGTTTGCCAGACGATTGTAGTTAGTGGTGCCAAGAAACACAAAATGGGTTTAAATTGTTGGGTTTTGTATTGTTGCTCTTATTTACTGGCTACATTTAATGCTAAGTGGCGGCCTTATTGATTGACAACTGTTGACATGGGTGCTGGACTCAATCCAATATGGGCAACCCTATTTTATAGTAATGGGCATCCTTTGCATATGGAATTATACGCATTTTAATCATTGACCGTTAATGTTACCTTACCTATATTTGTAATAACACCAACAACTTTCATTATGGATTTGCCAAAAACTGCTTTCTGGCTCTTGTGTGATTGAGGTTGATTGCTCTGGTCTGTGTTTCATATAATTCAACAGAGGAGGCAATTTTTGCCATCCAGAATTTTACCTTTGATCATGATAATTACCAATATTTGTGCTATTCAAACAATTTCCTTGCTTCTACTTGGGGTTTTTTTTTACCTCATAATTAATCAGTTAATCCCTTTCTTTTTCGCTTGCTCCCTTGGAATTGCCTTCTAGCTAACTATCTCCGTGCAGTTTCATCTATAGCACTACCATTATCATTAAGTTGCTTTGTAAGTTTAATGTGCTACTGAAATTTTTTTGGTAAAGTCAATATTACTGTTCTATTGTATGAATCTTTCTTTTGGTGATCCTTTGCCATTCCATCGTTTATGCACCTTTTCCTGCTACAAATTTTGTTCTGGTTAGCTTTTGCATTTAAGTCTTTGCTCTGTTTCATATATATATATATATAATATATGTAAACAAATATATACTATATTTACATATATATATACATATATATACTATATGTATATACGGGCAAATATATACTATATTTATATATGTAAGCAAATATATACTATATTTACATATATATATATACTATATGTATATACGAGCAAATATATACTATATATACATATATATATATATACTATATGTATATATGGACAAATGTTTACTATATTTACATATATATATATACAAATATATATACTATATGTATATACGGGCAAATATATATAATATTTATATATGTAAGCAAATATATACTATATTTACATATATATACATATATATATTATATGTATATATGGGCAAATAAATACTATATTTAAATATGTAAGCAAATATATACTATATTTACATATATATATACATATGTATATACGGGCAAATATATACTATATTTATATATGTAAGCAAATATATACTATATTTACATAAATATATATATATATACTATATGTATATACGGGCAAATATATACTATACTTGCATATATATATATATATACATATATATATACTATATGTATATACGGGCAAATATATACTATATTTATATATGTAAGCAAATATATACTATATTTACATATATATATACATATATATATACTATATGTATATATGGGCAAATATATACTATATTTACATATATATATATGTAAGCAAATATGTACTATATTTACACATATATATACTGTGACGTCCCCACTTCTCCCTAAGGCGAACCAGAGAGTATCCGCGGGGCGCCTACCCACCTCTCGTCAGGACTCAAGGCAAAACAATTCAAGCTTAACTATAAATATCCAACATTACAAGTCTAATTAAAAAGTCGCTTCCAAAACCAATATACAAAAGTACACCACGAGTACAAAATGCATCCATCATCTCAATCTTACATTAAATTCCCAAAAGTTACAACAAATCTCCAGTTATACAATAATCCAAGATCTAACCATGTACATTGAAAACCCTAAAACAAAAGTACATCCAAAAAGGGGTTTTCCTCAAGTTCACTCCATCCATTCCTGTTAAGGAAAACAAATCTAAAGGGTGAGCAAAACGCTCGTGAGGCCAAGAAACACACATGCAAGCACATTGTCCAAATAACAAACCCATTTAACGAATAAAGCAGTAATTTGCAAAAAGAGTAATTCGAGCAATAATATGTAAGCAGAAACAATTCAAGGATATGGTAGCTCTCAGGAGCTAAGTTCCACTTGCTTTGCCAAGGTCATTAGTATACCTTCCCGCGATGACTCTCCGTCAACCGGGTCGGTATTTCAAATTCCGTAGATCTCCACTTACTTCTCATCCGTCCACCGTACACCGCACCGGGCCCGAACGACATTTGTAGGGCGATACTCCACGAGTATGCCAAGCGAGACCTCTCCAATAGGTCAAGCTTTTCATGTGATTCTCATGGCTCACCGAGGTTCCCGACCAAACCCATGCCGGCTCGAGTCCCAAGGTCGGCCTATGAGTTTGGGCGTCCCCCATGTATCATTTGTGTCGAGGAGATTCACTCCAGCGACGTATGCAGCCATAGCATACAAATTCATAATTTCAGGCATTTGAAATTTCAGGCATTTGGTAATTTCAAGCATTTGGTAATTCAGTATTTCAAACATGAGTTTTATTTCAAATGAGAACGAGTGCGATAAAGTACACACTCGACTCCATTTTCAAAATCTTAAGTCAAGATATCAAATAAAGCATGTATCAAGTTCACAGGAGTTCAAGTAGACATGCACTTGACACTCACCAAGTATGCAAGGAGAATGTCACTTAGAGGTTCAAGCGTTCACCGTAGGGTCCTCTTGAAGGTCCTCGTGGGTGCCTGAACAATTAAATAATAATCCATCACTTATATCCTAATTATCAGGAAGATTGTACACTTGCACAATCTAAGAAAATTCTCATGAAAATGAGCGATTTATACGTAAATCAAGGCTCAAAGGGGATTTTAAAGCACAAGAGAAATTAGGTTTTCACCTTTGAAATCGGGTGTAAAACGCTCAAGTGTATCGAGGGGAAAAGGAGAATTCGAAAAACTCCATTTCCTTAAGTTTCAAAAATTTCAGATTTAAGGGGTATTTTTGGAAAAATCATAACTCACTCTTCGTAGGTCCAAAATTGGAAAACTTGGTACCGTTGGAAACTTCTTTCAAAGTACTAAAAGTTCCTAGAAGACACTTTTCTATGATTCCTAACGGAAGATATTCAAAAATTAGCTCAAAGTTGCTGTTTTAAGCTCGCAAGGCAGTTTTAGGTTGGTTTTTCGCCAACTTTGGAAAATCGGCAAAAATCACAGGATTCGATCTAGCCTTTGGATTTTGGAACTCAATTAGAGTTGCAAGCAAGGTTTAAAATCCAACAAACGGAACAAGAATTGGAGTTTTGACCACCAAGATATAGTAGCTCAAAGTTGGTGCAAAAACGAAGCTCACTGGGCAAATTTCCAGATTTAAAGCTGGAACTTTGCGACTCTAGTTGGGCATCGAAACGGATTCGAAATGACACCAAATTTGGCAGTAGTATACTACCATATGAGAGCTATCCCTCAACCAAATTTCATGGAAAAATTCATTTGGGAAGCTAGTGAACAAAGTCAATAAAGTTTGCAAAATTTCTAAGGCAATCTGCCTTGCATTTGGTATTTTTCCTTTTCCAAACATTTGGCCAATGAAATTCTCAAACATCATCCATTCATGAAGACAAGTCTAAGAAACATCCAAGGTGTAATTTGGTAGGTGATTACACCAAGAAATTCGAATTAACAAGTCCCAAATCGAAGCTAAAGCTTTAACTAGCCAAAAGAGGGTTTTCTACCTCTGAGTCAGTTTTGGATTTCGCCACAACTCACTCAATTCAACTCGGAATTGAGTGTGGTCAGTGGCGTTGAAACTAGATTCATAAATACAATTTCTTAGAAGAAATCATTTCAAAATCAGTCCACAACTAGGTCATTTTTGGACACAAGTCGCTGCACAAAACAGAGTTCCTGTGAAAACGTGGAACAGAGCAGTCGACTTTAGAAGCTTGGTACAGATCACTCGGGTCGAATTAGAACCTACATTTTATACCGTTGGAAAGCTGGGAATGTCTAGTTTCCATGCCCAAACGGCACTCGATTTCGACATCGGAGCAAAAAGATATGGCCGAAACAAGAACACTGCCTGGGCAGTGACGTGAGAATTTTCCAGGTTTCTTCTTACGAAATTTTAACTTTTGGCCAACCAATTCATGGAATTTTTCAACGAAACTTTCTACACACTCATACAACATATAAACATCATAACTAAGCCATTAGATCCACAAAATTTGCCTTAAAGGTCACGAGCATCAAGAGGGCAGAATCGGAAAATTTCACCCTTCACTACCGTTGCTTTCCTTCAATAATGCTACTTATTTCCACTAGTTTAACCTCAATCCAGTTAATAACAATAAAACTCATCAAATCAGTCCAACAACTCAAAGTGGGAATTCATAGAGCCCACTCAACAATTTTTCAATAAATTTAAACTACCCACATGATCATATGAATTTAAGTGCAAGACTACTTCCATAAATCAAGATTTTCAAGGTTGATCGTTTTACCTTAGTTGATGATTTAAGCAGAATTTTTGGTCACAAGCCAAGAAAACCGTGGAAAGCAGCCCTTTTTGCAGCTCAAGATTGTCACCAAGTGATAGAGTAGGTAGGTTAAATTTTGGAGTGATTTGGTGAAGTTTGTGAAGAATGAGTGAAAATTGGAACTTTGGAGAGTTTCTTTCTTCTCTTGGCCGGCTGTTCTTGTGCAAAAAGGAGAGTACCGTGGCTGATGAAGAAGCTTCCTTGTGAAGCTTATAAATTTGTGGCAAAATGATCCAAAAGTCAACTCTCTCTCGCGCGCACACGCGGCGTTTCGTGCTCGATTCCTCTCGAGTTCGTTTCACTTGTGCACTAAACCTTAATGCACTTATATTCATACTATATATTATTCACTCTTAATAGTTTAGAAATAATTTCTAAAGTCCTCCAATTAGTCGCGCGCGCGAAAACGCGAACTTCCGATTTGTGCGCGATAACGCAAATCTCTAAGAAATTCTTATAACGATTGTACCACTAACTATCACTTGAGTATTTAAACTTAAAATTAACCACTTTAGGGCTAATGTACAAGTCTCCAATTTTCCAAACCTATTGTACTCTCGAATCGATTATTATTCCCAAACGTGCAGTCACTATTCACACTTAACGAGCTTCAAAATTAAATTTTGAAACGAGTCACTTTAAAAATATAAGCAAGCCATAGTTCAATGTATTTAGGTATAAAAGGGTAGAAAATAATATTCGGAATATTTGGTCAAATAAATAATTAAATAAACTAGAATTTGGAGTTTAAAATAAGAAAAATTGTGAGTCCTCACATCCTCTCCCCCTTAAGAAAATTTCGTCCTCGAAATTTACCTTGATTGGCGAACAAGTCTGGATACTTTTCTTGTTGCTTCTTCAATCTCCCAGTTGCCTCCTCTATTCCGATTTCTCCAAAGAACTTTTACTAATGGTATCTGCTTATTTCGTAATTCCTTCACTTTCTATCCAGAATCTTTACCGGTTTCTCCTCATAGGTTAAGGTCTCATCAATCTCAAGCTTTCCGGTTGCAATGAGAAGGGTCTGGATGGTACTTCTTAAGCATAGACACATGGAACACATTATGAATTCGTGACAACTCGATGGCAAATCCAACTTATAGGCCACATTTCCTACACGTTGGATAATCTTATAAGGCCCTACAAATCTCGGTTGTAATTTCTTTCCTTTCCCAGACATCAAACTTGCTTTCAAAGGTGTAATCTTAAGAATACTTGATCTCCAACCGCAAATTCTAAGTCTTTCTCCGATTATCTGCGTAACTCTTCTGACGACTTTGAGCGGTCTGGATCCTTTGGCGTACCAACTTTACTTTCTCATTGGCTTCCTCAATCCAAGGTATGGTAGTCGGATCTAAGATCTTACGTTCACCTATTCATCCCAACAAATCGGTGATCTACACTTCCGACCATACAGTGCTTCATACGGAGCCATTTGAATAGAAGAGTGAAAACTATTATTATAGGCAAATTCCCAATGTCAAAAATTTACTCCAACTTTCCCCAAAATCCAAAACACAAGTCCTCAACATATCCTCAAGAGTTTGAATTGTCCTTTCCGACTGTCCATCGGTCTGGGGATGGTAAGTGGTACTAAATTCAATTTAGTCCCCAACACTCTTGCATCTTTTGCCAGAATCTCGAAACAAATCTTGGATCTCTATCAGACACTATACTCACAGGTATCCCATGTAACCTGATAATCTCATCCAAGTATAAGTTTAGCTAATTTCTCCAATGGGTATTTCATGTTGATCGGCAGAAAATGAGCCGATTTGGTCAGTCTATCCACTATCACCCAAATAGCATCATGCCTCTTTGTGTCCTTGGTAATCCTGATACAAAATCCATAGTGATATTCTCCCATTTCCACTCAGGTATTCCAAGGTTGCAAAAGTCCTGATGGTTTTGATGTTCAGCTTTTACTTGTTGACAAGTCAAACAAGTTTGGACAAATTGGGCAATTTCCTTTTTCATGCTCTCCCACCAATACAAACTCTTCAAGTCTTGGTACATTTTATTCCCTCCAGGGTGTACCGTAAACTTCGATCGGTGTGCCTCTTCTAGAATTTCCTTCTTAAGCCTTCATCCTTTGGCACCACTATCCGATTCGAAATTCAAAATACCATTTGATCCCAAGTTAAAATCCACTTTTCTCCCTTTTCTTTTTCCACCATTTTTGCACTTCAGGGTCCTTTTCTTGAGATTCCTTGATACGTTCCAACAAAATGGAATTCACTACAATATTCCCAAAATTACTTTTCTCGGTTCAAGTCTAGGATTCCAATAACTATTTCCTAACAAGTGCAATTCCTTAATCATCAATCCGGCCACTTGTACTTGACGACTCAAAGCATCGGCCACTACATTGGCTTTCCCTGGATGGTACTTTATCGTGCAATCATAGTCCTCCAAAAATTCCATCCATCTACGCTGCCTCAAATTCAGCTCCTTTTGAGAAAACAAATTTAAGACTCTTGTGGTCAGTAAAAACCTCAAATATCACTCCATACAGGTAATGTCTCCATTTCTTCAAGCAAACACTACAGCTGCTAACTCCAAATCATGAGTCGGATAATTTCCTTCATGCGGTTTCAATTTCCTAGAGGCATAAGCTATTACTTTGCCATTTTGCATTAAAACACATCCCAAACCTTCTTTAGATGCATCTGTGTAAACCACAAAACTATCCTTCCCAGTCGGCAGAGCTAACACAGGTGCTCTTGTCAAACGTCTTTTCAACTCCTGAAAACTCTCTTCACACTTAGACTCCAAATAAACTTTCCATTTTTCTTGGTCAATTCAGTCATGGGTCCAGCAATTCTAGAAAAATCTTGGATAAATCTCCGGTAATACCCTGCTAGTCCTATGAAACTTCGAACCTCAGTAGGATTTTCCGGTCGTTTCCACTTTGAAACAGCTTCAACTTTAGTGGATCCACTTTAATCCCATCCTTAGAAATTATGTGTCCCAAGAAAGTCACTTCTTTTAACCAAAATTCACACTTGCTAAATTTCATACAATTGGTGTTCCCTCAGGGTTTGCAAAACAATTTCAAGTGTTTTCATGATCCTCCACAGTTTTAGAGTACACCAATATATCATCAATGAATACTACCACGAATTGATCCAAATAAGGCTTAAAAACCCTATGCATTAGATCCATAAAGCAGCAGGGCATTCGTCAATCCAAATGGCATTACTGCAAACTCAAAGTGTCCATACCTCGAGTTAAAAGCAGTCTTGGGTATATCTTTCTCCAAAATCCTCAATTGATAATAACCCTGTCTCAAATCCAACTTCGAGAATACTACGCCCCTTGCAATTGGTCAAACAATTCATCAATGTGGGGCAATGGGTATTTATTCTTAATGGTAATCATTCAAGCCTCGATAGTCTATACACAACTTAAACTCCCATCTTTCTTTTTAACGAACAAGACTGGGGCTCCCCAAGGTGAATCACTTTCCCTTATAAAACCCCGTTCCAACAAGTCCTGCAATTGTAACTTTAATTCCTTCAATTCGGCTGGAGCCATCCGATACGGCGTTTAGAGATAGGTGCTACTCCCGGAGTCACATCAATCTTAAAGGCTATTTCCCTTTCGGGGGTAAAGACTCTAATTCCTCAGGAAAAACATCCGGATAATCTTTTACTACAGGCATGTCCTCCAATCTCACCTTATCACTAGGAGTATTGATTAGAAAAGCCAAATATCCTGATCCTTTACTTAACATTTTTCTAGTCGGATTCCTGAAATAAGTGCAGATGAAGCTAATTTACCCCGTATGTCTAGTTTCAAGGTTGCCTCTCCCGGAATGCACAATTCTACTATCTTTGTCCTGCAGTTCAATTGGGCATTATAACGGGCTAGCCAATCCATTCCTAGATCGCATCATATCCCTTAATCGCCAAACCTATCAAATCGGCTTAATTTCCGTTCTCCAACCCAAATTTCACAATCTCTATACATCAAGTTAGCAATTAGACTTTGATCCCCAGTAGGCGTTTTAACCTCCAAGTCATATGGTAACTTAATTGGCTTCAATTCTATCCCAGTCATGAAATTAGGGTTTACAAAAGAGTGTGTTGCACCCGGATCAATTAAAACCCTAGCTAAACGGTGAAAGATTGGAATTGTACCTTCTACCACCTCAGTCGCATCCGGTATCTGCTGATGATCCAGTGCATAAACCCTAGCCGGTACTTTTGGTCGGCTTCCTCCAGCACTGGTTTGCTTAGAAGTTGACTTTTCTGGTCTCTGAGTGTTACCTCCCATCTTCATTTTGTTTGGACAATTCGCGAGTTGGTGCTCGTACTACCACACGCCAAACACTTCCCGATTTCCTCCAACAATCATTCTCGAGTGGTTGGGTTTACCACAGTACCCACAAGTGACTTGAGGGGTCACAGCCGAACCAGTAGAAGGCACTCCTTTAGCTTGGGTCGGCCCACTACGACCTCCTCTAGTAAAGGTCCTCTCGAACCTCCAGAGTCCTTATTCCTCCCATTCCTCTCCCAGTTTTGGAAGGCTGAACATTCTTACTAGTCTGTCCAAAGTACGACTAGAAAAGTTCCTCTTCCTATTGTGAAAGTCTCTCACTTGCATTCTTGCACTTTCAACCCTTTGTGCTTTCTCTAAAGTCAGTAAATGTAGAGATTTGGGCTGCGCCAATCCCTCCTGGATTTCCACATTAAGCCCTTGTATAAAGCGCCTTATCCGTTTTCGCTCATTTATCACCAATTCAGGGGCATATTTGGAAAGTTTAGTGAATTTCCCTTCATACTCCGCTACACTAAGGGTCCCTTGTTTCAACTTAATGAATTCATCCTCCCTCTTTTCTTGGATTAAGGGCGGAAGAAATTTCTCATTAAATTCCCTTGTGAAGTTCTCCCAAGTCCAAGGGGTTTGAGTTCTCTCCCACTTTCCCTTTATCAGATCCCACCAAGCACGTGCTATTCCTTCAAATTGAAATGCAGCAAAATTCACTCGCCTATCCTCGTATAATCTAAGGCAGCAAATATATTAGTCATTCTCTCCAACCAATTCTCTGCTACCTCAGGATCGGTTCACCAGTAAACTTAGGCGGGTTGAATTTCAAGAACCTCTCTAAGGCTCTATCCTCCTCTATCCTGTCCCCAGGTTGGTTGAGGTCCAGGACCTTGCCTATCAGCTAAGCGTTCTAGGATATCAGTCATCCTATTATGGCAGTAGCCACTTGATTTCCCTCTATATTTTCCTGTCCCTGGGTCGGTCCAGCTGCCGATCCCTGGTCATTCCCATGAGGTTGGGCCTGTCTAGTTCCTCGCCCACGGCCTCGACCACGTCTTAGTCCTTCCATTATTCTAGACGTGCATAGCAAGAAATAAATCAATTATATAAGAAGAAATCGAAAAAGAACCAAGCAGGCAAACATTAAGATAACAATAATTTACATTCATTAATACTTCAAATTCATACAGTTAGCAAGTAAGGGGGCAATCACAAAAATATAGCACGTAAGTGCCATAAGAGTACTTTTAGTCATACAAGACTAAAGTAAAACAAGTGCCTCAAAAGAAGGCCACACAGTCATGCAAAATACAATGGCCTCAGCACTCGCATCACCCCAACTAACCTAGCTATCCCAGTCAAAAGGGTCAAAAGAGTCAAAAGAGGGTCAATCTAGAGCCTAGTCCACAGTAGGACTACCAGGGGGAATCTCCTCCTCCGGATCCTCCTCCTCATCAGAGCTGGAACTACATCCATCACCTCGTCCACTAGCCTAGTAGCATCGGCTAAGATCCCAGAGGCCCGATCACGGACCTCCCGACCTAACTAGTAAGTCGAGCCCTAGTACTCTGGAGCTCCTCACGAGTGACGGCAGCAGTAGCCACCTCACCCTCAATCACCTCCTCAAGCTCAGCGATCCTCTCTCCCTGAGCTCCTACCATCTGCCTAAGCTCATCCACCTCAGCCTGCAGATCTAGGTTGGCAGTCACCAACTGACGACGCTCGTCGTCCAAGGCTAGCACCAAATAGTTCGGGTAGGCAAAAGTCAACCTACACGGGCATCGGGGATATCTAGTAGCAGGTGCATAACGCACTCGAGCTCCTCCACCAAGAGCTCGGTAGTAGATAGGCCTAGGAAGCTCTACGTGTCCGTTACCATTAGCATGACCATTCGCATGGCCATTCCCATTAGCTGCGGGAGTCCCATTCCATTATCCATCCCTGCCAAAATAATCACACTTTTCAGGTTAGAAACTTAATAATAACTCGCATGAATGTCGCTTACGGCATGCCTAACTTAATCACTAACTTGCTCAAGTATCACTTGATATCTCACTAAGTCATTCTATTTCAGGTTTTAAAGGTAGAGTATCTAGTAGGTCTCCCATATAGATCTCTAACCTAGTGCTCTGATACCAACTGTGACACCCCCACTTCTCCCTAAGGCAAATCAGAGGGTATCCGCGGGGCGCCTGCCCAACTCTCGTCAGGATTCAAGGCAAAACAATTCAAGTTTAACTATAAATATTCAACATTACAAGCCTAATTAAAAAGTCGCTTCCAAAACCAATATACAAAAGTACACCACGAGTACAAAATGCATCCATCATCTCAATCTTACATTAAATTACCAAAAGTTACAACAAATCTCCAGTTATATAATAATCCAAGGTCTAACCATGTACATTGAAAACCCTAAAACAAAAGTAAATCCAAGAAATGGGGGTTTTCCTCAAGTTCACTCCGATCCATCCCTGTTAAGGAAAACAAATCTAAAGGGTGAGCAAAACGCTCTTGAGGCCAAGAAACACACATGCAAGCACATTTTCCAAAATAACAATCCCATTTAACGAATAAAACAGTAATTTGCAAGAAATGAGTAATTCGAGCAATAATATATAAGCAGAAACAATTCAAGGATATGGTAGCTCTCAGGAGTTAAGTTCCACTTGCTTTGCCAAGGTCATTAGTATACCTTCCCGCGATGACTCTCCGTCAACCGGGTCGGTATTTCAAATTCCGTAGATCTCCACTTACTTCTCATCCGTTCACCGTACACCGCACCGGGCCCGAACGACATTTGTAGGGCGATACTCCACGAGTATGCCAAGCGAGACCTCTCCAATAGGTCAAGCTTTTCATGTGATTCTCATGACTCACCGAGATTCCCGACCAAACCCATGCCGACTCGAGTCCCAAGGTCGGCCGATGAGTTTGGGCGTCCCCCATGTATCATTTGGATGTCGAGGAGATTCACTCCAGCGACGTATGCAGCCATAGCATAGAAATTCATATCATTCAAACATTTGATATTTCCGGGCATTTGGTAATTCAAGCATTTGGTATATTCCAGCATTCAGGCATGAGTTGTTCATTTCAAATGAGAACGAGTGCGATAAAGTACGCACTCGACTCCATTTTCAAAATCTTAAGTCATGGATATCAAATAAAGCATGTAGCAAGTTTACAGGAGTTCAAGTAGACATGCACTTGACACTCACCAAGTAATTCAAGTAGAAATGTCACTTAGAGGTTCAAGCGTTCACCGTAGGGTCCTCTTGAAGGTCCTCGTGGGTGCCTGAACAATTAAATAGTAATCCATCACTTATTATCCTAATTATCAAAGAAGATTGTACACTTGTATAATCTAAGAAAATTCTCATGAAAATGGGTTCGATTTATACGTAAATCAAGGTTCAAAGAAGGGATTTTAAAGCACAAGAGAAATCAGGTTTTCACCTTTGAAATCGGGTGTAAAACGCTCAAGTGCTATCGAGGGGAAAAGGAGAATTCGAAAAACTCCATTTACTTAAGTTTCAAAAATTTCAGATTTAAGGGGTGTTTTTGGAAAAATCATAACTCACTCTTCGTAGGTCCAAAATTGGAAAACTTGGTACCGTTGGAAACTTCTTTCAAAGTAATAAAAGTTCCTAGAAGACACTTTTCTAGGATTCCTAACGGAAGATGTTCAAAAATTAGCTCAAAGTTGCTGTTTTAAGCTCGCAAGGCAGTTTTAAGGTTGGTTTTTCGCCAACTTTGGAAATTCGGCAAAAATCACAGGATTCGATCTAACCTTTGGATTTTGGAACTCAATTAGAGTTGCAAGCAAGGTTTAAAATCCAACAAACGGAACAAGAATTGGAGTTTTGACCACCAAGATATAGTAGCTCAAAGTTGGTGCAAAAACGAAGCTCACTGGGCAAATTTTCAGATTCAAAGTTGGAACTTTGCGACTCTAGTTGGGCATCGAAATGGATTCGAACTGACACCAAATTTGGCAGTAGTATACTACCATATGAGAGCTATCCCTCAAACAAATTTCATGGAAAAATTCATTTGGAAAGCTAGTGAACAAAGTCAATAAAGTTTGCAAAATTTCTAAGGCAATCTGCCTTGCATTGGTATTTTTCCTTTTTCCAAACATTTGGCCAATGAAAATTCTCAAACATCATCCATTCATGAAGACAAGGTCTAAGAAACATCCAAGGTGTAATTTGGTAGGTGATTACCTCCAAGAAATGTGAATTAACAAGTCCCAAATCGAAGCTAAAGCTTTAACTAGCCAAAAGAGGGTTTTCTACCTCTGAGTCAGTTTTGTATTTCAGCCACAACTCACTCAATTCAACTTGGAATTGAGTGTGGTCAGTGGCGTTGAAAACTAGATTCATAAACCTACAATTTCTTAGAAGAAATCATTTTCAGAATCAGTCCACAACTAGGTCATTTTTGGACACCAAGTCGCTGCACAAAACAGAGTTCCCTGTGAAAACGTGGAACAGAGCAGTCGACTTTACAAGCTTGGTACAGATCACTCGGGTCGAATTAGAACCTACATTTTATACCGTTGGAAAGCTGGGAATGTCTAGTTTCCAGTGCCCCAAACGGCACTTGATTTCGACATCGGAGCAAAAAGATATGGCAGCAACAAGAACACTGCATGGGCAGTGACGTGAGGATTTTCCAGGTTTGCTTCCTTACGAAATTTTAACTTTTGGCCAACCAATTCATGGAATTTTTCAATGAAACTTTCTACACATCTTATACAACATATAAACATCATAACTAAGCCATTGGATCCACAAAAATTTGCCTTAAAGGTCACGAGCATCAAGAGGGCAGAATCGGAAAATTTCACCCTTCACTACCGTTGACCTTTCCTTCAATAATGCTACTTATATCCACTAGTTTAACCTCAAATCCAGCATTAATAACACTAAAACTCATCAAATCAGTCCAACAACTCAAAGTGGGAATTCATAGAGCCCACTCACCAATTTTTCAACAATTTAAACCTACCCACATGATCATATGAACTTAGAAGTGCAAGACTACTTCCATAAATCAAGATTTTCAAGGTTGATCGTTGGTTACCTTAGTTGATGATTTAAGCAGAAATTTTTGGTCCAAAAATGCCCAAGAAAACCGTGGAAAGCAGCCCCTTTTTGTAGCTCAAGATGATCACCAAGTGTAGAGCTAGGTACGGTTAAATTTTGGAGTAATTTGGTGGAGTTTTGGATGAAGAAATGAGGAAGGAATTTGTGGAACTTTGGAGAGTTTCTTTGCTTCTCTTGGCCGGCTGTTCTTGTGCAAAAAGGAGAGTACCGTGGCTGATGAAGAAGCTTCCTTGTGAAGCTTATAAATTTGTGGACAAGAATTACTCCAAAAGTCAACTCTCTCTCGCGCGCACACGCGTGCGTTTCATGCTCGATTCCTCTCGAGTTCGTTTCACTTGTGCACTAGACCTTTAATGCACTTATATTCATACTAATATTATCCACTCTTAATAGTCTAGAAATAATTTCTAAAGTCCTCCAATTTGTCGTGCGCGCGAAAACGCGAACTTCCGATTTGTACGCGATAACGCAAAATCTCTAAGAAATTCTTATAACGATTGTACTACTAACTATCACTTGAGTATTTAAACTTAAAATTAACCACTTTAGGGCTAATGTACAAGTCTCCAATTTTCCAAACCTATTGTACTCTCGAATCGATTATCATTCCCAAATGTGCAGTCACTATTCACACTTAACGAACTTTCAAAATTAAATTTTGAAACGAGTCACTTTAAAAATATAAGCAAGCCATAGTTCAATATATTTAGGTATAAAAGGGTTAGAAAATAATATTCGAAATATTTGGCCAAATAAATTATTAAATAAACTAGAATTTGGAGTTTAAAATAAGAAAAATTGCGAGTCCTCACATATACATATATATATACTATATGTATATAAGAGCAAATATATACTATAATTATATATGTAAGCAAATATATACTATATTTACATATATGTATCTACATATATATGTACTATATGTATATACGAGCAAATATATATTATATTTATATATGTAAGCAAATATATACTATATTTACATATATATATATACATATATATACTATATGTATATACGGGCAAATATATACTATATTTATATATGTAAGCAAATATATACTATATTTACATATATATATACTATATGTATATATGGGCAAATATATACTATATTTACATATATATAGATACACACATATATATATAATATATGTATATACGCTTAGGCTTGGTTGTTCCGGATAAGATAAAAGACTAAACAACATATTAAACATAGCCGCATTTATTAGACAATTGAAGATAGGATCTAGTTCAAAACATACAAATATAGTACAATGTCATGAATATCATATGCCTGTAAATAATTCAGATTGGACTATTGCAGAAGGAAAAATAGAACATATTTATAGAATAG
This sequence comes from Coffea humblotiana, assembly GCA_023065735.1. NCBI lineage: Eukaryota > Viridiplantae > Streptophyta > Magnoliopsida > Gentianales > Rubiaceae > Coffea > Coffea humblotiana. The sequence continues at coordinate 24,156,100 of CM041211.1, forward strand.
GTCCCCTAGATTTCAAAACAGCTTTATCAGTTAAAACTCATGAAGAAACAATATCTATTCAAGAAGAATATCAATCCATTACATTATTAAATCATAATACAATTCAAAAGTATCTTAGTAAAGGGTATAGATATATTCATATAGGATTAATCCAGATTGCAGTAAAACCTTTAGTCTTCATGAAATATATGATTCATATACTATATATATATATATATATGTAAGCAAATATATACTATATTTTCATGAATATCCAATATTACTGAATTTAAAACATGTGGATCAGTTAAATCTACTGAAAAATTTGGAGTACAATTAAAGTAAATTGGTGCATTACATACATTTGTTTGAATCATAGATAAAAGTGAAGTTTTATATCTTTTAAGTCGTGTGTCTCTTAAAGCTAGATATATTGGAGCATCAACTCCTAGATGGAATAAAGGTTTTACTGCAACCTGGATTAATCCTTTATGAATATATCTATACCCTTTACTAAGATACTTTTGAATTGTATTATGATTTAATAATGGAATGAATTGATATTCTTCTTGAATAGATATTGTTTCTTCATGAGTTTTAACTGATAAAGCTGTTTTGAAATCTAGGGGACCTATTCTGTAAATATGTTCTATTTTTTCTTCTGGAATAGTCCAATCTGAATTATTTACAGGCATATGATATTCATGACTTTGTACTATATTTGTATGTTTTGAACTAGATCCTATCTTCAATTGTCTAATAAATGCAGCCATGTTTAATATCTTGTTTAGTCTTTTATCTTACCAGGAACAACCAAACCTAAGCGTGGAACATCCTATCTTGGACTTACCAACCGACTAACAAAGCTTCAAAGTCTTATCAATGTTAAGATAAAATCTTAAATGAGATATCTAAACATGAATGCATGAATTAGAAATATATACAAAGAATTTTGCTGTAATTTACAGAATGTATTATAGACCTTTGTCTTCACATTTAAATCCAAAATTCATTATGACTCCAACTTTAAAGGAAGAAACAACATTATTACAAGTTGATGTAGATAAACCTACTACTTATACTCCAAAAAGACTAAAATGGAATGAAATCACTATATCTAGTGAATTTATAATACAAAATCCACAAGTGCCAAGAAATATAGAACAAACAAATCCAGAAAATATTATAGAAGAGCCTGATGGAAAGATCTTCAAACAGAAATTAATAGTTTAAAGACTCAAGTAAAACAATTACAACAAGAAATTATATAATTAAAAACTAAAGATTTAGAAATAGAAGCTAAAATGACATTAATAGAAAATAAAAAAGAGCAACCTTCTACTTCAAAAACATTAATTACAGAAGAAATAATTATTCCAGAAAACCAGTAAATGAACAACAATATTTAAGTGTAATAGAAAAAATGACATTTCAAAAGTGGTATGCTTTAGTTACAATAAGGGTAGAAGATTATAAAGAAACATGTGTAGTTTTATTGGATAGCGGAGCAGATTCAAGCTGTATAAAAGAAGGAATAATTCCTACTAAATACTGTGAAAGAACAAATGAAACATTAATGGCAGCAAATGAAGAAAATTTACAAGTAAAATATAAATTTACAAAAGGGTCAATATGTTATAATAACTATTGTCTTAGACATAATTTTTTAATTGTAAAAAATATAAGTAATGATATAATATTAGGAACACTTTTTTTAATTCAAATATATCCATTTTCAGTAGGATATGAAGGAATCACTACTAATATTATGGGAAAAACTATTACTTTTAAATTTTTAACTCCAATTAAACAAAGAGAATTACAAATATTACAATCATCCTCTATTTATAAAACAATAAATACTATTACTAAAGTTAAACAACATATAAATTATATAAAGGAAGAAAAATCTTATTTAAAAATTAAAGAACAATTGAAAGAGATAAAAATGCAAAAAAGAATTTCAGAATTAGAAGAATTAATTAAAAAAGAAGTTTGTGCAGATATTCCGAATGCCTTTTGGGACAGAAAATAACATATGATAAATTTACCTTATGAAAAGGATTTTAATGAGAAAAATATTCCAACAAAAGCTTGACCTATATAAATGAATACTGAATTATTAGAATTTTGTAAGAAAGAAATACAAACATTAATGGATAAAGGATTAATAACACCGTCAAAATCACCTTGGAATTGTGCCGCTTTTTATGTAATGAATCAAGTTGAAAAAGAAAGAGGAGTTCCAAAATTAGTTATTAATTATAAACCATTGAATAAAGTGTTACAATGGATAAGATATCCAATTCCAAATAAAAAAAGATTTATTGAATAGATTATATAATGCAAAGATATTTTCAAATTTTGATTTAAAATTAGGATATTGGCAAATAACAAAAACTCCTGAAGATATATATAAGACAGCATTCACAACACCCTTTAGTTATTATGAATGGAAAGTAATGCCATTTGGATTAAAAAATACACCTTCAGAATTTCAAAATATAATGAATGATATATTCAACCCTTATAGTTCATTTAGTATAGTCTATATTGATGATGTGTTAATTTTTTCAGAATCATTAGAACAACATTTTAAACATCTAAATATATTTTTAAAAGTAGTTAAAAAAAATGGATTGGTAGTATCAGAATCTAAAATGAAATTATTCCAAACTAAAATAAGATTTTTAGGACATGACATAGATAAAGGAACAATAAAGCCAATAAATAGAGCTTTAGAATTTGCAAATAAATTTCCAGATGAAATAAAAGAGAAAAATCAATTGCAAAGATTTTTAGGATGTTTAAATTATATTGCAGATTTCTTTCCTAAATTAAGACAAGAATGTTCCATATTATTTAACAGATTAAAGAAAAATCCTAAACCATGGTCAGAAGAACATACTCAAAAGATTAGATATCTTAAAGAAAAGATTAAATCGTTACCATGTTTATGCCTTCCTCATCCTAAAGCTTTTATGATAGTCGAAACAGATGCATCAGAATTAGGATATGGAGGAATATTAAAACAAAGACTAGATGATTTGAAAGAAGAATTAGTTAGGTTTCATTCAGGAACATGGTCTGTTCCACAAAAGAATTATTCTACTATTAAAAAAGAGATTTTATCTATAGTATTATGTATATCAAAATTTCAAGATGATTTGTACAACAAAATTTTTTTACTTAGAATAGATTGTAAACGGCAAAAGAAGTTTTACAAAAAGATGTCCAAAATATTGTCTCAAAACAAATTTTTGCTAGATGGCAAGCAATTTTATCAGTATTTGATTTTGAAATAGAATTTATCAAAGGAGAAAACAATTCTCTTCCTGATTTTTGACAAGAGAGTTTCTACAGGGAAATGGAGCAAAGTAAGCAATTGATCAAGGCAATTCGAAAAGGATACAATGATAAAAATAATACGAGAAAATATCTTCGTATTATTTTGAGAGATACAATACATTATGTAGTTCAAGAGGAAAAAACTAAGAGAATTCAAGTATATGATATTCCTAAATTGATGAAGTGAAGATGAGACCTTCAAAAGTTATTCTTAGCATTCGAGAACAATGTTTTGCAAAAAAGAGAGTGATTGATCCTATTATATTACAGAGAGAATGGGCCAAAAGAGTTCATGGAGAAGAAGATGAATCAATAAAAGGATATAATTATGAGATTAGAGAGAAAAAATAAAAATTGAGTTGTATTATTTGTTAAATTTTGCAGGATCATAGATTCAAAAGCAGGAAGTTCTAGACCCAAGACTCCTCAAGACTATGAGATGAGTCTTACTCCTATAACTCAAAATAGATTTCAATTATTGCAAGATTTTCCAGCATTGACTTATAGTCAAGCTGCTCGTATTCCAACTTCTTCTCAAATAAGACCAATTCAACAAATTCCAAAAACTCCTGAGAAATCCAATGAAAATCCCTATTTTACAAAACCATTGACACAACACATTACTTTAACTAGATTTCAAGAAATACCTCTTTACAATTTACTCAATTCCTTTACTCAAAGACTTTTCCCTTCAAAATATTTTTGGCAACCAGATGACCCGTCCAAAAATTTAGACTATTATGAATTAATTCTCACAGATACTCAATCTGTGGAAATTTTCCCTATTCCAGATAAAAAGAACCCAGAAATAATTAGCCATTCAAAATGCATTATAAAGAAAGTTTGTTCTCCTAATGAATGGACTTCTCTTTATTCAAAGAAGTCCTTCTCAGTTAGATTCATTCCAGATGGATTTACTTGTCAGGATTACAAAATGGCATGGTATCGTACTTTTTTGCATAGACCTTTCAATCATTCATGATTTTTCACATTCAAAGAAAGTTGCAGCAGAGAATTCCCAATTTGGTTTAATCATTCGTGGCAATGACTTGGGCCTCAAAAAGAAATTCTACCTCCAAACGTTTTAATGGGATTCCAGACCTATCTAAAAAAAGCAAAGGGGGAAGAGTATACAAGGCCAATTTTATTCTACATGGAATTCAAAGTACCATGGATTTTTTGCTGGAGTTTCAAAATTCATCAAGAACTAGAAAGACCACTTCCAAGTCACTAGTCAGAGAATTCAAGATCAAATCGTGGAAAGGATTCAATCAAGAATTCTGTGATCAAAAGAATATTTTAAGATTTTTAGAAACAGGAGAAAAGCTCAAATGGACAAATCCAAATCCGCAGACTGCAAAAGGAGTTAGTACCCCAATAACTCCACAAAAGAGGGAAAATGAAAAATCAAGCAGCTCAGTCTCAGAGACAATTGCAAATGATTTCTTAATGAAGAAGATGATGCAAAATCCGGAAATGCTTAAAGAATATTTGAATTATTTGCAGAATCAAGACAAAAAAGATGAGTCAGTTGGGTCATCGTCAGAATCTACTTTTGATCCCTTCGGTGGTCCTTGTGCTCAAGATCCGACAAACTTTTGATAAAGATTGTCGGCCAATTCCAAAAGATAAGGATAAGAATCTCAAAAGCAACCAATCAAAAGAAGATAAGGTGTCGGCAGAAAAAGCAAATGAAATTCCAATGAAAGTGTCGGCAACCAAATGAAGATGAAATTCAAAGGCAGAAGCCTCTATAAATAGAATTCAAAACCAGAAGAAGAGGCATCCAGTGTTTTAGCTGTTCTAAGAAACTCTCTGAAACCCCTTACTTCTATTTAGCTTTCTCTGTACTCATATTTTAATATTTCAATAAAGACTCGAAATTTGATTTCATCTCAAAAGCTCTTTCATTAAAAACTTCCGTTTCAAATATTACGCTGATTTCTCTATAAGTGCTTTATTATGCTTATCTATTTAATAGTATTAAATAGCTTTATATACATATATATACACTATATGTATATATGGGCAAATATATACTATATTTACATATATATAGATACACATATATATATATACTATATGTATATACGGGCAAAGATCGAGTGTTTTTAGCTGTTCTAAGAAACTCTCTGTAAACTTCTTACATCTAAACATTAATTCCTTTGTACTCCAATTTCAATATTTCAAGAATATCTCGAAGTTTAATTTCATCTCAAAGGCTCTCTCATTTAAAGTTTCCGTTTCAAAGGTCACTCTGATTTTACTGTAAGTTTGATTATTTCCTTCCTCTTTAAACTGATCTTCAATAGGTGAAATAACATCTTCTTCATTATCTGAATAACTCGATTCTTCTGAGATTATTTCTTCATTTTCTATTTTATCTATTGTATTTATTCTAGAGGTTTGGATTTGAGCTTCTGTTGTTAAACTATGCAAACGTCTGAGATATTCTGTTCAATATATTATCTGTATTATTTATTTTTTGAACATTAACACTTTGAATTAATTCTTGTTCTCTTTCTCCAGTTAAACTTCTAGGTTGAAAATGAGGTGCTGAAATATCATTAGGAAATTTAGCAACTGGTTTCTGAATGCTATCTATCTTTGTATTTATTACTTCTATATGTTTGTGATATAGTGTGAAGAATTTGATTTGTATAGTTATTTTGTTGATATATTTTTTTAATATCTTCTAAATTTACATTACTATTACTACTTGATTGATTATTACAATGATATACGTAGTTCAGAAAGTGAAGAAGATTGTAATTGTTAGTCCAAAATACATAAATGTAATTACAAAAAAGGAAGATAAATAATTTTTATTAGATATAATAGAAAAAATTGATGATCCCTTAGCTAAAAAAGAATATTTAGAAAGATTAAAAAGTTTAATTATACAAGAAGACAAAATGCCAAAAATAATTGAACCATTTAGTATTTCAAAACTAATAGATAAATATCCTAATATAAATAGTATAAAAAGAGAAACTACTAAAGATCTTCAAACAGAAATTAATATTTTAAAACTCAAGTAAAACAATTACAACAAGAAATTATAGAACTAAAAACTAAAGATTTAGAAATAGAAGCTAAGATGACATTAATAGAAAATAAAAATGAGCAACCTTCTACTTCAAAAACATTGACCACAGAAGATATAATTATTCCAGATAAACCAGTAAATGAACAACAGTATTTAAATGTAATAGACAAAATAACATTTCAAAAGTGGTATGCTTTAGTTACTATAATGGTAGAAGATTTCAAAGAAACATATGTAGCTTTATTAGATAGTGGAGCGGATTCAAGTTGTGTAAAAGAAAGAATAATACCTACTAAATACTGTGAAAGAACAAATGAAACATTAATGGCAGCAAATGGAGAAAATTTACAAGTGAAATATAAATTTACAAAAGGATCAATATGCAACAATAATTATTGTCTTAGACATAAATTTTTAATTGTAAAAAATATTAAGCAATGATATAATATTAGGAACACCTTTTCTAATTCAAATATATCCATTTTCAATAGGATATGAAGGAGTTTGTACTAATATTATGGGAAAAACTATTACTTTTAAATTTTTAACTCCAATTAAACAAAGAGAATTACAAATATTACAATCATCCTCTATTTATAAAACAATAAATACTATTACTAAAGTTAAACAACATATAAATTATATAAAGGAAGAAAAATCCTATTTAAAAATTAAAGAACAATTGAAAGAAATAAAAATGCAGAGAAGAATTTCAGAATTAGATGAATTAATTAAAAAGGAAGTTTGTGCAGAGATTCCGAATGCTTTTGGGATAGAAAACAACATATGATAAATTTACCCTATGAAAAGGATTTGATGAGAAAAATATTCCAACAAAAGCTAGACCTATACAAATGAATACTAATTATTAGAATTTTGTAAAAAGGAAATACAAACATTAATAGATAAAGGATTAATAACACCTTCAAAATCAGTTGTGCCGCTTTTTTATGTTATGAATCAAGCTGAAAAAGAAAGAGGAGTTCCAAGATTAGTTATTAATTATAAACCATTGAATAAAGTGTTACAATGGATAAGATATCCAATTCCAAACAAAAATAATTTATTGAATAGATTATATAATGCAAAGATATTTTCAAATTTTGATTTAAAATCAGGATATTGGCAAATAATAATAACTCCTGAAGATATGATATAAGACAGCATTAACAACACCCTTTGGTTATTATGAATGGAAAGTAATGCCATTTGGATTAAAAAATGCACCTTCAGAATTTCAAAATATAATGAATGATATATTCAATTCCTATAGTTCATTTAGTATAGTCTATATTGATGATGTATTAATATTTTCAGAATCTTTAGAGCAACATTTTAAACATTTAAATATATTCTTAAAGGTAGTTAAGAAAAATGGATTGGTAATATCGGAATCTAAAATGAAACTATTTCAAACTAAAATAAGATTTTTAGGACATGACATAGATAAATGAACAATAAAGCCAATAAATAGAGCTTTAGAATTTGCAAATAAATTTCCAGATGAAATAAAAGAGAAAAATCAATTGTAAAGATTTTTAGGATGTTTAAATTATATTGCAGATTTCTTTCCTAAATTAAGACAAGAATGTTCCCTATTATTCAACAGATTAAAGAAAAATCCTAAACCATGGTCAGAAGAACATACCCAGAAGGTTAGATATCTTAAAGAAAAAATTGAATCATTACCATGTTTATGTCTTCCTCATCCTAAAGCTTTTATGATAGTCGAAACAGATACATCAGAATTAGGATATGGAGGAATATTAAAACAAAGATTAGATGATCTAAAAGAAGAATTAGTTAGGTTTCATTCAGGAATATGGTATGATCCACAAAAGAATTATTCTACTATTAAGAAAGAGATTTTGTCCATAGTATTATGTATATCAAAATTTCAAGATGATTTGTACAACAAAAATTTTTTACTTAGAATAGATTGTAAATCAGCAAAAGAAGTTTTACAAAAGGATGTTCAAAATATTGTATCAAAAACAAATTTTTGCTAGATGGCAAATAATTTTATCAGTATTTGACTTCGAAATAGAATTCATCAAAGGAGAAAACAATTCTCTTCTTGATTTTTTGACAAGAGAGTTCTTACAGGGAAATGGAGCATAGTAAGTGGTATAGTTTTTACGAGAAAAAGGAGCAAAGTAAGCTATTGATCAAGGCAATTCGAAAAGGATACAATGATAGAAATAATACGAGGAAATACCTTTGTATCATTTCAAAAGATACAATACATTATGTAGTTCAAAGGGAAAAAACTAAGAGAATTCAAGTTTATGATATCCCTAAGTATGATGAAGTGAAGATGAGACCTTCAAAAGCTATTCTTAGCATGCGAGAACAATGTTTTGCAAAAAGAAGAATGATTGATCTTACTATATTACAAAGAGAATTGGCCAAAAGAGTTCATGGAGAAGAAGATGAATCAATAAAAGGATATAATCGTGAGATTTGAAAGAAAAAACAAAAATTGAGTTGTATTATTTGTTAAATTTTACAGGAACATGGATTCAAAAGCAGGAAGTTCTAGACCCAAGACTCCTCAAGACTATGAGATGAGTCTTACTCCTGTAACTCAAAATAGATTTCAATTATTGCAAGATTTTCCAGCATTGACTTATAGTCAAGCTGCTCGTACTCCAACTTCTTCTCAAATAAGACCAATTCAACAAATTCCAAAAATACCTGAGAAATCCAACGAAAATCCCTATTTCACAAAACCATTGACTCAACACATTACTCTTACTAGATTTCAAGAAGTACCTCTTTATAATGTACTCAATTCCTTTACTCAAAGACCTCTCAGGAGTACATGATTCCCACTCTCATAGCATCGGAAGGGTGAAGGGACAAAGCAGAGCAAGGAAGGTATAATTTCTTTGACCTCTCTCAAGTACCAAGTACTCATATAAATATTACATTTAGAAAGCTAACATCCTCTTGTTGCATAAGAACTCTGTATGAATTGGTTTGATTTTAGAAGTACACCACAAGAATCATATAATTACGCCTTAAGGGAACTTAAAACACCAGGGACATATTTCTATTTTGAACATATTCTAGAAACATTACATACAGTAGAACAGTGTGAATCCCTTTTAATAATCTTAGAACATAGTTTTAATCAAGTTAGAAATAGGCATCCGTCTTCCTATCTTAGAAATATTAGGCAAGCCAAAATTGATTTAGTATATCATAGAATCCAGAATTTAAAAATAGGATAAAAAATAAATCCTAATAATCCAGCAGGCTGTAAGTGATTTACCTAGATAGGTATATCGGAAAAGGTAAGATCTTTGGGAAAAAAGTGTGGATTCGGTCCAAATCCTTCATTGCACCCCAGATCCTCTGCTCCACGTACCAGTCCTAAATATAGGTCTTTAACCGAGACCTAATTTCCCGGCCTAAATTAGAATTTGTAAATATAGTATATATTTGCTTACATATATAAATATAGTATATATTTGCCCGTATATACATATAGTATATATATATGTGTATCTATATATATGTAAATATAGTATATATTTGCCCATATATACATATAGTATATATATATGTATATAAAGCTATTTAATAATATTAAATAGATAAGCATAATAAAGCACTTACAGAGAAATCAGAGTAACCTTTGAAACGGAAGCTTTTAATAAAAAAGCCTTTGAGATGAAATCAAATTTCGAGTTTTTATTGAAATATTGAAATATGAGTACAGAGAAAGCTAAATAGAAGTAAGGGGTTTCAGAGAGTTTCTTAGAACAGCTAAAACACTGGATGCCTCTTCTTCTGGTTTTGAATTCTATTTATAGAGGCTTCTGCCTTTGAATTTTATCTTCATTTGGTTGCCGACACTTTCATTGGAATTTCATTTGCTTTTTCTGTCGACACCTTATCTTCTTTTGATTGGTTGCTTTTGAGATTCTTATCTTTATCTTTTAGAATTGGCCGACAATCTTTATCAAAAGTCTGTCGGATCTTGAGCACAAGAACCACCGAAGGGATCAAAAGTAGATTCTGACGATGACCCAACTGACTCATCTTTTTTGTCTTCTTCTTTTTTGTCTTGATTCTGCAAATAATTCGAATATTCTTTAAGCATTTCCGGATTTTGCATCATCTTCTTCATTAAGAAACCATTTGCAATTGTCTCTGAGACTGAGCTGCTTGATTTTTCTTTTTCCCTCTTTTGTGGAGTTGTTGGGGTACTAACTCCTTTTCCAGTCTGCTGATTTGGATTTGTCCATTTGAGCTTTTCTCCTGTTTCTAAAAATCTTAAAACATTCTTTTGATCACAGAATTCTTGATTGAATCCTGTCCACCATTTGATCTTGAATTCTCTGACTAGTGACATTGGAAGTGGTCTTTCTAGTTCTTGATGAATTTTGAAACTCCAGCAAAAAATCCATGGTACTTTGAATTCCATGTGGAATAAAATTGGCCCTTGTATACTCTTCCCCCTTTGCTTTTTTGAGATAGGTCTGGAATCCCATTAAAACGTTTGGAGGTAGAATTTCTTTTTGAGACCCAAGTCATTGCCACCAATGATTAAACCAAATTGGGAATTCTCTGCTGCAACTTTCTTGAATGTGAAAAATCATGAATGATTGAAAGGTCTATACAAAAAAGCACGATACCATGCCATTTTGTAATCCTGATAAGTAAATCCATCTGGAATGAATCTAACTGAGAAGGACTTCTTTGAATAAAGAGAAGTCCATTCATTAGGAGAACAAACTTTCTTTATAATGCATTTTGAATGGCTAATTATTTCTGGGTTCTTTTTATCTGGAATAGGAAAAATTTCCACAGATTGAGTATCTGTGAGAATTAATTCATAATAGTCTAAATTTTTGGACGGGTCATCTGGTTGCCAAAAACATTTTGAAGGGAAAAGTCTTTGAGTAAAGGAATTGAGTACATTGTAAAGAGGTACTTTTTGAAATCTAGTTAAAGTAATGTGTTGAGTCAATGGTTTTGTGAAATAGGGATTTTCATTGGATTTCTCAGGAGTTTTTGGAATTTGTTGAATTGGTCTTATTTGAGAAGAAGTTGGAGTACGAGCAGCTTGACTATAAGTCAATGCTGGAAAATCTTGCAATAATTGAAATCTATTTTGAGTTACAGGAGTAAGACTCATCTCATAGTCTTGAGGAGTCTTGGGTCTAGAACTTCCTGCTTTTGAATCCATGATCCTGCAAAATTTAACAAATAATACAACTCAATTTTTGTTTTTCTCTCTAATCTCATAATTATATCCTTCTATTGATTCATCTTCTTCTCCATGAACTCTTTTGGCCCATTCTCTCTGTAATATAGTAAGATCAATCACTCTCTTTTTTGCAAAACATTGTTCTCGAATGCTAAGAATAGCTTTTGAAGGTCTCATCTTCACTTCATCATATTTAGAATATCATATACTTGAATTCTCTTAGTTTTTTCCCCTTGAACTACATAATGTATTGTATCTCTCGAAATAATACGAAGATATTTTCTCGTATTATTTTTATCATTGTATCCTTTTCGAATTGCCTTGATCAATTGCTTACTTTGCTCCATTTCCCTGTAGAAACTCTCTTGTCAAAAATCAGGAAGAGAATTGTTTTCTCCTTTGATAAATTCTATTTCAAAATCAAATACTGATAAAATTGCTTGCCATCTAGCAAAAATTTGTTTTGAGACAATATTTTGGACATCTTTTTGTAAAACTTCTTTTGCCGATTTACAATCTATTCTAAGTAAAAAAATTTTGTTGTACAAATCATCTTGAAATTTTGATATACATAATACTATAGATAAAATCTCTTTTTTAATAGTAGAATAATTCTTTTGTGGAACAGACCATGTTCCTGAATGAAACCTAACTAATTCTTCTTTCAAATCATCTAGTCTTTGTTTTAATATTCCTCCATATCCTAATTCTGATGCATCTGTTTCGACTATCATAAAAGCTTTAGGATGAGGAAGGCATAAACATGGTAACGATTTAATCTTTTCTTTAAGATATCTAATCTTTTGAGTATGTTCTTCTGACCATGGTTTAGGATTTTTCTTTAATCTGTTAAATAATATGGAACATTCTTGTCTTAATTTAGGAAAGAAATCTGCAATATAATTTAAACATCCTAAAAATCTTTGCAATTGATTTTTCTCTTTTATTTCATCTGGAAATTTATTTGCAAATTCTAAAGCTCTATTTATTGGCTTTATTGTTCCTTTATCTATGTCATGTCCTAAAAATCTTATTTTAGTTTGGAATAATTTCATTTTAGATTCTGATACTACCAATCCATTTTTCTTAACTACTTTTAAAAATATATTTAGATGTTTAAAATGTTGTTCTAATGATTCTGAAAAAATTAACACATCATCAATATAGACTATACTAAATGAACTATAAGGGTTGAATATATCATTCATTATATTTTTGAAATTCTGAAGGTACATTTTTTAATCCAAATGGCATTACTTTCCATTCATAATAACTAAAGGGTGTTGTGAATGCTGTCTTATATATATCTTCAGGAGTTATTGTTATTTGCCAATATCCTAATTTTAAATCAAAATTTGAAAATATCTTTGCATTATATAATCTATTTAATAAATCCTTTTTTATTTGGAATTGGATATCTTATCCATTGTAACACTTTATTCAATGGTTTATAATTAATAACTAATCTTGGAACTCCTCTTTCTTTTTCAACTTGATTCATTACATAAAAAGCGGCACAACTCCAAGGTGATTTTGACGGTGTTATTAATCCTTTATCCATTAATGTTTGTATTTCTTTCTTACAAAATTCTAATAATTCAGTATTCATTTGTATAGGTCTAGCTTTTGTTGGAATATTTTTCTCATTAAAATCCTTTTCATAAGGTAAATTTATCATATGTTATTTTCTGTCCCAAAAGGCATTCGGAATATCTGCACAAACTTCCTTTTTAATTAATTCATCTAATTCTGAAATTCTTCTCTGCATTTTTATTTCCTTCAATTGTTCTTTAATTTTTAAATAGGATTTTTCTTCCTTTATATAATTTATATGTTGTTTAACTTTAGTAATAGTATTTATTGTTTTATAAATAGAGGATGATTGTAATATTTGTAATTCTCTTTGTTTAATTGGAGTTAAAAATTTAAAAGTAATAGTTTTTCCCATAATATTAGTACAAACTCCTTCATATCCTACTGAAAATGGATATATTTGAATTAGAAAAGGTGTTCCTAATATTATATCATTGCTTATATTTTTTACAATTAAAAAATTTATGTCTAAGACAATAATTATTGTTGCATATTGATCCTTTTGTAAATTTATATTTCACTTGTAAATTTTCTCCATTTGCTGCCATTAATGTTTCATTTGTTCTTTCACAGTATTTAGTAGGAATTATTCCTTCTTTTATACAACTTGAATCTGCTCCGCTATCCAATAAACCTACACATGTTTCTTTAAAATCTTCTAACCTTATTGTAACTAAAGCATACCACTTTTGAAATGTCATTTTTTCTATTACATTTAAATATTGTTGTTCATTTACTGGTTTTTCTGGAATAATTATTTCTTCTGTAATTAATGCTTTTGAAGTAGAAGGTTGCTCTTTTTTATTTTCTATTAATGTCATTTTAGCTTCTATTTCTAAATCTTTAGTTTTTAATTCTATAATTTCTTGTTGTAATTGTTTTACTTGAGTCTTTAAACTATTAATTTCTGTTTGAAGATATTTAGTAGTTTCTTTTTCATACTATTTATATTAGGATATTTATCTATTAATTTTGAAATACTAATGGTTCAATTATTTTTGGCATCTTATCTTCTTGTATGATTAAACTTTTTAATCTTTCCAAATATTCTTTTTTAGCTAGAGGATCATCAATTTTTTCTATTATATCTAATAAAAATTCTTTATCTTCCTTTTTTGTAATTACATTTATGTATTTTGGATTTGTAATTACATTTATATATTTTGGATTACTTGAACAATTACAATCTTCTTCACTTTCTGAACTACTTACATCATTGTAATAATCATCTTCTGTACTTTGTTCTTTTTCATTTATTAATTTATTCTTTATTTCTATGTCTTCTGCACATATTTCATTTATTTTTTATTTTAATTTACATTTGTTTGCTTTATGTCATACTTTCCCACATTTATTGCAAACAATTTTCTTTTTATTAAATCTTTTGCTTTTTTTTCTCATTATTTTCATTTTTATTGGATTTTTTATATCTTATGTATTTTTTATCCTTTTTACTTTTCTTATTATGTGCTGATGGTGATTTAAATCTTTTTATACCAAATGCTTCACAAAATGATCCTTCTTTTGTTTTGGAACCATACTTAATTTGAAGTTTTAATTCTGAACATAATATTAAACCTTCTTTTTTCACAAAAGCAAATAATTGTCCAAAAGTAATATTTTCAAATGAAATAACATCTGTTCCCATTTCCTTTTGTAAATTATCCATTATTCTTTGTAAAAATAAACTTGGTAATCCCGTAATAAATCTTTCTTTCCAAAATGAAGCATTACAATCTGATTTTCTTAATACATTTGTTAAAAACATATCTTTGTACCATCTAAAGTCTGACAAAGTTGGACATCTTAAATTTGTTAAGAATGTTTTATTCGCATTTAACTCTTCTTTTGGATTTCCTACAAAATACATTACTATTATTACAATTAAAAATTCTACAGCATCTGATTGCACTTGAATATTACATTGATCATTTTCAATTTCTTGTGTATGATCTAATATTGATAATTTATCTTGAAGTGTTAAAGCATTATCCCACCAATTTTTTAATTGTCCTGTAAATCCTGATACTAATAATGTTGCAATATTTCTTTCTTGAAAATTTTTAAGCTTATAAGCTAATCTAGCCATTCCCATTTCTTGTAAAGTATTTAATACTTCATATTCTGCTCTTCCATCTATATTCCATTCATAAATTGAGTCTCCATCATATTTGGTAATATGAAATTTTGATCTTTCTTCATATTGAATATCTGGGGGACTAGGTCTTGGATAATAATTTCTAGTGCTTACTATTTGCCAATCTTTTTTATTACTTCTAAAAGGTTTTCTTCTTCTTATTTTATTTATTTGATTTTCTCCTTCTTCTTTAAACTGATCTTCAATGGGTGAAATTACATCTTCCTCATTTTCTGAATAACTTGATTCTTCTAAGGTTATTTCTTCATTTACTATATTTTCTAATGTATTTATTCTAGGAGTTTGGTTTTGAGCTTCTGTTGTTAAACTCTGCAACGTCTGAGATATTCTATTCAATATATTATCTGCATTGTTTATTTTTTGAATATTAACACTTTGAACTAACTCTTGTTCTCTTTCTCTAGTTAAACTTCTAGGTTGAAAATGGGGTGCTGAAATATCATTGGGAAATCTAGTAACTGGTTTTTGAATACTATCTATCTTTGTATTTATTACTTCTATATGTTGTGATATAGTGTGAAGAATTTGATTTGTATAATTATTTTGCTGATATATTTTTTTAATATCTTCTAAATTTACATTACTACTACTACTTGATTCAGCTTCTCTTCCTTTTTTGAATGGGGATGCAATTATATCTCCTTATCCTATATTAATTTTCACTTCTTGTAATGGAGGATGAATTGAAGTTATCACTTGATCGTCTTTTAATTTTCATTTTTTATATAAATTAGTTTGAACATTTATTTGCGGAGTATTATACACATCCTCTATTCCTATTTTTGAAATGTAGAATTGTAACCAAGTAAAGAAAGGAAAATCAAACTTTCTAGTTTCTAGTTTATTTTTCCATTCTAATATTAATTTTTCTTTATATTCAGAAGATAATTGAAAAAACCAAATTCTTTTTTCCGTGTTTTCTTCATCATCAAAATCTTCTTGTAAATATTTATGATTTATTTTATATTCTCTGGTTATTACATTTATTTCTGCTTTCATTTGAGAATGTCTTGGAGAATATTCTGATTGATTTTGATTAACTACTTCTGGTACTGGAGTTTTAAACTTAAATGTTGAAGAACTTTCTATGGGAAAATTTGTATCGATCGATTCATAACTAGATCGTCTAGTTGGTATCCAAGAATGGCTTGAAGTTGAAGATCTTTCTCTAAATGAAGAAAATCTCATTAAAATTTTTCCATCAAGCTCTTCTATAATATCTTCTGGATTTGTTTATTCTATATTTCTTGGCACTTGTGGATTTTGTATTATAAATTCACTAGATATAGTGATTTCATTCCATTTTAGTCTTTTTGGAGTATAAGTAGTAGGTCTATCTACATCAACTTGTAATAATGTTGTTTCTTCCTTTAAAGTTGGAGTCATAATGAATTTTGGATTTAAATGTGAAGACAAAGGTCTATAATACATTCTGTAAATTACAGCAAAATTCTTTGTATATATTTCTAATTCATGCATTCATGTTTAGATATCTCATTTAAGATTTTATCTTAACATTGATAAGACTTTGAAGCTTTGTAAGTCGGTTGGTAAGTCCAGGATAGGATGTTCCACGCTTAGGTTTGGTTGTTCCTGATAAGATAAAAGACTAAACAAGATATTAAACATGGCCGCATTTATTAGACAATTGAAGATAGGATCTAGTTCAAAACATACAAATATAGTACAAAGTCATGAATATCATATGCCTGTAAATAATTCAGATTGGACTATTCCAGAAGAGAAAATAGAACATATTTACAGAATAGGTCCCCTAGATTTCAAAACAGCTTTATCAGTTAAAACTCATGAAGAAACAATATCTATTCAAGAAGAATATCAATTCATTCCATTATTAAATCATAATACAATTCAAAAGTATCTTAGTAAAGGGTATAGATATATTCATAAAGGATTAAGTGATGATTAATTGTGTGTCTTTTTATATATGTTCATTTTCTGAAAAATATATATATCGATGAAAATTTTGTGTGTATCTAATAAATATAAATCAATTGTGCCGCTTTGTATTAGCTTGCATTAATATGACTAATTGTTCTTAAAAATATAGGATAATTTCCCTCTTTTGCAAAAATGTTACTTTGATAATATTTCAAAAATTAAAAAATTGGAAAATATACCATTGAAGACTAAAACAAAAAAAGACAAACAAACCCTTATATATACAGAAAAAAATATACATGATGCAACTCAAAAAAATATATCATATTGACACAAGAATCACAAGACAAATAGGAACACTACAAATATAACGAACAAACAAAACTAGAAAAGATAGACATGCCGAAACAATACTAAACAATCATACAAACTCAAATAAAATATTAAATATACATATACATACATATATATATACACACACATATAAATAAATAAATAATAAAAATATAACAAGCAAACAAAACCACAAAAAAATAAACACTTAAAAAATTAAACCATTATATCACCTAAAATAAAATACTAAACACACGCACACATATATGCATACATACATACTACAAAATATCTCGTGTACCTATATCTATATATTAATACACAACTCACTACGACTTTAAGTAACATAAAATAAGTCATATAAATATCAAACAATAAATATTTAAAAATTCTACTGCAAATTACAATGATTAAACTCTATAATTTTCACGTGCAATCATTTCTATTTCTTATAAAAAATTTATACACATCACCTTACTTTCAATAATATCCATTTATCAATAAACTATTAATATATAAAATCTCTCAACTCTCAAAATTAATATTATCCTTTACTTATTCAGATTCTATTAATTAAAAAAAATACAACTTCCATCTATCTCAATCACATTCATTCATAACTAAATCAATATCATCTTTACTTATCGAAAAAAATCTACTTAATTAATAAACACATTTTTACCAAGCTATAACATCAAATTATTCCAAATTATTAATCTATCTCATCACACAACACCCAAACTATATCAAAATTTGCCAAAAAAATATCTATTATCCATTTATTTTTCAACAAACTTTCCATTCTTTTATATCCTTTCCATAGACTTTTCCACTGCAACAATGCACACTTTCTCATCCTAGCTATCCAAATTATCATCATTCTAAAATACATAAACTACCAACGCCCAAAGTACAATAAATTATAACACTCTCAATGTAATTCTCCACCTAATTTTCCATCTTGTCAAAAATAATATATATTCCATTAATTTAAATAATATTTACTTATCACTAAATTAAAATAAAAAAACAAAATTTTTTGAAACCAATATTATCCATCAAATCTTTAGATCATATTAATTTTAAAAAATGCTATACAAATCACATCAATTTTACTATATCTATTTATAAATAAATCAATCCAATATATCACTCATCTATCCAATTATTAGACAAAATACTCGAAATCTATGTTATTAAATAAATCTTACATTATTCTAAGACAGTCAATAATGGACACCCCGCGGAACCCGCGGGGCACCAAGCCTGGTACTAATTAAAGGCACTAGATTATTGATGTAGTAGTAATCTTTTAAATCAAATTTAATCAACTAACAAACAAACTAATATTACTTAAATATAATAAACCAACCCATAAAAATTTGTCTGCGGTACCTGTTGGTTCGCTGGAGATTCTAGCCAACTTTAGATCCCAGAAGTCCAACGGCTTCTTATGACCGACAAAGGAAACCAACGCACACCAATCATCTTCAATGTACGCGAACTAACCGGCTGCACAATGGTGAGAAGCCAATCTAGGCAAGAGTTCTTCGACAGAAAATCTTTGTAATGGAAGGAAGAAATTGGGGAGATGATGAGTGTAAGGATACAAATGCGGTTATGCAAGTCAAATTGACAAATTGGTTGTTGATTTATAGCCAAATGCATGTTGCATCGCTTGTATCGAACCAACCCAGGTTATTATAAGCTAAATATAAAGCAAAACTTAAATATAAAAGAAGACTTACGGAAAACAGAGTTACTTTGAAATTCAAAATACGGAAGCTTTAAGACCTTTGAGATGAAATCCAACTTCGAATCCTTTATTGAAATCTGAGTACAGTGGAATCTTCCAAGGAACAAGTTTAAAGAGTACAGAGGAATGAAAGCTTGAAAGAAAGAGAGATTTTCAGATGGCTTTTTCTAACTTGCTAGAATAATCGATGCCCTCTCTTCTATTCTTGAATCCTTTTTATAGAGGGGAAATCCTTGAATTTCATCTTCATTTGGCTGCCGACATTTTCATTTGAATTTTATTTTCTTTTTCTCGCCGACACCTTATCTTCTTTTGATTGGTTGCTTTTGAGATTCTTATCTTTACTTTTGAAATTGGCCGACATACTTTATTAAAAGTCTGTCGGGTCTTGAGTACAAGGACCACCGAATGGATCAAAAGTTGATTCCGTAGATGACCCAGCTGACTCATCTATTTTGTCTTCTTCCTTTTTGTCCTGATTTTGCAAATAATTCAGGTATTCTTTGAGCATTTCCGGATGTTGCATCATCTTCTTCATTAGGAAGTCATTTGCAATTGATTCTGAGGCTGAGCTGCTAACTTTTTCTTTTTCTTTCTTTTGAGGTGTTGTTGGGATATTGACTCCTTTTGAGGTTTGCTGATTTGGATTTATCCATTTGAGTTTTTCTCCTGTTTCGAGGAATCTCAAAACATTCTTTTGATCACAAAATTCTTGATTGAATCCTGCCCACCATTTGATCTTGAACTCTCTGATTAATGACATTAGAAGTGGTTTTTCTAATTCTTGATGAATCTTGAAACTCCAACAAAATATCCATGGTACTTTGAATTCCATGTGGAATAATATTGGCCTTGTATACTCTTCCCCTTTTACTTTTTTGAGATAGGTCTGAAATCCCATTAAAACATTTGGAGGTAGAATTTCTTTTTGAGGTCCAAACCACTGCCACCAATGATTGAACCAGATTGGAAATTCTCTGGAGCAACTTTCTTTGAATGTGAAGAACCATGAATGATTGAAAGGTCTATACAAAAAAGCACGGTACCATGCCATTTTGTAATCTTGATAAGTAAATCCGTCTGGAATGAATCTGACTGAGAAGGACTTTTTTGAATAAAGTGAAGTCCATTCATTTGGAGAACAAACTTTCTTTATGATACATTTTGAATGGCTAATTATTTCTGGGTTCTTTTTATCTGGAATAGGAAAGATTTCCACAGATTGAGTATCTGTAAGAATTAATTCATAATAATCTAAATTTTTAGATGAATCATCTGGTTGCCAGAAGCATTTTGAAGGGAAAATTCTTTGAGTGAAGGAGTTGAGTACATTATACAAAGGTACTTCTTGAAATCTAGTTAAGGTAATATGTTGAGTGAAAGGTTTTGTGAAATAGGGGTTTTCATTGGATTTTTCGGGATTTTTGGGAATTTGTTGAATTGGTTTTATTTGAGAGGCTGTTGGAGTACGAGTAGCTTGACTATAAGTCAATGCTGGAAAATCTTGCAATAATTGGAATCTATTCTGAGTTACAGGGGTAAGACTCATCTCATAATCCTGAGGAGTCTTGGGTCTGGAACTTCCAACTTTTGAATCCATAATCCTGCAAAATTTAACAAATAATACAACTCAATTTTTGTTTTTTCTCTCTTATCTCACGATTATACTCTTTTATTGACTCATGTTTTCTTCCATGAACCCTTTTGGCCCATTCTCTTTGTAGTATTATGAGATCAATCAATCTTTTTCTTGCAAAACATTGTTCTTGAAGATTAAGAATAGCCCTCGAACGTCTCATCTTCACTTCATCATATTTAGGAATATCATACACCTCAATTCTCTTGATATTTTCGCCTTCAACTACGTAATGTATTGTATCTCTCAAAATAATACGAAGATATTTTCTTGTATTATTTCTATCATTGTATTTCTTTCGAATGGCCATAAGCAAGTGCTTATTTTGCTCCATTTCCTGTAGAAATTCTCTTGTTAAAAAATCAGGAAGGGAATTATTTTCTCCTTTGATGAATTCTATTTCAAAATCGAATACTGATAAAATTGCTTGCCATCTAGCAAAAATTTGTTTTGAAACAATATTTTGAACATCTTTTTGTAAAACTTCTTTTGCCGATTTGCAATCTATTCTAAGTAAAAATTTTTTGTTGTATAAATCATCTTGAAATTTTGATATACACAATACTATAGATAAAATTTCCTTTTTTATAGTAGAGTAATTCTTTTGTGGAACAGACTATGTTCCTGAATGGAATCTAACTAACTCTTCCTTTAAATCATCTAATCTTTGTTTTAATATTCCTCCATACCCTAATTCTGATGCATCTGTTTCAACTATCATAAATGCTTTAGGATGAGGAAGGCATAAACATGGTAGTAGTTCAATTTTTTCCTTAAGATATCTTATCTTTTGTGTATGTTCTTCTGACCATGGTTTAGGATTTTTCTTTAATCTATCATATAATATGGAACATTCCTGTCTTAAGTTAGGAAAGAAATCTGCAATATAATTCAAACATCCTAAGAATCTTTGCAATTGATTTTTTTCTTTAATCTCGTCTGGAAATTTATTTGCAAATTCTAAAGCTCTATTTATTGGTTTTACTGTTCCTTTATTTATATCATGTCCTAAGAATCTTATTTTAGTTTGAAATAATTTTATTTTAGGTGCTGAAACTGCCAATCCATTTTTCTTAATCACTTTTAAGAATATATTTAAATGTTTAAAATGTTGTTCTAATGATTCTGAAAATATTAATACATCATCAATATAAACTATGCTAAATGAACTATAGGGGTTGAATATATCATTCATTATATTTTGAAATTCTGAGGGTGCATTTTTTAATCCAAACGGCATTACCTTCCATTCATAATGACCCAATGGGGTTGTAAATGCTGTCTTGTATCTATCGTCAGGTGCTATTATTATTTGCCAATATCCTGATTTCATATCAAATTTGGAAAATATTTTTGCATTGTAAAGTCTATTTAATAAATCTTTTTTATTTGGAATTGGATATCTTATCCATTGTAATACTTTATTTAATGGTTTATAGTTTATAACTAATCTTGGAACTCCTCTTTCTTTTTCTGCTTGATTCATTACATAAAAAGCGGCACAACTCCAAGGTGATTTTGAAGGTGTTATTAATCCTTTATCCATTAATGTTTGTATTTCTTTTTTGCAAAATTCTAATAGTTCAGCATTCATTTGTATAGGTCTAGCTTTTGTTGGAATATTTTTTTCATCAAAATCTTTTTCATAAGGTAAATTTATCATATGTTGTTTTCTATCCCAAAAGGCATTCGGAATATCTGCACATACTTCCTTTTTAATTAATTCTTCTAATTCTGAAATTCTTTTTTGCATTTTTATTTCTTTCAATTGTTCTTCTATTCTTAAATAGGATTTTTCTTCTTTTATATAATTTATTTGTTTTTTAATTCTTGTGATAGTATTTATTGTTTTATAAATAGATGATGATTGTAATATTTGTAATTCTTTTTGTCTAATAGGAGTTAGAAATTTAAAAGTAATAGTTTTTCCCATAATATTAGTAGAAATTCCTTCATATCCTACTGAAAATGGATATATTTGAATCAAAAAAGGTGTTTCTAATATCATATCATTACTTATATTTTTTACAATTAAAAAATTATGTCTAATACAATAGTCATTATTACATATTGATCCTTTTGTAAATTTATATTTTACTTGCAAATTTTCTCCGTTTGCTGCCATTAAAGTTTCATTTGTTCTTTCACAATATTTAGTAGGAATTATTCCTTCTTTTATACAGATTGAATCCGCTCCACTATCTAATAAGGCTACACACGTTTCTTTAAAATCTTCCATCATTATTGTGACTAGAGCGTACCATTTTTGAAAAGTCATTTTTTCTATTACAATTAAATATTGTTGTTCATTTACTGGTTTTTCTGAAATAATTATTTCTTCCGTAATTAATGTTTTTGAAGTAGAAGGTTGATCTTTTTTATTTTCTATTAATGTCATTTTAGCTTCTATTTCTAAATCTTTAGTTTTTAATTCTATAATTTCTTGTTGTAATTGTTTTACTTGAGTTTTCAAATTAATAATTTCTGTTTGAAGATCTTTAGTAGTTTCCTTTTTTATACTATTTATATTAGGATATTTATCTATTAATTTTGAAATACTAAATGGTTCAATTATTTTTGGCATCTTGTCTTCTTGTATGATTAAACTTTTTAGTCTTTCTAGATATTCTTTTTTAGCTAAGGGATCATCAATTTTCTCTATTATATCTAATAAGAATTCTTTGTCTTCCTTTTTTGTAATTACATTTATATATTTTGGATTTGTGATTACATTTATATATTTTGAATTATTTGAACAATTACAATCTTCTTCACTTTCTGAACTGCTTATATCATTATAATAATCATCTTCCGTACTTTGTTCTTTATCATTTATTAATAAATTTATTAATTTATTTTTTATTTCTTCTTCTTCTGCACAGATTTCATTTATTTTTTCCCTTAATTTACATTTATTTGCTTTATGTCCTATTTTCCCACATTTATAGCAAACAATTTTCTTTTTATAATATTTTTTGCTTTTCTTTTCACTATTTTCATTAGATCTTTTATACTTTAAATATTTTGTATTCTTTTTGCTTTTCTTTCTATGGGCTGATGGTGATTTTATTCTTTTTATACCAAAAGTTTCACAAAATGATCCTACTTCTTTGGTTTTAGAACCATACTTTATTTGAAGTTTTAATTCTGAACATAACATTAAACCTTCCTTTTTTACAAAAGCAAATAATTGTCCAAAAGTAATATTTTCAAATGAAATAACATCTGTTCCCATGTCCTTTTGTAAATTATCCATTATTCTTTGTGAAAATAAATTTGGTAATCCTGTAATAAATCTTTCTTTCCAAAAAGAAACATTACAATCTGGTCTTCTTAATACATTTGTTAAAAACATATCTTTGTACCATCTAAAGTCTGATAAAATTGGACATCTTAGGTTGGTTAAGAATGCTTTGTTTGCATTTAATTCTTCATTTGGATTTCCTACAAAGTACATTACTATTGTTACAATTAAGAATTCTGTAGCATCAGATTGTGCTTGAACATTTCCTTGATCATCTTCTATTTCTATAGTATGATCTAATATTTATAGTTTATCTTGAAGTGTTAAAGCATTATCCCACCAATTTTTTAATTGTCCTGTGAATCCGGATACTAACAATGTTGCAATGTTTCTTTCTTGAATATTTTTAAGCTTATAAGCTAGTCTAGCCATTCCCATTTCTTGTAAAGTATTTAAGACTTCATATTCTGCCTTCCCATCTATATTCCATTCATAAATTGAATCTCCATCATATTTAGTGGTATGAAATTTTGATCTTTCTTCATATTGAATATCTGGAGGACTAGGTCTAGGATAGTAATTTCTAGTGCTTACTACTTGCCAATCTTTGTTATTTTTAAAAGGTCTTCTTCTTCTTATTTTGTTTATTTTGTTACCTTCTTCTTCTTTAAATTGATCTTCTATAGGTGAAATTATATCTTCTTCTGAATAACTTGATTCTTCTGAGAATATTTCTTCATTTACAATGTTTTCTAATGTATTTATCCTAGGAGTTTGATTTTGAGCTTCTGTAGTTAAATTTTGCAATGTTTGAGATATCCTATTTAATATATTATCCGAATTATTTATTCTTTGAACATTAATACTTTGGACTAATTCTTGTTCCCTTTCTCTTGTTAGACTTCTAGGTTGAAAATGAGGTGCTGAAATATCAGTAGGAAACCTAGGAAGTGGTTTTTGAATACTATCTATTTTTGTATTTATTATTTCTATATGTTGTGATATGGTGTGAAGAATTTGATTTGAGTAATTATTTTGTTGATATAATTTTTTAATATCTTCCAAATTCACATTATTGGTTCCACTTGATTCTGCTTCTCTGCCCTTTTAAAAGGGGATGCAATTATTTCTCCTTGTCCTATATTAATTTTTATTTCTTGTAATGGAGGATGAATTGAAGTTACTACTTGATCGTCTTTTAGTTTCCATTTTTTATATAAATTAGTTTGAACATTTAATTGTGGAGTATTATATACATTTTCTATACCTGTTTTTGAAATATAGAATGTTAACCAAGTAAAGAAAGGGAAATCAAATTTTCTTGTTTCTAATTCATTTTTCCATTCTAATATTAATTTTTCTCTACATTTATCCGATAACTGAAAAAACCATATTCTTTTTTGTTCATTTTCTTCATCATCAAAATCTTCTTGTAAATATTTATGATTTATTTTATATTCTTTAATTATTACATTTATTTCTACTTTCATTTGAGAATGAGTTGGAGAATATTCTGATTGATTTTGATTAATTACTTCAGGTACGGGAGTTTTGAACTTGAATGTTGACGTTCCTTCCATAGGAAAATTTTGGTCAATTGATTCATAACTAGATCGTCTATGTGGAATCCACGAATGACTAGAGGTTGAAGATCTTTCTCTAAATGAAGAAAATCTTAACAGAACTTTTCCATCCGGTTCTTCTATAATATCTTCTGGATTTGTTTGTTCTATATTTCTAGGTACTTGAGGATTTTGTATTATAAATTCACTAGGTATAGTGATTTCATTTCATTTCAACCTTTTCGGAGTATATGTGGTAGGTCTATCTGCATCAACTTGTAATAAGGTTGTTTCTTCCTTTAAAGTTGGGGTCATTATGAATTTTGGATTTAGATGTGAAGATAAAGGTCTATAATACATTCTATAAATTACAGCAAAATTCTTTGTATGTTTTTCAAATTCATCTCCTTGTAAGTGAATATCTAATATAACAGAGTTTAAAACATGCGGATCAGTTAAATCTACTGAAAAATTTGGAGCACAGTTAAAGTAAATTGGTCCATTACAAACGTTGGTTTGAATCATTGATAAAAGTAAAGTTTTATATCTTTTAAGTCTGGTGTCTCGTAAAGCTAAATATATAGGAGCATCTACTCCTAAATGAAATAAAGGTTTTATTGCTACTTGAATTAATCCTTATATGAATATATCTATATCCTTTGCTAAGATATTTTTGAATAGTATGATGATTTAGTAACGGGATTGATTGATATTCTTCTTGAATTGATATTGTTTCTTCATGAGTTTTAACTGATAAAGCTGTTTTGAAGTCTAGAGGACCTATTCTATATATATGTTCTATCTTTTCTTCTGGAATAGTCCAATCTGAATTATTAATGGGCATATGATATTCATGACTCTGTACTATATTTGTGCTTTTTGAACTAGATCCTATCTTCAATTGTCTAATGAATGCAGCCATGATTACGTATCTTTTTAAAGTTTTTATCTTATCAGGAACAACCAAAGCTTATGCGTGGAACATCCTACTCCGGATTTGCCAACCGTCTTACAAGGCTTCAAAGTCTTACCAATGTTAAGATAAATTCTTTATTAAGATATTTAAATCATATATGCATGAATCAGAAATTGAATATAGAAAATATTTCAAAACGGCACCTAAATTGGTATACTAGGATTATTTCACTTACAGCCTGCTGGATTATTAGGATTTATTTTTTGTCCTATTTTTAAATTCTGGATTCTATGATATACTAAATCAATTTTGGCTTGCCTAATATTTCTAAGATAGGAAGACGGATGCCTATTTCTAACTTGATTAAAACTATGTTCTAAGATTATTAAAAGGGATTCACACTGTTCTACTGTATGTAATGTTTCTAGAATATGTTCAAAATAGAAATATGTCCCTGGTGTTTTAAGTTCCCTTAAGGCATAATTATATGATTCTTGTGGTGTACTTCTTAAATCAAACCAATTCATACAGAGTTCTTATGCAACAAGAGGATGTTAGCTTTCTAAATGTAATATTTATATGAGTACTTGGTACTTGAGAGAGGTCAAAGAAATTATACCTTCCTTGCTCTGCTTCGTCCCTTCACCCTTCTGATGCTATGAGAGTGGGAATCCTGTACTCCTGAGAGGTTTGTCTCACCAGATCTTCCCCTGAACGCCTTTTAACGCCTTCTTTGGCAACACGACTATGATGGGTACTACACCGTCTTTTGGACTTTTAAAATTCTCAGTTACAGGGTATCTTTCTCAAAGTTTCCGGGTATGTTCTAGGGTAGGATTTCTTTGTATTATTTTGCTAATTTGTTTATTAATGAACTTATCATCTTTTGTTTGTTGATTTAATGGGGCGTTTTCCTGCAAACTCTGCTATGTATGTGTTGTATGGTAAAGAGGGGTCTATATGAAATGTTAGTCCTTTCCTAGTTAGAGTCATTCCATGGTATGCTTCTAGTATAAATGCTAATCCTAGAATTAATTGGTAAGGCAAATCTTTAAGATAAATTTCTGAGATATGATAAGGGTCTGTGTACTGATTATTAGTTATAAAAAATTTTAATGTACTATTATGTATTGCTGTGTTGTATGTATATGTTGTACCATCCATTTGCCTGGCTGTTTTAATATATTTTGTTTTTTTATGGTATTCTATTGGTACTAGGTCTTTTCTTAAGACTATATTACTTGCTCCTGTATCTACGACTGCTAAGACGTTTATTTCATACTTTTCTATAATTATTTTTGTTTTTACTTCTATTGAAGTGATTGTAGATTGTCCTTGTTGTAATAATTCTGCATCATAATTATGCTTTATTAGATCTATTTCTGGAAGTATTTCTATATCTAGGTTGTCTATATTTTCTTGTTATTTTCCTTTATTTATTAATTGTTCTAGATGTTCTACTTTATTTTCTAGAATTCTTATTCTTCTTTCTAGATAATGTTCTAAGGGAATTTCTCCAATTTTTTCCCTTTTACTAAAATTTTCTATTAATTCATATTGATATTTTAACTTATCAAGACAAACTTTACAAGCTTCTAAATAACATGCTTGACATTGGAATCTTAAAGATGCTTCAGGATATTTATTGCAATTAAAACATGCAATGCTATAATTTCCTTTTCTATGTTCCCATATATGTGTACATTCTTTTTCTACGAGATCTAGATAATCTAATTTATTAAAATTATTTTGTAATTCTTCTAAATGAATGTTATCCATAAGGGTTCTTTTTTCTGATTTTTCTAGTATTTCATCTATAAACCCTGTGTTTCTTGTTCTACATAATCAGTTAAGTCTAAATCTTCTGATATAATACTATAAATACTTTCTGTTTCTAAGATGTCATCATCTATTCTATCAAGTCCTTAGAAAATAATTCTACTAGATGGGTTTCTCTATTAAATGAATT
Organism: Coffea humblotiana; assembly: GCA_023065735.1. Taxonomy (NCBI): domain Eukaryota; kingdom Viridiplantae; phylum Streptophyta; class Magnoliopsida; order Gentianales; family Rubiaceae; genus Coffea; species Coffea humblotiana. Next base: position 24,184,766 of record CM041211.1, read on the forward strand.
ATTTTTTCTAGGACAATTTATTGCTAAATGATTTGGTTGTTTACAGATAAAACATGATAGTCTATTACTATAGGTTCGTTCTGGTCTATATCTTCTAACATGATGTTCTTTTCTGAGAAATGGTTTTCTACCTTTACTCTTTCTAAGATAATACTGTTTTTTAGGATATTTTTTCTTTTTATATCTTCTTTCTTTTTTCTCCATATTTTTGTGGTGTATATATTTCTGAACAAAAGTTATATTCTCCCTTTAATTGTCTTTGTATTTTTATAAATGTACATTCTTCTACTAATCTTTCTATAATATATTTTATTGCTGTACTTACATTTTTTAATGTTGGATCAAAAGTTACTCCTTTATATAAAGTATAGATCTTTTTTCCCAAGTCATTTGGTAATTTTGCAAATAATTTTTCTATTATTCCTTCATCATAAAAGCATCCTGCTAGACAAGAATAATATAAAAAATCTTGTAAAAAAAGGTTTTATATATTTCCAGTTTTAATAGACAATCGTTCTAGTTGTTAAAAGTATTTCTTCTATTCTATTAACAAAATTCATTGGGTTTGCCCTATGTGCTTGGTCTTGTTGTAATTTTTTTGGAAATTTTACCTTAAAGGCTTCCCATGCAGCTCTTGCTACTCCTCCTAAATATGTTTCTAAATATCTTGTACATTTCCTGTAGCATCATGATCAAATCCTTCTTGTATGTTATTTTCTAACTACTCTAGCTTTCCAACTTCCTATTACATCATCTATAACTTGAGAATCATAAGATGTTAACATCAAAGTTTTTCCTTCGTCTACCGTGCTAGCTTATACTTCTGCTTCTAATGGTTTTCTTTTTCCCTTAGGATTATATTTTTCCCCTGGTTCTCTATATTCATTATAAATTATTCTAGGTGGTTGTCCCTGACTATAAATTCTAATATTTCCTTCCTGACTTTGGTCAGTTTGCATATCTGTTGGTTGATTGCTACCGCTACTTTGTCCATCCATTAAATCTCTATATGATATTGTGCTACTTGTTTTTGGATCTACTTCTTCTGCTTTCTATTTTTACTCTTATGTTTCCTAAATTATCATAGTAAATTATTTCATTTATGCTATTTGTCCTTCCATTTCTAATTTTCTTTCTAATTCAAATAATTCTTTTTCTGTTAACTTCATTTCTAATTCTGCCGGATATATTATCCTATCCCCTAATTCTGCTTCTGTTAGATTTATTTCTATCAGGTCTGATTCTATTTCATTTTCTATTTCTTCATTATTAGTTTCTAACGATGTGTTTTCATAATTATGAAATTTTAGACTTACTTTCCCTTGACTGTTCTTATACATAATATTATTTCTGGGTATTATTTGGCTGTTTTTTTTCTATAAATTTACTGATTCCCCATTCTTCTCTTGCTAGATTTTCTGCACTTACTTCTATAGGTTTTATTAATTTTATTCCTTTACTGGCCATTGCTTCTATAATTGGTTTTATTTCTACTTTATATTTAGTTTTACTGCTATTTGTTAGTCTTCCTATAAATCCTATGCTAATTGTTAAATTATCTCCTTGGAATTCTTCATATCCTTTAGTCTGTATTCCTATTTCTAAGTTTTTTATTTTCTTTAATATTTTATTATTTTGTTCTTTTATATAATCCTGATTTTGTACTAAAGTTACTATAATTTTATTTTTCTCTTTTAATGTTCTTAATAAATGTTCTATAATCCTTGAATCACTATTTTTATGTTCTTCAAGAGATTCTGATAGAGTAATAACAAGATCTATTAAACTGTTATAATTTTTATCTTCTTTACTATGTAAATAATGTTTATAAATATTACTAAAATAACAGGAATGTTTATGGTTATCTAATGTTATAATGTTCTAGTTTTATTTTTAATTTTTAGATCTAGATATTCTAATTTTTTTAATCTATATTTAATTATTCTATTATCAGGCACACTAGATCTATTTTAATTTTTTATCTATATTTAATTATTCATGTACACCAGATCTTGTGGTGTACTTTTAAAATCAAACCAATTCATACATAGTTCTTATGTAGCAAGAGGATGTTAGTTTTCTAAATGTAATGTTTATATGAGTACTTGGTACTTGAGAGAGGTCAAAAGAAATTATACCTTCCTTGCTCCTGCTTCGTCCCTTCACCCTTCCGATGCTATGAGAGTGGGAATCCTGTACTCCTGAGAGGTTTGTCTCACCAGATCTTCCCCTGAACGCCTTTTAACGCCTTCTTTGGCAACACGACTATGATGGGTACTACACCGTCTTTTGGACTTTTAAAATTCTCAGTTACAGGGTATCTTTCTCAAAGTTTCCGGTAGAACTGCAGTCTAGGGTTGGTTGCACTAATTTCTACTCTCTGTTTTTTCTTTCCTCAAAATGTGCTAAGTATGTGAAGGATATAAGCAAATATATACTATATTTACATATATATATACATATATATATACTATATGTAATATGGGCAAATATATACTATATTTACATATATAATATATACTATATGTATATATGGGCAAATATATACTATATTTACTATATATAATACTATATGTATATACGGGCAAATATATACTATATTTATATATGTAAGCAAATATATACTATATTTACATATATACATCTTATATATACCTATATGTATATACGGGCCAATATATACTATATTTATATATGTAAGCAAATATATACTATATTTACATATACTATACATATATATAATACTATATGTATATACGTAACAATATGCATGTATAAATAACCAGAAAAGGTATTTCTATACTCAAAGAACCTACCTTAGAAATAACATTAAGAGTTACAAAGAGAAGCGTCGGTGGGGACTAGACAATTACGAAAAAAAAAGATAAAGAAGATATAAATATAGACAAATTTTAGATATAACCAAAGAAAATAATAGAAAGAGAAATGCAAATGTAAAATACCAGGACAATGTAAAAACTTCTAGAAGAAAACTTAGGATTAAAGTTAGAAGAAATTTTAATCTGTATGGAACTTATAGATAATAAAAAACATATAATCTACTAGAAACAGGGATACAAGAAATTTATAAAATTATAAGTAAATTATAAATATTAGGAGAAAAGCCAACAAAGTTTTGGAAAGAAGATAAATATATTGTAAATTAGAAATCTTAAATCCAAATCTAAAAAATTTCCATAGCAAAAAATAGAAGTTTAGTAATGAAGAAATAAAAGAATTCGAAATGCATATAGAAGACCTTAAAAAAATTAAGAGTAATAAGAAGAAATGGAAAGTCCACATAGAAGCGCAGCATTCATAGTTAATAAACATAGCGGAAATTGCTAGAAGGAAAAAGTTAGGATGGTAATTAATTATATAAAAGATTAAATGATAATACAAAAGAAAATAGTTATGATATACCAGACAAAAACCAATTAATTAGTAAATATATATTCAAAATAAATATATATTTAGTAAATTTTGATTATAAGTTAGGATTTTGGCAAATCAAAATGCATCCTGATAGTATAGAATGGACAGCTTTTACCAGCCCATTAGGACATTTTGAATGGTTAGTTATGCCTTTTGAATTTAAAAATGCACTTGCAGTATTTCAACGAAAAATGGATAATATATTTAGTAAGTATAGTGAACTTGTATTAGTATACATAGATGATATTCTAGTATTTTCTAAAACTAGAAATGAACATATTAGTCATTTAAAATTAGTTTTTGCAGAATTTCTCAAACATGGTATAATCATAAGCTCTAAAACACCACAATTTTTTTTAGAAAAAACATAGAATTTTTAGGAATAGAAATAGGACAAGAGAAAATAAAATTACAACCCCATATTAATAAAAAGATCCTAGAGTTTCCTGATAAGATAGAGGAAATAAAGAAGTTACAATAGTTATTAGAACTATTAAATTATGCTAAGCCATTTATTAAAAATTTAAGTAGGATGATAGGACCACTTTTTTGCTAAAACTTCATTAAAAGAACAGAAATATTTTAATAAAGAAGATATAAAACTAGTAAAGAAAATAAAATAAGAAGTTAATAGATTACCAGACCTAAAATTACCTTTAGATACAGGATTATCTGATTATAGAAAGTGATAGAAGCTCATTTAGGATGGGGAGCCACATTATTAGCAAATCTAATAAATATGATAATAAAAATAAAGAACAAATTTGTACATATGCTAGTGAAAAATATAGAGAAAGAGGAAATATAAGTAGCATAGATACAGAATTATTAGCAGTAACATACAGTCTAGATGCTTTTAGACTTTTATATTAAAATAAAAATGAAATAATAGTAAGAACAGACTGTGAAGCCATAGTTATGTATTTTAAAAAGAAAAACTGAAAAGAAAAACTCAACTAGAAGATGGTTAAATTTGGTAGATAGAATAATAGGCAATGATTACAAAATAATTTCGAATATACCAAAGGTAGTGATAATAGTTCTAGCAGATTATTTATCCCGATTATTAACTCCTTCTTATGTTTAAGATGGTAGCATTCAATAAAGTTAGAATTGGCCAATGGGAACTCACAAAGTATCCCAAAGGATCCAACCTTCATTTTCATAGCACATCAGAAGGTAAATTAGAAGAAATCCAGCAGAATATCTTAAATAACCTCTGGAATAGCAAGAGTAGTCATGATAAAATTAAAAATCTCAATATGTTAGCATTCTATTTTAGTAATCTTCCAAAACAAAATTTTTCATACTTCATAGTAGTCCAAGGAAAAATCCTTGAAATTTATTCTCTATGGACCTCAGTAATAGAACAAATCCATTACATAATAATTTTATTTTTTCAGATAATAATTTCTCTTCAATTTTTTCAGATATAACAATTTCTCAGATAATAATATTTTTTCTCTAATCAGTTTATCCTTGTTTAAATGCTACTTTTTAGTTCAAAATTTTTTTGGCAAATTAGATCCCTACGTGTTTGATAAATGTTTTTTTTTATATATGACCAAGGATGATGATGTCTAAGATTTCTAAGTTTATATTCTATAATTTCTAATTGAGTTTCACACTGTTCTACTGATTTTAATTGATTGAGTACGTGTGTAAAAGAGAAATTGTGACGCCCCCACTTCTCCCTAAGGCGAACCAAAGGGTATCCGCGGGACGCCTGGCCAACTCTCGCCAGGACTCGGTACAATTCCCGTTCAAACTTAATACAATAATAGCTAATACGACGAGACAAAGTAAGAAAGTAAAGTCGCTTCCATACATATATAAATATCCAGTCTTACACCACCATTCAAAGTACATCAATTTCAAAATATACAACTGCCAAAAACTGTCTAATCGATTACAATCGAAACCCTAATACAAATGTTCATCCCAATGGTTTCTCCGAGTTTCACTCCACATCCGTTCCTGTTAAGGAAAACAAATCTATGGGGTGAGCGATTGCTCGTGAGGCCAAGAAACACACATGCAAGCACGTTGTCCAAGTAACAATCCCATTTAACAAGTACAATAGTAATATTCAAGTAAATAACAATTCGGGCGAGAAAAGTAAACAGAAACAATTCAAGGATATAAGAGCTCTCAAGAGCTAACTTCCACTTGCACAATCAAGAACCTCCACGGGTTGACACTCCGTCAATCGGGTAGGTTATAATCCGTAGAACTTCACTTACTCGTTCCCCGTTCACCGTTACTCCCCCTACTCCGGCCCGCACGTTCTTTTGTTATAGGCGATACTGCTCGAGTATGCCAAGCAAGATCTCCCCATTAGATCAAGCTTATACACGTGTCTTATGGCTCACCAAGCTTCTCGACCGAGCCCATGCAGGCTCTAGTCACAAGGTCGGCCGATGAGATTTAGGCGTCCCCCACTAGTATCACTAAGAGTCGAGGAGATTCACTCCAATCGACTTATGCAACTATAGCATAATTAATCATTGAAACACTTCACTTAATTCACTTAATAAGTCACTTCAAGCAATTCAAGTACACTTCACGTAAATATTCACTTCAAGTATTTCATGTCAAGTAATTCAAGTACACTTCACTTAAATGAGAACGAGTGCGGTAAAGTACACACTCGACTCAGCATTTTTAAAATATTCAATCACTAATAACGATTAAGCACATAACAAGTTCACATACACTTGACACTCACCTAGTCAAAATGAGAGAGAGTGGTGCACAATTCAAGTGTTTAAGCGTCCGTTGTGAGGTCCTCTTGAAGGCCCCCTTGAATGCCTGAGCACACAATAATTATCTATCACACACTATCGCTTAAAACCCCCAATTATCAAGAAAGATTGTACTCTAGTGCAATCTAAGAGAATATCATGAAAATGAGCCTTAATTACTCGTAAATCGAGACTCTAGAGTGGGGTTTAATAATACAAGAAAAATCTGATTTTCATCTTTGAAACCAAGTGTAAAACGGTCAACCAATATCGAAGGAAAATGGAGAGTTCTAAAAACTCAATTTCCTTTAAGTTCAGAAATTTCAGATTTAAGGTGCATTCTTTGAAAAATCATATCTCACTCTCTGTAGGTCCAAAATTGGAAAACTTGGTACCGTGGAAAACTAGTTCCAAAGTACCAAAAGTTCCTAGAAGACACTTTTCCATGATTCTAACTGGAAGACACTCAAATTTCGGCTTAAAGCTACTGACTTGCACTTCCAAGACAGATTCGAGGTTGGTTTTTGGGAAAATTTGGAAATTCGGCAAAATTCACAGAATGTGAACTAGCCTCTAAAATTTGAAAATCAATTAGAGTTACAATCAAAGTTTAAAACACAACAAACGGAACAAGAATCGGAGTTTTGAGCGCCAAGTTGGTTCAAAATGACGACCATTGGGCCATTTTCCAGATTTGAAACACAAACTTTGGGACTTCAGTTGGGCATCGAAATGGACTTGGAATGGCACCAAATTTGGTATGATTACACTAACATATAAGGGTGCTCCTCTGTCAAATTTCAAGCAAAAATTCGTACGGGAAGTCAGTTAAAAAGACCACTAAAGTTCCAGGAATTTCCAAGGCAATTCTGCCTTATGCTTCCGTTTTTCGTTTTCGAACCTTTGGCCAATGAAAACATCTCAAACATGGTTCATTTATGAAGAAAAGGTCTAGGAAACATCCAACATACATTTGGTAGGTGATTAACACCAAAAGTTTCAAAATAACAAGTCCCAATTCGAGCTAGGCCATCGGCTAGCCAAAATTAGGGTTTTCGATCACTGACGCAGTTCTGTAATTCGGCCACAACACACTCAATTCAACTTGGAATTAAGCATGGTTGGTGGCGTTGGAAACTACACTCATAGGGATACATTTTATCAAAAGAAATCATTTCGAAATTCAGTTCATAGCTAGCTGAAATTCAAGCAACAAGTTCCAGCACATTACTGACTCTTCAGCACAGCAATAAAACAGAACAGGTAACTTTGAAGAACTGGTACGGTTCACTAAAGTCGAATCAGGGGATGAATTTTATACCTTTAGAAAACTGGAAGTGTCTAGTTTTGAATGCTACAAACGGAACTCGATTTTGACATCGGAGCAAGGAGTTATGATCGTTCAAAGTTCGCTGCCAGGTAACCCCTGTTACCCGTTTTCCGGCTTTGAAGGATTTTCAAAAATGCAACTTTTACCCAACCAAATCAAGTAATTTTTTGTGGAAACTTTCCACACAACCTATACAACATATCTACATCAAAATCAAGGTCATTTGGTCACAAAACATTGCACCAAGTGCTCTGCAAAAACAGGGCAGAATTCGGCCCTTCCTCCCTTTGGTTTCCTTTGATTTTCTTTCCACTTTTTCAACTTATATCCACTAGTTTAACACTTAATCAACATAAATAATATCCAAAATCATCATATCAGTCCAACATGTCCATTGTGGGATTTCATAGAGCCCACTCAAGTGATTTCCAACAAAATAAAGATACCCACATGAAGTTACAAGCTTCCAAGTGAAATCTAACTCACTAGAATCAAGTTTCAAAGGTTGGATGATATACTACCTCTTGGTTGATGAAACTCAGAAATTTCGGTCACTAAGAAGCTCCAAGAAACCGTGGAAATGATGCTCTTTTCCTAGTCCAAGTGAAGCTCCAAGTTGTTGTGAGTTTGTGTAGTGAATTTGGAGTGAATTTGATGGAAGAAATGAGGTGAAATGAGATGAAGTTTCCTTCTTCTTCTTCCTTGAGATGGCCCGACCAGCAAGAGAGAGAAAAGAGAGAGTGGAGAGTGTAGTGTGGCTTCTTGAGGAAGCTTGGTAGTTGGTTCAAATTTTTGCACAAAAGTCAACTCTCAATAGTGAGCGTACGCGCGCGTTTCGTGCCCGATTTCTCTCGGGTTTGTTTCACTTGTGCACTAAAACTCTAATGCACTTCCTTTAAACACTAATATTATTCATCTTAGTAGTCTAACAATAATTTTCTAAAATCCTTCAATTTAGTCGCGCGCGCGAAAATGGCGAACTTCCGAACTTATGCGCGATAAAGTAGAATTTCTAAGAAATTCTTGTAACGATAGTATAACTAACTAATACTAGGGTAATTAATCATAAAAATACCTATTTTAAGACTAACACATGAGTTCTCAAATCTCCCAAGGTCACTGCACTCTTAAATCAACGATTGCCTCCAAACGCGCACTCACTACAAATCTCGCTAAACGAGCTTCCAAAAATTAAATCTATTAACGGGACATTTTTAAAATATATGCAAGTCATAGTTCCATGTAAATGGTTCCAAAAGGGTTAAAATAAATTATTCGGAGAAATTGGGCAATTAATTATTTAAATAAACCAATAAATAAGTGAATAAATCGATAAAATAAATAAATAAGATAAAATAAATTACGAGTCCTCACAGAAATAATTTCCAGTACTTAAATTTTCAAAGAGTGCGTAATTGTATGGGGATGCTGATGAGTTCATGTAATTTATGAGTATTTGGTACTAAGATAGGTCTAACGGATATACCTTTCTTTTTTCTTAAAAAATTGTTTGGACAGTGACCCCTCTTTCACTTGGGTTGCCTCACCGATTTTCCTCTTGTATAGCCTAAATCTTATTAGCACTGCCTTAACGAGTACTACACATCTGTTGGACTTGTAAACAAGCTACTAGGGTATTAACTAAATTATATCAAGATCTAAAATTGGCTGCTACTATCCCTGCTATCTGTTTCCTTTCCTCTTTTTCCTTGAAAGATGCTACTAAGAAATGTTTGAAAAAAGGTTTTTTATTTTTAATGCTAAAAGAGAGAAACATTACACACACTTCTGCGATTACATTTGGATGCTATTTATAGATGAGCCCGAACATGAAATCCCAGACTTCATTTCTAAGATTCTACAGACTTCAATTGGTTTTGAATCTGGAAAGTAAAATTTGTAGCTATCTAATCATGTACAATTTGCTTTTTCGGATTTCAAAATTTTGAAATCCGAAAAGTGCTTTCTAGCTGTCTTCAAGTATAATGATGCTTTTATCCTTCCATTGCATTTTCTATATTTGTTTGTTCTTCTGACCCACCATAATCATATTCTTCTTCATTGTCTAGATAAGGCTGTTGATGTCTTCTAACTTCTTCCTGATACCATCCGAGTTCTCGAAAATGCTCTTTATATTCTTTATGATATTGAAAAAACAGTTTGGGCTTCTTAGTTTTTGCTTCAAATTCTATTTCTAGCATGAATGGCTTATTTTTAAATATATTTTTGAATCTTATTTTCACAAAATAAAAAAAATCCTTAGTGCCTCCATTTATGTCTGTAGTGTTTGAAAGCAAAAATCTCCATTCTTCTATGTTCAATTTGTTCTTCCAATGGAATATCCACCATTTGTACTTCTGGTTTCATGATAGGGTCTTCTGATAAAAAATGATCAATGCTGCTTTCTATCCTTATCCTGTGTATGGCTAAAATTATATCATATTTTCCCCATGCTGGTGGTATTGAGTATATTTTGCTTTTAACTCTTGGAGCACCATACTCAATTCTTTGAGAATTGCTAATGCTAACTGTCTCCCAAAATTGTCAGTTTCATCTGGGTCATTGAATAAAATTGAAGGGACCATCCCCATAGTCCATCAAGGTTTGTGGACTGAGTTCTAAAATTTCTCCATTACTAAGAGGAACTTGTTTTTTTATCCATCCTGCTAATTTAATTCTACAGGTTATGAAGAAATAATCTAATATACAACTACACATTAGATTTAAAAAGTTTAGGCCTTGTACAATTGGGCTGACAATTTTTTTGTGGATTGATATGGTAAATGGGCTTGATTCTTAGGCATCTGTCTGTGGTATTTTCTGATATATATTGAACTAAAAATTTTTCGATTGCTTAGAAATTTTGAAAGAAAATTGGATTGAACTTTTTCTATAATAAGGCTTGTACAAAGATTTGGTAAATTGGCTAGAAATTTATTGGGATGAAAAATATTCTGGATATAAAAAATTCTAATGGTCTCTGGGACTAAGACTTTTCTGGAATGAAAACCACAGAAGGTGGTTGGATTTTTCTATTACCAGCTGGTTAGTAAGATCGAGAATGATTTTATTTTGAGAACCTAAGGTTGTTTCGGAAAAGGGTTTGCTGGCTTTGTGATTCTTTGATCTTTTCTTTAAGAGAATTAATCTATGTGTTATAGTCCCTGCAGCGATTATTTAATAAAGCAAAATTTCTACTCATGCAAAAACAATGTCTGCAGAATTCTAGTATATTTAAGTTTTGTTTTTCTACTGCATGACTGTAACTACTATTGGGGGCATCTGTTCTTTGAGGAACTGCTACCCTTTGGCTATCATTTCTACATGCATGATCACTAAAGAAGTTTATACCAATGCTTTGTCTAGCAAATTCTAATGCTTTGTATATAATTCTAAAACCTTTCCATAAGAGCTTTTGAAAATTATGGATTTGTTTTATTACTAAGATCTATAGAGAATAAATTTCAGGGATTTTTCCTCGGACTACTACAAAGTACGAAAAACTTTGCTTTGGAAGATTACTAAAATAGAATGCTAAAATATTGAGATTTTTAATTTTATCATGACTACTCTTGCTATTCCAGAGGTTATTTAAGATATCCTGCTGGATTTCTTCTAATTTACCTTCTGATGTGTTATGGAAATGAAAGTTGGATCCTTTGGGATACTTTGTGAGTTCCCATTGGCCAATCTAACTTTATTGAATGATGCCATCTGAAATATAAGGAGTTAGTAGTCGGGATAAATAATCTGCTAAATATTATCACTATCTTTGGTATATTCAATAGTTATTTTGTAATCATTGCCTATTATTCTATCTACAAAATTTAACCATCTTCTAGTTGAGCTTTTCTTTTCATTTTTCTTTTTAAAATACCTAACTATGGTTTCACAGTCTGTTCTTACTGTTATTTCATTTTTATTTAATATAAAAAGTCTAAAAGCATCTAGACTGTATGTTACTGCTAATAATTCTGCATCTATGCTACTTATATTTTCTCTTTCTCTATATTTTCCACCAGCATATCTACAAATTTCTTCTTTATTTTATTATCATAGTTATTAGATTTTCTATTATTAAATCATAATACAATTCAAAAGTATCTTAGTAAAAGGTATAGATATATTCATATAGGATTAATCCAAGTTGCAGTAAAACCTGTATTCCATCTAGGAGTTGATACTCCAATATATCTAGCTTTAAGAGACACAAGACTTAAAAGATATAAAACTTCCACTTTTATCTATGATTCAAACAAATGTATGTAATGGACCAATTTACTTTAATTGTGCTCCAAATTTTTCAGTAGATTTAACTGATCCACATGTTTTAAATTCAGTAATATTGGATATTCATTTACAAGGTGATGAATTTGAAAAACATACAAAGAATTTTGCTGTAATTTACAGAATGTATTATAGACCTTTGTCTTCACATTTAAATCCAAAATTCATTATGACTCCAACTTTAAAGGAAGAAACAACATTATTACAAGTTGATGCAGATAGACCTACTACTTATACTCCAAAAAGACTAAAATGGAATGAAATCACTATACCTAGTGAATTTATAATACAAAATCCACAAGTACCAAGAAATATAGAACAAACAAATCCAGAAGATATTATAGAAGAGCCTGATGGAAAAATTTAATGAGATTTTCTTCATTTAGAGAAAGATCTTCAACTTCAAGCCATTCTTGGATACCAGCTAGACGATCTAGTTATGAATCAATCGATACAAATTTTTCCATAGAAAGTTCTTCAATATTTAAGTTTAAAACTCCAGTACCAGAAGTAGTTAATCAAAATCAATCAGAATATTCTCCAACACATTCTCAAATGAAAGCAGAAATAAATGTAATAACCAGAGAATATAAAATAAATCATAAATATTTACAAGAAGATTTTGATGATGAAGAAAACACAGAAAAAAGAATTTGGTTTTTTCAATTATCTTCTGAATATAAAGAAAAATTAATATTAGAATGGAAAAATGAACTAGAAACTAGAAAGTTTGATTTTCCTTTCTTTACTTGGTTACAATTCTACATTTCAAAAATAGGAATAGAGGATGTGTATAATACTCCACAAATAAATGTTCAAACTAATTTATATAAAAAATGAAAATTAAAAGACGATCAAGTGATAACTTCAATTCATCCTCCATTACAAGAAGTAAAAATTAATATAGGACAAGGAGATATAATTGCATCCCCATTCAAAAAAGGAAGAGAAGCTGAATCAAGTAGTAGTAGTAATGTAAATTTAGAAGATATTAAAAAATATATCAGCAAAATAATTATACAAATCAAATTCTTCACACTATATCACAACATATAGAAGTAATAAATACAAAGATAGATAGTATTCAAAAACCAGTTACTAGATTTCCCAATGATATTTCAGCACCCCATTTTCAACCTAGAAGTTTAACTAGAGAAAGAGAACAAGAGTTAGTTCAAAGTGTTAATATTCAAAAAATAAATAATGCAGATAATATATTGAATAGAATATCTCAGACGTTGCAGAGTTTAACAACAGAAGCTCAAAACCAAACCCCTAAATAAATACATTAGAAAATATAGTAAATGAAGAAATAACCTCAGAAGAATCAAGTTATTCAGAAAATGAGGAAAGATGTAATTTCACCCATTGAAGATCAGTTTAAAGAAGAAGGAGAAAATCAAATAAATAAAATAAGAAGAAGAAAACCTTTTAGAAGTAATAAAAAAGATTGGCAATTAGTAAGCACTAGAAATTATTATCCAAGACCTAGTCTCCCAGATATTCAATATGAAGAAAGATCAAAATTTCATACTACCAAATATGATGGAGACTCAATTTATGAATGGAATATAGATGGAAGAGCAGAATATGAAGTATTAAATACTTTACAAGAAATGGGAATGGCTAGATTAGCTTATAAGATTAAAAATATTCAAGAAAGAAATATTGCAACATTATTAGTATCAGGATTTACAGGACAATTAAAAAATTGGTAGGATAATGCTTTAACACTTCAAGATAAATTATCAATATTAGATCATACACAAGAAGTTGAAGATGATCAAGGTAATATTCAAGTGCAATCAGATGCTGCAGAATTTTTAATTGTAACAATAGTAATGTATTTTGTAGGAAATCCAAAAGAAGAGTTAAATGCGAATAAAACATTCTTAACAAATTTAAGATGTCCAACTTTGTCAGACTTTAGATGGTACAAAGATATGTTTTTAACAAATGTATTAAGAAGACCAGATTGTAATGCTTCATTTTGGAAAGAAAGATTTATTACGGGATTACCAAGTTTATTTTCACAAAGAATAATGGATAATTTACAAAAGGAAATGGGAACAGATGTTATTTCATTTGAAAATATTACTTTTGGACAATTATTTGCTTTTGTGAAAAAAGAAGGTTTAATATTATGTTCAGAATTAAAACTTCAAATTAAGTATGGTTCAAAACAAAAGAAGTAGGATCATTTTGTGAAGCATTTGGTATAAAAAGAATTAAATCACCATCAGCACATAATAAGAAAAGTAAAAAGGATAAAAAACACATAAGATATAAAAAATCCAATAAAAATGAAAATAATGAGAAAAAGAAAAGCAAAATATTTTATAAAAAGAAAATTGTTTGCTATAAATGTGGGAAAGTAGGACATAAAGCAAACAAATGTAAATTAAAAGAAAAAATAAATGAAATCTGTGCAGAAGACATAGAAATAAAGAATAAATTAATAAATTTATTAATAAATGAAAAAGAACAAAGTACAGAAGATGATTATTACAATGATGTAAGTAGTTCAGAAAGTGAAGAAGATTGTAATTGTTCAAGTAATCCAAAATATATAAATGTAATTACAAATCCAAAATACATAAATGCAATTACAAAAAAGGAAGATAAAGAATTTTTATTAGATATAATAGAAAAATTGATGATCCTCTAGCTAAAAAAGAATATTTGGAAAGATTAAAAAGTTTAATCATACAAGAAGATAAGATGCCAAAAATAATTGAACCATTTAGTATTTCAAAATTAATAGATAAATATCCTAATATAAATAGTATGAAAAAAGAAACTACTAAAGATCTTCAAACAGAAATTAATAGTTTAAAGACTCAAGTAAAACAATTACAACAAGAAATTATAGAATTAAAAACTAAAGATTTAGAAATAGAAGCTAAAATGACATTAATAGAAAATAAAAAAGAGCAACCTTCTACTTCAAAAACATTAATTACAGAAGAAATAATTATTCCAGAAAAACCAGTAAATAAACAACAATATTTAAATGTAATAGAAAAAATGACATTTCAAAAGTGGTATGCTTTAGTTACAATAAGGGTAGAAGATTTTAAAGAAACATGTGTAGCTTTATTGGATAGCGGAGCAGATTCAAGCTGTATAAAAGAAGGAATAATTCCTACTAAATACTGTGAAAGAACAAATGAAACATTAATGGCAGCAAATGGAGAAAATTTACAAGTAAAATATAAATTTACAAAAGGGTCAATATGTAATAATAACTATTGTCTTAGACATAATTTTTTAATTGTAAAAAATATAAGTAATGATATAATATTAGGAACACCCTTTTTAATTCAAATATATCCATTTTCAGTAGGTAGGATATGAAGGAATCTCTACTAATATTATGGGAAAAACTATTACTTTTAAATTTTTAACTCCAATTAAACAAAGAGAATTACAAATATTACAATCATCCTCTATTTATAAAACAATAAATACTATTACTAAAGTAAACAACATATAAATTATATAAAGGAAGAAAAATCTTATTTAAAAATTAAAGAACAATTGAAAGAGATAAAAATGCAAAAAAGAATTTCAAAATTAGAAGAATTAATTAAAAAAGAAGTTTGTGCAGATATTCCGAATGCCTTTTGGGACAGAAAACAACATATGATAAATTTACCTTATGAAAAGGATTTTAATGAGAAAAATATTCCAACAAAAGCTAGACCTATACAAATGAATACTGAATTATTAGAATTTTGTAAGAAAGAAATACAAACATTAATGGATAAAGGATTAATAACACCTTCAAAATCACCTTGGAGTTGTGCCGCTTTTTATGTAATGAATCAAGCTGAAAAAGAAAGAGGAGTTCCAAGATTAGTTATTAATTATAAACCATTGAATAAAGTGTTACAATGGATAAGATATCCAATTCCAAATAAAAAGGATTTATTGAATAGATTATCTAATGCAAAGATATTTTCAAAATTTGATTTAAAATTAGGATATTGGCAAATAACAATAGCTCCTGAAGATAGATATAAGACAGCATTCACAACACCCTTTGGCCATTATGAATGGAAAGTAATGCCATTTGGATTAAAAAATGCACCTTCAGAATTTCAAAATATAATGAATGATATATTCAACCCTTATAGTTCATTTAGTATAGTCTATATTGATGATGTGTTAATTTTTTCAGAATCATTAGAACAACATTTTAAACATCTAAATATATTTTTAAAAGTAGTTAAGAAAAATGGATTGGTAGTATCAGAGCTAAAATGAAATTATTCCAAACTAAAATAAGATTTTTAGACATGACATAGATAAAGGAACAATAAAGCCAATAAATAAAGCTTTAGAATTTGCAAATAAATTTCCAGATGAAATAAAAGAGAAAAATCAATTGCAAAGATTTTTAGGATGTTTAAATTATATTGCAGATTTCTTTCCTAAATTAAGACAAGAATGTTCCATATTATTTAACAGATTAAAGAAAAATCATAAACCATGGTCAGAAGAACATACTCAAAAGATTAAATATCTTAAAGAAAAGATTGAATCGTTACCATGTTTATGCCTTCCTCATCCTAAAGCTTTTATGATAGTCGAAACAGATGCATCAGAATTAGGATATGAAGGAATATTAAAACAAAACTAGATGATTTGAAAGAAGAATTAGTTAGGTTTCATTCAGGAACATGGTCTGTTTCACAAAAGAATTATTCTACTATTAAAAAAGAGATTTTATCTATAGTATTATGTATATCAAAATTTCAAGATGATTTGTACAACAAAATTTTTTTACTTAGAATAGATTGTAAATCGGCAAAAGAAGTTTTACAAAAAGATGTCCAAAATATTGTCTCAAAACAAATTTTTGCTAGATGGCAAACAATTTTATCAGTATTTGATTTTGAAATAGAATTTATCAAAGGAGAAAACAATTCTCTTCCTGTTTTTTTGACAAGAGAGTTTGTACAGGGGAAATGGAGCAAAGTAAGTAATTGATCAAGGCAATTCGAAAAGGATACAATGATAAAAATAATACGAGAAAATATCTTCGTTTTATTTCGAGAGATACAATACATTATGTAGTTCAAGGGGAAAAAACTAAGAGAATTCAAGTATATGATATTCCTAAATATGATGAAATGAAGATGAGACCTTCAAAAGCTATTCTTAGCATTCGAGAACAATGTTTTGCAAAAAAGAGAGTGATTGATCTTACTATATTATAGAGAGAATGGGCCAAAAGAGTTCATGGAGAAGAAGATGAATCAATAGAAGGATATAATTATGAGATTAGAGAGAAAAAACAAAAATTGAGTTGTATTATTTGTTAAATTTTGCAGGATCATGGATTCAAAAGCAGGAAGTTCTAGACCCAAAACTCCTCAAGACTATGAGATAAGTCTTACTCCTGTAACTCAAAATAGATTTCAATTATTGCAAGATTTTCCAGCATTGACTTATAGTCAAGCTGCTCGTACTCCAACTTCTTCTCAAATAAGACCAATTCAACAAATTCCAAAAACTCCTGAGAAATCCAATGAAAATCCCTATTTCACAAAACCATTGACTCAACACATTACTTTAACTAGATTTCAAGAAGTACCTCTTTACAATGTACTCAATTCCTTTACTCAAAGACTTTTTCCTTCAAAATGTTTTTGGCAACCAGATGACCCGTCCAAAAATTTAGACTATTATGAATTAATTCTCACAGGTACTCAATCTGTGGAAATTTTCCCTATTCCAGATAAAAAGAACCCAGAAATAATTAGCCATTCAAAATGCATCATAAAGAAAGTTTGTTCTCCTAATGAATGGACTTCTCTTTATTCAAAGAAGTCCTTCTCAGTTAGATTCATTCCAGATGGATTTACTTATTAGGATTACAAAATGGCATGGTATTGTGCTTTTTTGTATAGACCTTTCAATCATTCATGATTTTTCGCATTCAAAGAAAGTTGCAACAGAGAATTCCCAATTTGGTTTAATCATTGGTGGCAATGGCTTGGGTCTCAAAAAGAAATTCTACCTCCAAACGTTTTAATGGGATTCCAGACCTATCTCAAAAAAGCAAAGGGGGAAGAGTATACAAGGCCAATTTTATTCCACATGGAATTCAAAGTACCATGGATTTTTTGCTGGAGTTTCAAAATTCATCAAGAACTAGAAAGACCACTTCCAATGTCACTAGTCAGAGAATTCAAGATCAAATGGTGGACAAGATTCAATCAAGAATTTTGTGATCAAAAGAATGTTTTAAGATTTTTAGAAATAGGAGAAAAGCTCAAATGGACAAATCCAAATCAGCAGACTGCAAAAGGAGTTAGTACCCCAACAACTCCACAAAAGAGGGAAAAAGAAAAATCAAACAGCTCAGTCTCAGAGACAATTGCAAATGATTTCTTAATGAAGAAGATGATGCGAAATCCGGAAATGCTTAAAGAATATTTGAATTATTTGCAGAATCAAGACAAAAAGAAGAAGACAAAAAGATGAGTCAGCTGGGTCATCGTCAGAATCTACTTTTGATCCCTTCGGTGGTCCTTGTGCTCAAGACTCGACAAACTTTTGATAAAGATTGTCGGCCAATTCCAAAAGATAAGGATAAGAATCTCAAAAGCAACCAATCAAAAGAAGATAAGGTGTCGGCAAAAAAAGCAAATGAAATTCAAATGAAAGTGTCGGCAACCAAATGAAGATGAAATTCAAAGGCAGAAGCCTCTATAAATAGAATTCAAAACCAAAAGAAGAGGCATCGAGTGTTTTAGCTATTTTAAGAAATTCTCTGAAAACCCCTTACTTCTATTTAGCTTTTAACTTCCTCTGTACTTATATTTCAATATTTCAATAAAGACTCGAAGTTTGATTTCATCTCAAAGGCTCTTTCATTAAAAGCTTCCGTTTCAAAGGTTACTCTGATTTCTCTGTAAGTTCTTTATTATGCTTATCCATTTAATATTATCCATTAACAGAAATGTTTTCTGTTAATAACTTAGGGATTTTTTCTTTAAATTTTTCCCATGCTAATCTAGCTGTTTCTCCTAAAAACGTTTCTAAATATGTATACATTTCTGAGGTACTATGATCAAATCCTTTTTGTATATAGTGCCTAACTACTTTTATATTTCCAATGATCTATAATGCTGTTCCATAATTCTGGATTGTGTGATATTAAGTTTAATGTTAACCCTTCATCTAATAATTTTTTCTTGTCAAGTGTTTCTAATGGATATTTCTTTCCTTTACTTTTATATTTAACTATTGGTTCTCTGTATTCATTATATATTGGTCTAGGAATGTTTCCTGGATTATATACTATTGGTTGTTGTTGTGGTAGGTTACTACTACTTGCTATGTTTTCCATATATTCTATTGAGTTTAATTCTTCTATTGTGTCTTCTATGTTTCCTATTGTGTTTTCTTCTTTTATTCTAATATTTCCTTCTAGATCATAATAGAGTATTTCTGTTACACTAATATGCCCTATACTTTCTAATTGCCTTTCTAAGTTCATTAATTCTTTATCATCTAATTTCATTTCTAATTCTTTAGGATATAATATTTTATCTTCTAGTAATCCTGATTCTATGTTATCTACATATTCTGTTATTAATATATTTTCTTCATATATCTCTTCTTATTTTTATTCCATTCCTATTGTACTTTTTTTCATAATCAAGGAATCTAATACTTGTTTTTCACTTACTAACTTTGGGTACTAAAGGACTTTTTTCTTTTATAAATTTACTAGGATTCTATTCTTCTCCTGCTAATTTTTTAGGACTTATTTCTAAGGATTTTATTAATTTTATTCCTTTACTTACCATAGCTTCTATAATTGGTTTTATATCTAATTTATATTTCGTCTTACTGCTGTTTGTTAATCTTTCTATTACCCCTATACTTATTGCTAAATTTTTTCCTGTAAATTCTTCATAACTTTTTGTTTGTATTCCTATCTCGATATTTTTTAAATCTTCTAAACTTATCATAAAATCTGAACTATAATAAAATATCCCTTGGTTTTGGTTCATATCTACTTCTATAGTTGCTATTAGTGCTTGTTCTGTATTTTTATGTCTTTTGTCTAATAATGTTAAAAGTACTTTTGTTCCTAGTCCTTTCCTTGCTAATCCTTTTATTCCTATTATTATTAATCCTAAATGCATGTATATATAATTTCTTTCTAATCCCTAATGCTTTCACTAGTTATTAGTCTTAATGATACCATTTCTGATGTGACACTAATTGGTTCTTCTCTACTTGATCTAAATAATCATGTTCTAGATTGTAATATACCTACATTATACAATCTTCTTGGATTTAACAGATTTATTTCATTATTTCTATATATTTCTAGATCTCTATTTATATATATTTCTTCTTCAAGGTGTATAGTATTATTGTTTCTTCTACTAATTAATCTGTCTAGAATATTAGTTCCAATTTCAGTATTTTCTATCAAAGTTCTACTTGGTCCCGAAAAATAATGTCTTCTCATCTTATCCAAACATATTAGAAGTTTTACTGGTTTTTCTTTCTACAGGTATTTTACTAACTTTTTCTGTAACTTTGTCTAATTTTGATTCAAATTTAAATTCTGCTTTTTGCTTACTTCTTTCTAAATTGTTAATTCTTGTTTCTAAATATTCCAATTTCTCTAAAATTCTTATTAATAAGGCTATTTGTAAATTATTTTGTTTAGGATACACCATATCTGAATTAGAGGTTCCTACGTAATCAGTTAAACCTAAAGGTTCTTGATGATAATATTTAATTCTTCAAGTACAACAAGATAGTCTTTGTTTGTGCTAAAATGAGGAGGTATTTTACTCATAAATTATCCTAATACTGTTTTTTCTATTTTTTTTCTAATAATTGCTTTACTTGAGTTATATTTCCAATATGTTTTAAAATTTTTAATTCTTTAATTATAATATTGTTCCGTTCTTTTATATAACCTTGATTTTAACTATTTGATCTAATGATTCTTTTTTAGACGTTTCTAATAAAGATTCTAATATTCCAATGTGATTATTTTTATAATTTTCTAAGGATTCCCCTAAAGATAATACTAAATCTATAAGACTATTATATTGTTTGTCTTCAGGACTATGTAAATTATGTTTATAAATAGATTCGAAATAACAAACGTGCTTATGATGTTCTTTTAATATTATATTTCTATTTTTATTTTTTATTTCTAGATTTAAATATTCTAAGCCACCTTAAAAAATAGATCCTCATAGTATAGCCACCTTAAAAATAGATCCTCATAGTATAGCCACCTTAAAAATAGATCCTCATGGTATAAAATACATCCTCATAGTATAGAATATAAAAATAGGATCTATTTTTAAGGTGGCTATACTATGAGGATCTATTTTTAAGGTGGCTATACTATGAGGATCTATTTTTAAGGTGGCTTAGAATATTTAAATCTAGAAATAAAAAATAAAAACAGAAATATAATATTAAAAGAACATCATAAGCACGTTTGTTATTTCGAATCTATTTATAAACATAATTTACATAGTCCTGAAGACAAACAATAAAATAGTCTTATAGATTTAGTAATATTTTTAGGGGAATCCTTAGAAAATTATAAAAATAATCACATTGGAATATTAGAAACGTCTAAAAAAGAATCATTAGATCAAATAGTTAAAATCAAGGTTATATAAAAGAGCAGAACAATATTATAATTAAAGAATTAAAAATTTTAAAACATATTGGAAATATAACTCAAGTAAAGCAATTATTAGAAAAAAATTAGAAAAAATAGTATTAGGATAATTTATGAGTAAAATACCTCCTCATTTTAGCAGAGACAAAAGACATAAAAATACAGAATAAGCACTAATAGCAACTATAGAAGTAGATATGAACCAAAACCAAGGGATATTTTATTGTAGTCCAGATTTTATGACAAGTTTAAAAGATTTAAAAAATATCGAGATAGGAATAGAAACAAAAGGATATGAAGAATTTATAGGAAAAATTTAGCAATAAGTATAGGCATAATAGGAAGATTAATAAACATCAGTAAGATGAAATATAAATTAGATATAAAACCAATTATAAAAACTATGGCAAGTAAAGGAATAAAATTAATAAAAGCCTTAGAAATAAGTCCTGAAAAATTAACAGGAGAAGAATGGAAACTTAGTAAATTTATAAAAGAAACAAATCCTTTAGTACCCAAAGATAGTATAATATATAAAAATAGCAAAGAAAAAACAAGTATTAGATTCCTTGATTATGAAAAAAGTACAATAGGAATGGAATCAAAAGAAGAAGAGATATATGAAGAAAATATATTAATAACAGAATATGTAGATAACATAGAATCAGAATTAATAGAAGATAAAATATTATATCCTAAAGAATTAGGAATGAAATTAGATGATAAAGAATTAATGAACTTATAAAGGCAATTAGAAAGTATAGGGCATATTAGTGTAACAGAAATATTCTATTATGGTCTAGAAGGAAATATTAGAATAAAAGAAGAAAACACAATAGAAAACATAGAAGACACAATAGAAGAATTAAACTCAGTAGAATATATGGAAAACACAACTAGTAGTAGTAACCTACCACAATAACAACGTATAGTATATAATCCACAAAACATTCCTAGACCAACATATAATAAATACAGGGAACCAATTGTTAAATACAAAAGTAAAAGAGAGAAATATCCATTAGAAACACTTGACAAGAAAAAATTATTAGATGAAGGGTTAACATTAAACTTAACAGCACACGATCCACAATTATGGAACAATGTTATAGATCATTGGAAATATAAAGTAGTTAGACACTATATACAAAAAAGATTTGATCATAGTATCTCAGAAATGTATACATATATAGAAACATTTTTAGGAGAAACAACTAGGGTAGCATGGAAAAAATTTAAAGAAAAATTTCCTAAATTATTAACAGAAGACATGGCCTTAAGAAATAACCCTCAAAATTTTACAAATAGAATACAGTCTTTATTAATAGTACAAAGTCCTAATAGGGGAACTCTAATGCAACAACAAGAATCAATCAGAAAATTAGAACAGCTCAGTGTTGCGCCCCATTTTTTAAATAAGAAAAATAAATTGGTTTTAACAAAATGGATTTTTGATTGATTTTTGAGTGAAAATGTGTTTTTGAAAAATAAATCAATTGGGCCTAGAATGGGGTTTGAAAATGCGACGATATTTGGCTCAAATTATAGTTTAAAAAGGGTTTTTGAATAAAAAATCGGAGTCGCCACTTGGTATAGAGTTAAGGTGTACCAAGTCACCTAAAATGAACTTTTTAAATAAAATTATGGAAAACCCTTTTTAAATGACTCCTAAATCTACGAAAATCAGAGAAAAAGATTCGGGAGTCACATTTGAAGAGAGGGAAGGCAAGGATAAAAATCCAAGGCACCCTCTCAACCTAGCCAAGACTAGTTGCATGATTTAGTCAAGAATTTTCTTATTTTAAACTAAAAATTTATCACATTTTGGAGGCATTTACATGAATGCAAACCTAGACCTAATTATCGGGGTCAGAATATTTCTTCGAAATTTTTGATGCAAATCGCATTAATTGCGACCCCCAAAAGTAGATTTTCGAAGAAGTCACGAATTGTGCAAAAATATGAGACTCAAAGAGAAGTGGAAAGAAAAGAAAAATAAAATAATTATATACGAATACATGATCTAAAGGGATACATCATATCGGGTACGGGGAGACTAATGTTCGTGACTCAATTTTCCCTTTAATAGAGGGAATACGAGCGTGCTAAGGGTAGAGAGCTAAACTGGTCCATATCCCATATCTATGGGGTTATTTCCTAATCTACTCAAACAAATGTACTAACCTAATTCTAATTCTTAAATGAAATGCAAGTCTAATGTTATGTATCACACATAGGGATATATATATATGAAAAAACTTGGGATAAGGGATGTATGTACAAGGGGAAAATGTGGGATGAGAAATATATGTATAAAGGGGGAATTATGGGATAAGGGGTCATACAAAATTGATAAAACCCTAAAAATAGAAAAAATATGCATGAGATGAAGTGATTTTGTCATGCAATCATGATCTAACGTGGGAAGGGCTCCTAAGGGTTTTGCGTTGGACTAACCCATGTCTATGAATTCTCACTAGCATTGGACTAGTGAGAAAAGTCGGAACAAAGGGCCACAACTAGCATTGGACTAGTGTGGTGACGTTATACATTAATTTATAACTAACTAATCATGTAAAACTAATAAAAAGCAGATAAACATATAAGTTCACATAAACACATAGCAAATAAGCATGATATCTAGATGCAAGGTCCTAAAAAAACGGTAATACATAGCACATAGGCATGCAAATCACACAAAACAAAAATAAAGCAGATAAAACCCTAACTATTACATCAGGAGGACCCTACTACAATCTAAGGGAAAAAATGAAATAAATAAAATAAATACCTAACTATTACAATTTTGGTCTTTAAATGCCTTACAAATAATCCAAAAATTAAAATAAAATGAATATACTAAATTAAATAACTAAAATGAATAAATGAAAGAAAATCACTCAAAAGGCATGCAATTAAATACATAAAGTCACATAAGTGCACATAGGGTCAAATAAAGCAAAAAAATAAGGGATAGAGTGTACCTCCCTTGAGTTGATGACCTAGTGATACGAAATTACTTATTTACCCTCCAAAACAATAAAATGGTCAAGGCATCATTTTAACTAACAAATAATTACATGAAACGAAAATTAAACACAAAAGTGAACATTAATCATGAAATGAGAATTAAATACGGAATAAACCACCCATGTGTATAAAATTAAAGCAAACACGGGCCTAATTTAAACAATTAAAAAGTTTGAAGGGTCTAAAGTACTAAAATTGGTGGCTTAAGATGAAACCTATCAAAATCGAATGCCAAAACTTTACAAAAGACGAATAGAAACCTATTTATGAAAATTAAACGTCAAAATTACCAAAAATTTATTAAAAATAAAAATCAAACAAAAATCTATCAAAACTCATTAAACCTCAAAATTCATCCCAAAGTCATAAATAATCTATCCAAGTGATTATATTAAAACATACCAATCTAACAATGACATTTCAATGGGACCAAATGGATCAGTTTTTCTCGATTTTCCGGGCCATCATAGCAATAAATGCAAATCAAGGGGTCAAAGGGTGATTTTAGGAAGTGTTGCATGCATGAGCTTACGAAGAAGCTTTCTTATTCATTTCTGGTTGCTGGGTTTCGGCATGCCAAATCTTTTCATTCAAACACAACTCAAGACTCAACCAGCTAGAACTTGAACCAAAGTGAAAAACAAACACCAAGCATTCTTTCCATTTCTTTTGACCACTGTTTAAATACGAAAGTTCGAAGCAAAGAGACCATGCAAATTCCAGCAAACAACTGCAAGAGCCTTCTGCAACAAAAAAAAGCTTGCTGCACTTTCGTTTCTCAAACAGATTTCAGACACAAACCCATAACTTTGAGCAAAAGTTTTTTGACCAAACATCAAGACTTTAAACTAAGCAACAAAACACATAGTTCCAACATTTGAACAAGCAAAAATTGAGAAGGAGATTGTGCAATAAATCTGGAAAAAGTTTCATGCAAACCCCATGCAAACCCGATGCAAACCACGAAAACAAAAACAAGTTCCTGCAACTATTTTGACATGCAACCTCACCCGCAAGTTTCCTGTAGCTCTCAGCTATTCATCAATTAATCCCATCGCACAACCCATTAAACATGTCATTTTGATATAAAAGAAAGCAATCCCACCCCTCTAACATCAAGCCTATGAACCAGACTTTCAAACTCTACAAATTAAGCTTCTGGGACGAAAAGCCATGCAATGCATCGCAAACTTGCTACAGCTGAAGCTTTCTTCTGCAATCTATTTTCATTTTCGGCTTAGACATGTTCATGCAAATTGACTCAAACCAATGCTAACCTATTTAACGACCAAATGAAGGAACCTAGGACAAGGGAGAGAGGACAAATCCAAGGCGACAGATACATTCGTTCGAGAGGAACGAAAGAAAAATCAGAAGCCAAATCAGAAATCTGAACTAGCCAATGAAAACCAGATTCTAGTTTCACGAATGAAAGTAAACTAATGGCTTTCCTAACTACAGCTTTGATAATATACATATTCACGACATTTTAATCAGAACCAGCAAATCAAGCATTCAGACAATCCAAGACTTCAGCAACTAAAAGGAAAAGAAGGCTCGTCTATGTTTCACTCTGCTGCAATTTTGCAACCGTAACATTCAGGTTATATGCCGCTAATAAGATCCAGGCAAACAACAATCTTTCAAATAAAAACAGCACTTTATACATCTTAGCATCAAAACCCAACCATATACTACGCAACCTCCAACGATTTTCCTACCCAGGCCATGCACAAAAGAAAGCAAAAGAGCAACCTTTTAACTTATTCATCTGCAAATCCGGGTTCTTAGTGCAACTTTGCGAGTTATTAACAAATCCAGGGAGTTTGTAATGACTCTAAATATTGCTTTAAAGCCCAACATTCATTAACTTCCATAGAACAATCATCACACACAAAACTAATCAGGCAAACAAAGGAAATCTAGACAAAGAGGGGGCCATAAGATCAGATTTCTGCTGCAAATTTTGCAGCTCATCCCTCACGATTGTGACTATACAGAAACTCAAACCAAATCTGTTATTTCATCAGCCCCAAACCCATATAATCCTCAAGTCATCAGTTCTAACATAACACAGACATAATAGCCTATCTTTAGCAGATACAATTGATGAGAATCCGGACAAAGAAAAACAACAAAGAACAGATGCAAATCTGATAAAAGAAAAGATCTACAATCTGCTGAACTTGCCTGTTATGAACATCAACCATAAACTTTAACCAAGACTCATGGATTCACCGGATGAAACCCCATAGACAACATAAACTTCTACCCAAAAAACCTAGTCCGACCCACGAAATACTCCACCAAACAAAAAAGTAAAATAGCAGCACCAGCAAGAGCACATCCATGGCAAGGATTCACGTCTAGTAAGCCTCAAAAGGTTCAAACATGGTTTAAGTGATATACTTACAGTGTTTTCTTTCTCTTCCACAAGTGACAACCGTGGGATGAAGTGGTGATGATTCTCCTCTTCACGATGGATAGTAGCTCTAGTGTCTCCTTCGTCCCTTGAAGAATGGCACCAAATTCCTCTCCTCCTCCTTCTTACTTTTTATCTCAGTCTCTCGAAACTCTGATTCTTTACGCCGCCGTAGTCTTTTCTTTTCCCAGCCGAACGGCTCCCTTTCTTACCCTCAGGCTCTCTCTGGTTTCTCTCTCGTCTTCTTTCTGCTCAAACACCCTCTATTCTTTTTTCCTTCTCTCTTTTCCGCCGCCGCCACCCTTCACTTCTTGAACCTTTTATAGGCTTCCAATCCCCAAAACCTAGAGCCGATGGAGGGAGCAGATTTTGAGCTGTCCTTCGATCCCTATTTCAAGCCATTGGATGGCTTTTACCCTACATTTCCTGGTGTTCTTGGATCAAGGTCAGGTGTAATGAAGTGGAAATGATCTAATGGTAGGAAAAAAAAAAGAAGGACAGCAATGTGGAAAAACTGAGAAAATCATCCGGCAAGTCGCACTGTAGCATTTCCCATGGCTTCGTATCAGAAGCCATGGGAAAGAAATAGCGCGAGCACGCGCGCGCGAGGCAGCTTCATCCCTTTTTTTTTTTTAACTTAACTTAATTAGCAACAAATAAGGAAATGATTTTTTAATAAAAATGAAACCCAATCAATAAAATTAGATAATGTGCTAAAATTTTATTATTATCAATTTATCGTAGACAACCAACTAATTTTTATAAAATTGAATCTAAAAAGATTTAAAACATGTTTTTGTGAACAATTTTCTCTTTTTTCTTCCCTTTTTTTGATAAATTTTAATGCTAAAAATGTCTTAAAAATAAAAATTAAGCCACCAATTAAGCAAGAAATGAATAATACATTTAATCAATAAAAATAAAAATAATAAAGCTAAAAATACAAATAAAAATTTGACACCTAAGATGCTAAAAAATCATGAGATTAATAAATAAATAAAAATAGGTAATAATTATCAAATAAAATAAATTAAAATTTGGTGTCTACAGTTTGCCACTCTTTGTCTGAGTTTCGAAGAAAATTGAGACAAAGACGTAGATACCAAATACTTATCTACAGTTGTTCTGTCGTGAGTTGGAATATATAATGATCAGTGAGATGATACCCGAGCCTACTTTCACTTGGTCAGTGGGATGAATACCCGAGTCTGCCTTCATTTGATCAGTGGGATGATACCTGAACCTGCTTTCACTTGGTCAGTGGGATGAATATCCGAGCCTGCTTTCACTTGTTCAGTGAGATGACACCCGAGCCTGTCTTCATTTGATCAGTGGGATGATACCCGAACCTGCATCCACTTGTTCAGTGGGATGATACCTGGACCTGCTTTCACTTGTTCAGTGGGATGAATACCCGAGCCTGCCTTCATTTGATCAGTGGGATGATACCCGAGTCTACTTTCATTTCATCAGTGGGATGAATACCCGAGTCTGTTTTCACTTGGTCAGTGGGATGAATACCCGAGCCTACTTTCACTTGGTCAGTGGGATGAATACCCGAGCCTGCCTTCACTTGTTCAGTGAGATGAGTACCCGAGCCTACTTTCATTTGATCAGTGGGATGATACCCGAACCTGCTTTCATTTAAGAAAATTTGTGCAAAACTTTTGTAGAATTTGGAAAAGAAAGACAAACGATTTCTTCTAAAAAAATTGCCCCAGTGTAATGCTATGGGATTGTTGGACCTGCAAGAAAAGAAATAATGATAGATGATGCCGCCACCATCCGATCAACCCCCTTCTTCAAGAAATGTGTAAACATGAATATTTGGACTTCTTATTTGACGTAGCGAGTACTTCAACCTTGCCCTACGAACAATATCAAACTTCCATAATTTCTCATACTTAAATCGTGTTATTTAGCATCCATTTACTTTCGATAAATCATAGGGATTGCCATTTGATAAAATGAACGAGACAAATGTGACCATGAAACATATGCAAAATATTCTATTTACACATAAATGATAAAGATTCTAATATAAACACAAAAAATTATTTCAAATAAATAAACTTGTACACTCAAAATCAAAAGTTTGATAAATCGAACACTTTTGTTCTCGAACAAAACGCTATGCTTGACCCTTTGGATATCATCCCTCCGGAGTTAAACGTTTGACAACAGAAACACAATGTGAGGAGAAATTCCAGCGAACTAAGTCACCAGCTCTTCAGATCCAAACTCACTTTCCTTATAAAACCCTACCTTAGTGCCCTTTCGGGTTTTCACTAAGGTTGCCCCATCCCATTTTATTTCTTTTTCTTTTCATTTTTTTACTTTTACTTTTCACTTTTCTTTTCTTTTCTTTTCTTTTTCTTCTTTTCTTTCTTCTTTTTTTCTCTTTTTTTTTCTTCAAAGGTGCCCTTGCGGGTTTTCACCTAATACACAAATCTTGTCTACCGCCTAAGTTAATTCAGACATGTGTTTTAAGAAATAATGGCATCAGTATAACAATCCTTCCCTTACAAAATAGGTGAAGGTGTTTTTGACATCATGTGCAATTTGATTAGAAATTGTCCTAAAAAGGCCATATAAAGAACAAAAGTCAGGACTTTTGATTTTTGTAATGGGGTCTGGTGGGGTGTTAAGAAAAGGTTAAGGTTTGAAGGCGAATTTATGAATGTTTAGATTTCCTGAGATCGCATTCTCAAATTAAACCCATTAATAATTGCCCTAACTTATTCTCAAGAGAGATTTTCTCTTTTTTTTCTTTTCTTTCAACCTTTTTTTTTCAACCTTTTCAACTCAAAATTTGCCCCCAGTGTGGGGTTCGCGATTCTCAGGGGTTGCCAAACGAAATAAATTTTTTTGAAGGTTCAAAAGGGATAATCAGGGATAGAATATTCGATTGGAAAGGAAGAAGGCCTGACTTTTCATTCCATTCTTTACATTAACCCTAAAAGGAAAATTCCATGTATCATATGAAAATTTCTTACACATATCCGAATTGATTGGTTGGGGGAACATTTGCCCATCCATTTCTGCGAGAACGAGTGCTCCACCGGGCAAAACTTTCTAGACAATAAAAGGGTCTTGCCAATTTGGTGCAAACTTTCCTTTAGCCTCATTTTGCACTGGCAAAATGTGTTTCAACACTTTATCTCCTTCTGTGAATATCCGTGGTCTGACCTTCTTATTGTAAGCACGGGCTACCCTTTTTTGATAACATTGACCATGACAAATAGCATTTAATCTCTTCTCATCGATTAAAGACAATTGCTCATGACGTTGTTTAATCCAATCAGCCTCATCCAGTTTAGCCTCCATTAAAATGCGTAAAGATGGGATTTCAATCTCAGCCGGCAACACTGATTCCATTCCATACATGAGATATAGGGAGTTGCCCCAATAGAAGTCCGGATAGCAGTTCTATACGCCATTAATGCATAAGGGAGCTTCTCGTACCAATCACGGTGTCTTTCAATCATTTTTCGAATTATCCTCTTCAAATTCTTATTCACGGCCTCCACAACTCCATTCATCTGGGGTCTATAGATAGAGGAGTTCCGATGCTTGATTTTGAACTGTTCACACAATCCATCCACCATATCATTGTTGAGATTCTTGGCATTATCGGTGATTAATGTCTCTGGCACTCCAAAACGACAAATGATATGCTTTCTTAGAAAGTCCGTCACCACCTTCTTAGTCACATACTTATAAGATTCTGTTTCGATTCATTTGGTAAAGTATTCAATTGCCACCAGAATAAACTGATGCCCATTTGAGGCGAGAGGGTCAATGGCTCCAATTACATCCATACCCCACATTGAACATGGCCAAGGAGTAGTCATACTGTGTAATTTTGTAGGGGGAGTGCACATAACTTCTCCATGCAATTGACATTTAATGCACTTTCTGACGAAACTACACAATCATGCTCCATAATGAGCCAAAAATATCCGGTCCTCATAATTTTCTTCGCTAATAAATGACCATTCATATGCGACCCACACATACCACTATGTACTTCTTTCATCAGGTATTCTGCTTCATCTTCATCAACACACCTCAGAAGACTCAAATCTGAGTCCTTTTGTATACCATCTCTCCATTTAAGAAAAATTTAGACGATAATCTGCGCAAAAAGCTTTTAGCAGTCGCATCGACCCCAAGAGGATAGGACCCCGTCTTGAGAAATTCCTTGACATCACTGTACCAGGAACGGCCATCGGGAGATTTTTCCACAGCTAGAAAATGAGCAGGCTTTTCTTGTAGATGAATCTGGATAGACTCGATTACCAACTCGTCTGGATGTTGAACCATTGAAGATAAAGTGGCCAAAGTATCAGCAAAAACATTTTTGACACGTGGAATATGCCGAAACTCCAAACTCCTAAATTTATTTGCCAATTCCAGTAAATTGCAATGATAGGGTAAGATCTTTGAATCGCGAGTGATCCACTCCTTGAGAGTCTGATGTACAAGCAAATCGAAATCGCTGAACACTAGTAAATCCTTAATCTCCATTTCCAATGCCATTTTTAACCGAAAATACAAGTTTCATATTCTGCCATATTGTTAGTACAGGAAAACCGTAGTTTAGCGGAATCAGGATAATGCTTCCCTTCAGGCGATACTAGAACAGCTCCAATACCGGCTCCGAAGAAATTTGACGCACCATGAAAGAACAGCCTCCATTTAGAACATTTTTCATTCAAGTCTTCCGCTATGCCAACGAACAGAACCTCCTCGTCTGGAAAGTAAGTATGAAGTGGTTGATAATCATCCTCCTTTGGATTCTCAGCCAAGTGATTGCCTATGGCTTGCCCCTTGATTGCCTTCTGCGTGGTGAAAATGATATCGAATTCAGAAAGAACCATTTGCCATTTAGCCAAGCGCCCAGTTGACATCGGTTTCTTCCAATAAATACTTCAAAGGATCTGAGCGAAAAATGAGGTAAGTGGTGTGACTAATCAAATAATGCCTCAACTTCTGAGCCGCCCAGGTTAACGCACAGCAACTCTTTTCAAGAAATGTGTATTTGCTTCATAAGTTGTGAACTTCTTGCTGAGATAATAAATGGCTTGCTCCCTTTTCCCAGAGTCGTCGTGCTGCCCCAAAACACATCCCACAGCCTTGTCGAGTACAGACAAATACATAATCAACGGTCGACCGGGATTGGGTGGCACTAAAATCGGGGGTGTAGCAAATAATTTTTTGATTTTGTCAAACGCTTGCTGGCACTCCTCACTCCAATACAACGGCACATTTTTTTTCAATAATTTGAACAAGGGTTCACATGTAGAGGTCAATTGAGCAATGAACCTTCCAATAAAATTTATCTTCCCTAAGAAACTCTTCACATCTTTTTGTGTTTTTGGCACTGACATTTCACGAATGGCTTTGATTTTCGTTGATCTATCTCGATACCTTCTTACCGACAATGAACCCCAACAACTTGCCGCGGAAGCTCCAAAAGCACACTTCGTGGGATTTAACTTCAAATTATATCTTCTCAACCTTTCGAACAACTTTTTCAAATCAATCAAGTGATCCTCTACTCTCTTGGATTTGATGATGATGTCATCCACGTAAACCTCCATCTCCTTATGAATCATGTCGTGGAACAGAGTGGTCATGGTCATTTGATAAGTGGCATCGGCATTTTTCAATCCAAATGGCATTACTCGATAGCAAAATGTCCCCCATGGCGTGATAAAAGCAGTTTTCTCCCTATCTTCCTCTACTATTAAGATCTGGTGATACCCGGCAAAACAATCAGCAAATGATTCGATCTCATGTCCTGCGGTATTGTCCAGAAGAATATGAATGTTTGGCAATGGAAAATCATCTTTCGGACTGGCTTTATTGAGATCCCTGTAATCAACACAGACTCGCACTTCTCCACTTTTCTTCGGAACAGGTACCGGATTTGAAAGTCAAATGGGGTAATGAGACACCATAACAATTCTAGCATTGAGTTGCTTTTCGATTTGTTCCTTAATTTTGAGACTCATATATGGCTTAAACTTGCGAGATTTTTGCTTTACTGGTAGAAAATTTGGATCAGTCGGTAATCGATAGACCACTATATCTGTTGAAATTCCTGGCATATCATCATAGGACCAGGCAAACACATCTTGAAACAGGGTCAAAAACTCAATCATCTCTTTTCTCTGTTTTTTATTCAAATGGAATGCTAATTTTTATCTCCTTAACCTCAGTCTCAGTGCCAATATTAACAACTTCTGTTTCTTCTAAGTTTAGTTTTGGATTTCTCTTCATATTGTTCAAGATTCTTTAATAAAGACTCAGATTCTTCCTCGTTATCGCTCTCGTCTTGAATTTCTGATTCCAAAATTTCAAATTCGTGAGAGATATCGAGATTGCAATCATCAAATTCCAGAGTAGTGATATCCAAAGGGTCAACATGTTTTATTTTTGGCCATCTGAAAAGAATGAAATAAATATGGCAACGCGTAAGTAAATAGATTTGAAAAATAAACACTGTGCATTTCATTGAATTTGAAAGTAAAGGATAACATCATGACAAGCTACTTAACAAGAGTTTTTAACATGAGACTTGCATCAGGAAAACATTTGATTAAAACTATTTACAAACTGAAAAACCAAAAGGTAATTAATGCGAATGATTTTCTCTCATGTCGACCAAAGGCAATCCCCTAGATTTACCGAAATTCCCTTCGGGAGGGAAGGAGATCACTAGTCCAATTCTTCATTGCCTCAACAGGCACCTCTGGAAATTCTACGTCCTCCGACGGCTCTCCCTCAGAAGTAACCCCCACAAATAGTTCGGACAATCCAACATCTACTTCCTCAATCGGGTCCACTTCGGATCTAATCACCTCCGCGGGGTAAGGAAAAATACAGTATAATGGTGGGATGCTCATGATAAGTTGTCTCCCTTCTTTCTCTGCCCTTTTGCGATTTATCATTTCTTTCTTATCTTTGGCAGTAGGTTGAAACCCTAATCCAAAGGTGTCATTCTTTCCTTGAAGCTCTATTGGTTCCAATACTCCTTGCAGATTACGCCCGAGGCCCTTGCCTATCTCATATCCTCCTCGAATCAGTTCCTTAGCCCATCATGACACTGGTTTCGGGTAAACTCATTTCCACCATTGTCTTGTCCTTAGATCCCCAACCTACTGACACAATATCGGCCACGTGGTGAGGAGAAACCAGAGTTTTCTTATTACTTCCCTCTTCTACTGCAGGATTGATGACCATAGTAAAATCTTCCTCAGCAAATATCATGATCAATTGGCCATTCACCACAAATCTCAACATTTGGTGGAGCGAAGAAGGTAACGGCACCTGAAGTGTGAATCCAAGGTCGTCCGAGAAAGATATTATAAACACTCGAGAAGTCCATGACTTGGGCACATAACCTGGAACTGGACAGTCCAATTTCCAACACTAAATCCACTTCTCCCATTGATTCCCTTTTCGCGCCATCAAATCCTCTCACCACGGTGGCAGACGGCCGAAGTTTAGCTTCCTGAAATCCCAACTTAACCAAAGTATTCCAAGGACAAATATTAAGAGCGGACCCATTGTCTATCAAGACTCTCGGCAATAATTTTCCATTGCAACGGACTGAGATATACAATGCTTTATTGTGTCCAATCCCTTCCGAAGTCAAATCTTCATCTGAAAAAGAAATTTGATTTGAAATCAAAACATGCTCGACTACATGAGCGAATTTGTCCACAGGAATGTTTTTAGGCACTTGAGCCTCGTTTAAGACCTTGAGCAAAGCCTCTCTGTGAAGTTCTGAGGTTAAAAGTAGGTTCAATATGGAAATTTGAGCGGGCATCTTGTCCAATCTGCTCGACCACCTTATACTCGCTCTTCTTCAACATTTTGAGGAAATTGAATGCCTCTTCGTCAGGTCACGGTTGGTCTTGTTGGTGTGGCATTTTCTTTTGCTTTTGAGGGCTCATCCACTGTGGGTTCCCCTATGATTCTTCCGGATCGAGTAATAGCATCCACTTCCTTCTTGGGAACTTTTTCTCCTCCGATTAACAGTGTAGGCTCGCTATAATTCCATGGGACCTCTTGCAAATTAAGAACAGGAGTTTGCTCAGGTAATTCAAGTATCACAAGCTCTGAAGGATCACATTCGAAAGGTATTATTTCCAAAATAAACGGGTTGGCATTTTCCTTGACTTCATAGGCTCCCTCCTCCAATATGAATGGCTCTCCGATGACTCCCATTATTTCAGCCTCATCAACAATGGATTGCGTAGGTTCCTTGATCTCCTCATCTACAGTAATAGCTCCTACCGTATCCTTATGCGTAGGAAGAGGATTTTTGCTAACATTTGGACCTTGTTCATCCCTCCTTCTCAGAACTATATCTCCGGCCTCGATCATGTCTTGGATTTTATTCTTAAGCGCCCCACAATTGGTAGTTGAATGTCCAGGGGCTCCCGAATGGTAAGCACAAAACGATTGAGAATCGTAACCAATGGGAAATCCTTGAATAGTTTTTGGGAGGTACTGCACCAATTTTTTCAGCAGTTTTCAATTGCTCATATAGTTGGTCAACAGGCCGACCTAGATTTGTGAAGGTTCGGTGTGGGGCTGGATTTTGGGTGTCACTGGTTTGTTGATAGTGGTAATTTGGGTTAGGAGGCGGAATAGGTCTTGGGTTAAAAGGAGGGCGAGGTCTAATTTGAAAAGTAGGTGGAGCTATGTGAAATGGTGTTGAGGGTGAGTAATTTGGTCGAGATTGGGGGTGGTTGATAGTGGTATTATAAACAGGTCGAGAGCGAGGTTGGTATGGGTAACGGGGCGAGTAGACAGGGTATTGTTGGTATCTAGGTCGGGAAGAAGAGTTTTGGTTCCAAACAAAAGAAGCTTCCTCGTCTTTCTTCTTGAATTGAGACTTCTTACTACTACTGCTCTGACTCTGCATAGCTTCCAATTGTGACTTCAAAGCTAAAACATTGACAATTTTCCCTGCTCTCATAAACTCATCATACTCCTCCAACTTATTGACAATCTCGGCAAAGGAGCATCCAGTCATTCGAAAAATTTCTTCAAAATAGGGCGGGTCATGGGATTTAATGAAGGTACGAACAATCTCATTTTCAGTCATGGGAGGCTCCACCTTGGCGGCCAACTTCCTCCATCTCTTCGCATATGACTTGTGGTCCTCCGATGGCTTTCTCTTAGTTCCCTCCAATGTGGTCCTCGTCGGAGCGAGCTCGCAGTTGTATTCGTACTGCCTCACAAAAGCAGTTGATAAATCAATCCAGGATCTCATATCCTCAGGCTTCAAGTTAGAATACCAATCCAATGCGTCGCCTTCTAGACTCTCATGAAATAGGCGTACAGGCAGATTCTCGTCATCTATCGGTCTCCCTAACTTGTTTACAAACATCCGAAGGTGTGTTTGGGATTGCCAGTTCCATCGTACTTGCTAAACTTGGGTGCTTTGAAACCCATCGACAATTGCATATCCGGAAAAAGACATAGCTCACTGTAGTCCAGGCCTCCTTGCTTGCTCAAACCTTGGCTTTTCTTATGAATTCCTCAAATCGATCCAATCTCTTGAGCAAAATTCTTATCCACCGACATGGATGACTCCCCAGCTTCAGCTTTTCTTTGCGCGGCGGTATCTAGCGTGAATGGCTCAGCGGTAGAGTAATAATGTGGTCCTTGAGGTTCGAATGGCATGCTCATACTAATTGGTGGATAACTTTGTGGAATTTGGCATGAGAAAGGGTTAATTTGGATGTTAGGTGCATAAGTAGGTGGAGGGCCATGAGTGGGATAGGCAAAGGCTTCTTCAGGTGGATTTACAACTTGTGAAGTAACAGCGGTTTGGGTATAAGGTAAGAAAATTGGTTTGAGATTCAGGTTGGCCAGAGGGTAAGGGTTTCATGTGGTTCACCACTACCGCCACCAGCGACCAATTGATCGATCACGCTCCGTTGTGCCATCATTTCGATGCTCAATTCATTAAATCGGCTTAGAACTTCACTCAGTTGAGCCCCCAAATTCGCCATGTCGGTTGATGGTGCGGTGGTTGCGGGCCT
Source organism: Coffea humblotiana (assembly GCA_023065735.1). Lineage (NCBI taxonomy): Eukaryota > Viridiplantae > Streptophyta > Magnoliopsida > Gentianales > Rubiaceae > Coffea > Coffea humblotiana. The sequence continues at coordinate 24,221,769 of CM041211.1, forward strand.
ATCAGATGATTCCGGATGGGTACTCATGTTTACACTATCTCTTGAAGCTCGACTACGCGATCGGGTGATGATGGAGCTTTTTCGGGTAGCTATATTTGGCAATTACTACCTGAGAACGTAGGAAAACCCTTATTAGATGCCCTTCTCGTTTGACTGTTATTAAAGGAAAGAAAAAGAAAAAAAAAGAAAAAAAAAGAAAAAGACAAAGAGTTAGTAAAAATTAAGAACATTCGGATGCATGTCTTATTGGGGGCCCCTTTTGTGCCAAGGGTAAGCCTAGTATGATGCAACACCTTCAAAGTGGGACCTGTTTACTAAAACCTGCTTTTGACCACCACTTTACACAAAAGAGAAGTCATTTCGAAATAGTGAACTTTTCATTTATAAACATCATTCACAACATCCCTTGAAGACGGTTTCGTACAAGATCACTGAACCTCTTTAACCTATCTATTACAGAGTCCTTAGATTCTCTGCATAAGGAATTTTCTCATTCGTCCAGCTTCATCATACAATTCTCCACATTTCCTTTTCAATTCCCGATGTTTTTCTTGCATTTTCTCATAGGCCTCATTGTGTTTCTCACTATCTCTTGGTGAGTTTTGAGGGACTCCTTTAGTTGCAAATTTTCTCGATCCTTGGCCTCGATAATAGCCCTCAATCTCTTGACCTCCTCGGATGGTTGAACTTGCAGTCCTTGCGCTTCCAAACCCTTGAGCCAATCTTCATATTGCGGCGTGATTAAACCCTTTGTTTGAGCTCCGGCTATACTTGATGAGTTCATCGTCGGACAATGTTCCCCAGCCTCGATAATAGGGATCTTCATCGGAATTTCCTTCGGACATACCCCTTTGTCGAAAATGATAATAAATTCAGTCAGATCAACTGTATGTGGCACTTCTTGGACACGACCTAATTGTCGTAGAAACCTCTTGGATGATATGCTGTGATACCCTGAGTACCCAATAACGGAATATACTCGGATGCTTGGTGCGAAGGACGGGTTTAACAATTGGTCCAATCCAATACCCATCTGATGTCTTGATTGGTCAAATTCTTCAAGAAATCCACGACCTCGGATGCATTACATGGCAGATATCTCCATTAACCCTCTTGTGATGTGTGATTATCCAATTGTACCCAGACATTGGTAGACTCTCAGGAATAGACGATCGTCTCATGAAGTGCTCCATAGCCCATATATGTAAGACCAATTAGAACCATAAAAGAATTTTCCACCTCTCTGACAAGTAGTGCAGGCTACGAAGATATCGGCCAAAATGGTCGGAATAATAGAACATTGCCTATCTTTTATTCCTAAAACAGGTCATACATGACTTTAGTGAGTTTAAAGGCTATCTTTTTGTCTTTCCTAGGAAAAAGATAGGTCCGCCATAACCAATCCATACACCCAAACCCTCTTTCGTTCCCACATTTCCTTGGAAGTAAATGAGAAATCTCCTAGGTGCCTCTCAAAACCATCCCTTAATGCGAATCGATCAAATAAAAACTTCACCTCTATACTTTGGTCCAACCCTTGTATGCAGATTCCTTTAACCCAGTGAAATGACAAAATTCGGTCTTGTTAGACACGAACGGAAATATCACGGCAGTTCCTTGAATCGGCAAATTAAGAAGTCCAGCAACTCCTCAATTGTTATAGTCATTTCCTTTCTACCTAGTCTAAATGCGGAACAATTGGGTCCCACAGATGCACCAAAGCTTCTACCAAATAACCATCTGACTTAATATCTTTGAAATCCCCAATTGGTCCTAATCGAGAGGCTACTTGATTAATTTCACTGGGCGAAAGCAACGTGGGCCATCTTTGTACCTCAATCGGTGCTACTAACATCTGTTGGACTCGTCGGGGCGTTCCATCTAGAAACAAGAAATTGGTGTCAAGTACCTTACCTACAGGTCCCACTTTTCAGTCAAACATGAATTTAAACGTGTAAATCCCAATATAGGGTTAAATACCCATGGGAACATAGGGTTGGCTTATTCCTAATGTGGGATTCCCTAAATGGCATTCCTCTAAGGTTTATGCATGATGCCAATTTATTAAAGCAATTTAAATATGAAAATATGACCTAAGGAACCCTTTGTATGTCAGGGTGGGCCTAAAATGATGTGCAATTATTAATTCTACAAATATAGTACATTGAATTTAAACATGCAATACCTATCTAAAAAAGGTGGGTTCTAAAAGAGCATCACGCCAGAACTCTTATTTCCTATTGTTTGTGAATGCAAGAGATGAGAAAACAAAGAAAGGTTAGATAACAGATAACACGTAACACGTTAGGCAATGACACAAAAAGCAAAAAAATAAATAAGGAAAGAGGTGTGGATCCCTCCCTTCGTGCTTAGTGTTCCTAATTGGGTATGGTCGACTCTAACCTAGGTAATCTAATATGGATGCATGAGGTTGGGGCTCACTAATGCACCTAGACTTTGACAAGGTTTTAAGGCTCCCAAACCTTCAGACCAAAGGCAAAGGGTCATGAATCCCAATGCCAAGAGTCGGTGGTTCGGGTGATCCCTCGGACATTGCTACGTGCACGTCGTGCCACGGCCACATGTCCAAGTGGATCGATCTAATCTAATAAGGGAAAGTGGTATGACAACCACTAAAAATAAAAGAAATGAGGATATAAAATAAAGCGTATGCACGTATGAAGTGCCCCTATCGAAGGGAAGGATCAAATACCATCAAATGCGGTCGTGGTTCTAGGCGACTATTTCCCCCACCCAAATGTAAGCGCGACATACAAATACAAATGAAAAGTAAACACATAAACGATCGCATACGTGGATGTTTGGGACGATTGTGCTTTAGATGCAATAAACCCTAAAAAAGGAAAAATGCAACCCTAAACCTCCAAATGTGATATATATAAAAAGTTTAAAAAGAAGAAAAAGATTGACTAAATCAAATTTGTTCGTACCCTCTAAGTCCCCAGTGGAGTCGCCAACTGTCGCGCCCCATTTTTTTAAATAAGAAAAATAAATTGATTTTAACAAAATGGATTTTTGATTGATTTTTGAGTGAAAATGTGTTTTTGAAAAATAAAGCAATTGGGCCTAGAATGGGGTTTGAAAATGCGACGATATTTGGCCCAAATTATAGTTTAAAAAGGGTTTTTGAATAAAAAATCGGAGTCGCCACTTGGTATAGAGTTAAGGTGTATCAAGTCACCTAAAATGAACTTTTTAAATAAAATTATGGAAAACCCTTTTTAAATAACTCCTAAGTCTACGAAAATCAGAGAAAAAGATTCGGGAGTCACATTTGAAGAGAGGGAAGGCAAGGATAAAAATCCAAGGCACCCTCTCAACCTAGCCAAGGGTAGTTGCGTGATTTAGTCAAGAATTTTCTTATTTTAACTTAAAAATTTATCACATTTTGGAGGCATTTACATGAATGCAAACCTAAACCTAATTATCGGGGTCAGAATATTTCTTCGAAATTTTTGATGCAAATCGCATTAATTGCGACCCCCAAAAATAGATTTTCGAAGAAGTCACGAATTGTGCAAAAATATGAGACTCAAAGAGAAGTGGAAAGAAAAGAAAAATAAAATAATTATATACGAATACATGATCTAAAGGGATGAATCATATCGGGTACGGGAAAACTAATGTTCGTGACTCAATTTTTCCTTTAATAGAGGGAATACGAGCGTGCTAAGGTTAGAGAGCCAAACTCGTCCATATCCCATATCTATGGGGTTATTTCCTAATCTATTCAAACAAATGTACTAACCTAATTCTAATTCTTAAATGAAATGCAAGTCTAATGTTATATATCACACATAGAGATATATATATATGAAAAAACTTGGGATAAGGGATGTATCTACAAGGGGAAAATGTGGGATGAGAAATATATGTATAAAGGGGGAATTTTGGGATAAGGGCTAAAAGGAAAGGGTCATACAAAAATGATAAAACCCTAAAAATAGAAAAAATATGCATGAGATGAAGTGATTTTGTCATGCAATCATGATCTAACGTGCGAAGGGCTCCTAAGGGCTTAGCGTTGGACTATCCCATATCTATGAATTTTTCACTAGCATTGAACTAGTGAGAAAAGTCGAAACCAAAGGACCACAACTAGCGTTGGACTAGTGTGGTGACGTTATACATTAATTTATAAACTAAACTAATCATGTAAAACTAATAAAAAGCAGATAAACACATAAGTTCACATAAACACATAGCAAATAAGTATGATATCTAGATGCAAGATCCTAAGAAAGCGGTAACACATAGCACATAGGCATGCAAATCACATAAAACAAAAATAAAGCAGATAAATCCCTAACTATTATATCAGGGGGACCCTACTACAATCTAAGGGAAAAAATGAAATAAATAAAATAAATACCTAACTATTACAATTTTGGCGTTTAAATGCCTTACAAATAATCCAAAAATTAAAATAAAATGAATATACTAAATTAAATAACTAAAATGAATAAATGAAAGAAAATCACTCAAAAGGCATGCAATTAAACACATAAAGTCACATAAGTGCACATAGGGTCAAATAAAGCAAAAAAATAAGGGATAGAGTGTACCTCCCTTGAGTTGATGACCTAGTGATACGAAATTACTTATTTACCCTCCAAAACAATAAATGGTCAAGGCATCATTTTAACTAACAAATAATTACATGAAACGAAAATTAAACACAAAAGTGAACATTAATCATGAAATGAGAATTAAATACGGAATAAACCACCCATGTGTATAAAATTAAAGCAAACACGGGCCTAATTTAAACAATTAAAAAGTTTGAAGGGTCTAAAGTACTAAAATTGGTGGCTTAAGATGAAACCTATCAAAATCGAATGCCAAAACTTTACAAAAGACGAATAGAAACCTATTTATGAAAATTAAACGTCAAAATTACCAAAAATTTATTAAAAATAAAAATCAAACAAAAATCTATCAAAACTCATTAAACCTCAAAATTCATCCCAAAGTCATAAATAATCTATCCAAGTGATTATATTAAAACATACCAATCTAACAATGACATTTCAATGGGACCAAATGGATCAGTTTTTCTCGATTTTCCGGGCCATCATAGCAATACATGCAAATCAAGGGGTCAAAGGGTGATTTTAGGAAGTGTTGCATGTATGAGCTTACGAAGAAGCTTTCTTATTCATTTCTGGTTGCTGGGTTTCGGCATGCCAAAATCTTTTCATTCAAACACAACTCAAGACTCAACCAGCTAGAACTTGAACCAAAGTGAAAAACAAACACCAAGCATTCTTTCCATTTCTTTTGACCACTGTTTAAATACGAAAGTTCGAAGCAAAGAGACCATGCAAATTCTAGCAAACAACTGCAAGAGCCTTCTGCAACAAAAAAAAAGCTTGCTGCACTTTCGTTTCTCAAACAGATTTCAGACACAAACCCATAACTTTGAGCAAAAGTTTTTCAACCCAAACATCAAGACTTTAAACTAAGCAACAAAACACATAGTTCAACATCTGAACAAGCAAAAACTGAGAAGGAGATTGTGCAATAAATCTGGAAAAAGTTTCATGCAAACCCCATGCAAACCACGAAAACAAAAACAAGTTCCTGCAACTATTTTGACATGCAACCTCACCGCAAGTTTCCTGTAGCTCTCAGCTATTCATCAATTAATCCCATCGCACAACCCATTAAACATGTCATTTTGATATAAAAGAAAGCCAATCCCACCCCTCTAACATCAAGCCTATGAACCAGACTTTCAAACTCTACAAATTAAGCTTCTGGGACGAAAAACCATGCAATGCATCGCAAACTTGCTACAGCCGAAGCTTTCTTCTGCAATCTATTTTCATTTTCAGCTTAGACATGTTCATGCAAATTGACTCAAACCAATGCTAACCTATTTAACGACCAAATGAAGGAACCTAGGACAAGGGAGAGAGGACAAATCCAAGGCGACAGATACATTCGTTCGAGAGGAACTAGAAGAAGATTTAGGATTAGAACTAGAAGAAATCTTTGATGAATTAGAAATTTGTTTAGAACTCATACACAATCAAAAGATGTACAATCTACTGGAAAGAAGAATAGAAAAAATTGATAAAATTATAAGTAAATTAGAAAAAGTGAAAATATTCGGAGAAAACCCAACAAAGTTCTGGGAAAAAGATAAAATAAATTGCAAATTAGAGATCTTAAATCCAAACTTAAAAATTTCCACAGCAAAGATAGAAGGTATTAATGAAGAAATAAAAGAATTTGAAATCATACAAAAGACCTTAAGAAATTAGGAGTAATAAGAATGAGTGAAAGTCCACACAGAAGTGCAGCATTTATAGTTAACAAACATAGTGAAATTGCTAGGTGAAAAAGCAGAATGGTAATAAATTATAAAAGGCTAAATGACAACACAAAAGAAAATAGTTATGACATACTAGATAAAACCAATTAATTAATAGAATTCAAGACAAATATATATTTAGTAAGTTTGACTGTAAATCAGGGGGAACCTGTTTGGAACCGAGTTTTTTGACCAAGTTTTTTAGCTACTTTAACTACAAAAATAAAAAAAAACTTAACAAATTTTTTAACCTACACATTTCAAAATATCTAATATACAAAAAATTTCCTCTTTTCTTCTTCTTTCTCCCCCACCCCGATCCACCACACCTTCATCGCCGGCCACCACCTTCGCCGCCGCTTTTCGCGCCGGCCACCTATTCCGACGCTGGCGTTCCCTTTTTTTTTTTCCTTCCTTTCTCCCTCTCTCCTTCCTTCCCCTCTCCCCTTCTTCTCCCCCTCCCCTCCCTGACCACCCCCTTCCCTAACTGCGATCTGGTCGCGCGACCAGATTGGGCAAAGGGGGAGAGGGAGATGGAGAAGAGAGGGAGAGAAAAAGCAAAAAAAAAAATTTGAAAAAAACTTCGGCTGCTGGTTCTCTGGCTTCGGGAGGGAGAGGGGGAGGGTGAAGGGGAGTAGAGGGGGAGAGGGGAGCAAAGAGGGAGAAGAGGGGAAGAGAAAAAGAAAAAAAAATTTGGGCGTGCAGGCTGCTAGTTCTTCAACGAGGCAGAGGTGGCGGGGGAGGTGTAGACACCAAAATTTTATTGGATTCAATTTTGAACTTTAATTTTAGCTTTATTTGTTTATTTAATTAATTTATTATTTTTATTTACTTTATTTTCATTTTTATTTTTATTATTTATTCTTGTTATTATTATTGTTTTTTTAATTAATTGATTGAAGGTTGCATATAGTAATTGGTGTTTATTTTTGGTACATTAAGATTCACCATTTTTCTTTTCTTTTTAAAGCATTTTTTATACTAAATTTTGGAAAAAGGAAAAATAGAAAAAGTAGAAGAAAAAGAAAAGAAAAACAAAGGAAAATGACAAGTGGGACGCATGCAATTGAGCAAGTGGCACACATGCAATAGGGACAAATGTCCCTTTATTCATTTGACAACACAAACACCTAGAAGGTGAGGTGTTGGGGCACTTGGTTGGCTAAGGAATTTGGGGGGAAGAAAAAGAAAAAGAAAAAAAAAGAAGAAAAGGCTGCGGATGGAAAAATAGGAAAAGGAGGGGAAAACAAAAAGAAAAAGCAGAGAGCTTCGTCCAGGGGAAAACAAAAAGAAAAAGCAGAGAGCTTCGTCCAAAGGGAAAAAAAGGAAAAAGCTTGAGCCAGAAAAAGAGGGCAAAAGGGGCGGCGGAAAAAAACAGAAGGCTTGATCTGGAACAAAAGAAAAAGCAAAAACAGAATAAGAAAAATCTTCGGCAAAGAGACAGAGCTTCGGGAATCAAACAAGGAAGGAAAACCAGAGGTGGACTTCGGCTGGGCAAGAAAGTGACCAGAAAGCAAGAAAAACAGAGCAAAAATTGAAAACTAAACGAGGAAGAAAAGGGAAAGCTTCGACGAAGAAGCCGCCGGAATCAGCGCACATGCGAGGAGCTGCCGCCACTGAAATCCATCACCACCACCTCGTCTGAATCCAGCACTCCTGCCTGCAGACCACCGTAAGTTATCCCTTTCATTTGCATTTCCGTTTTTTTTTTCAAGCACCGTTTTTGGAAATTTTCAGAGCATGTCTGCCGTGCATTTGTTCGGTGCAAATTTCATATTGATTGTTCATGATATATGTCTTATGTGTCAATTGGACTGAAAACCCGTCGTGTTCTGATAATTTTGGGGCCGGTTATAACATAAATTGAGCAAAGATTTGTTGGAATTTTTAATACCCTTAACTTGTTTGATAAAATGCCCAAATGAAATCTCGAACCAGAAGAATCGATTTTGTGCATTTTTCTGTATGTGTTCAAAAGGAAATCCGGCTAGTCCAAAGCTGGCCCAGAATCTGGGCATTAGCTAGTTGAGGGGAGGGAGAGAGAACCCATGATTGTCGAAGTTGATTTCTTCCATTTTTGTTGTTGCCTCTTACGATGATTTGGTGCATCTTTTGGCACGTAAAACTGTTGGATTTTGAAGCATCAGTAGTTGCAGAAACGTTTCATTTCAGTTGCATCGAAGAAGAAAGCTTCTGCGAAACATGAAGCAAAAATTTTTGGAAAATTGCAATTTAACCCTTAATTTCTGTCTCATTTCACCACGGCCCGAATGATTTGATTTTTCTTTCAATTGGCTCCTGAATTAATTTCAAATTGACCCCTGGACTTAGTTCTCTTCATGCTTTGTACATTTTGACCTTTGATCTTTGACTAATTGTGCTACGGCTCACATAATTTAGTTTTTCTTTCAATTGGGTCCTTGCTACAATTGCAAATTGGTCCTTAAACTTTATCTTTCCTTCAATTTTGGCCCCAAAGTTCTGAAAATCATAATTAGGCCCTAAAAACTTTCTGATATTTGCAATTTGGTCCTTATCAGCTTTAATTTCACAACTTCATGGCTTGTTTGCTTCAATTAACCACCATGCTTTGTTTAAATCGCACTTAATTCATAATTTTAAGGGCTTTTATAACCAAGTGAACTTGTGTTTGTATATTTTCGTTAATTTTCTCAATTAGATTGGTGCATTAACCCTTTTATTGGTTTTGGAGGGTAAATAAGGCATTCCATTAGGACATCAATTCAAAGGAGGTACACTCTACCCTTATTTTTCGATTTTACTTGACCCTATGTGCTCCTATGTGATTCTAAGTGTGCAATTGCATGATCTTGAATGTTTTATTTTATTGCATTTAGTCGCTTTATTTGCTTCAATTTTGTATATTTATTTAATTTAAGTTGTAATTATTTGGGAAGGCGTTTAAATGCCAAAAATGTAATCGTTAGGTTATTATTGCATTCTTTATCCCCTTTAAATTGTAGTAGGGCCCCCAAGTGTAATAGTTAGGACTTTATTTGCCTTCTTTTGCTTTGCGTGATTTGCATGCTCACGTGCTATGTGTTACCGCTTTCTTAGGGTATTGCATTTAGATATCATGCTTATGTGTTATGTGATTTATGTGTTTATTTGCTCTATTATGTTTTACGTGATTCATTTGATTACAATAAATACGAGACGTCACCACACTAGTCCAACGCTAGTTGTGGCCCCCTTTCTTCGATTCCACACTAGTTCAACTCTAGTTGTGGACCTTGGTTTCGATTTCCCGCTAGTCTAACGCTAGTGAGGATTCATAGACATGGGTTAGTCCAACACTAGACCCTTAGGAGCCCTTCGAGCGTTAGATCATGATTGTGTGATAAAATCACTTCATCTCATGCATGTTTTTCTCTTTTTTAGGGTTTTTTGGCATGACACTTTTCTTATATATGTACATCCTTTATCCCATATCACCTCATATTTATATCCCTTATTCCATATTTTCCCTTATAAGTATATTCATTACCCCTTTGATGAAAACATGACATTAGATTTGCATTTCATTTAAGGGAATAGAAATTAGGTTAGATCATTTGCTTGATTAAATTAGGTATAACCCTTGAGTATGGGATATGGACGAGTTTGGTTTTTTAGCCTTAGCACACTCGTATTCCCTCTATTAAAGGGAAAATTGAATCACGAACATTAGTCTCCCGTACCCAACATGATGCATTCCTTTAGGACATGTATATTTGTATAATTATGATTATTTTTATTATCATTCTTTCTTTTCTTTTGTTAGAGTCTCATATTTTTGTACAATTCGTGACTTCTTCGAAAGTTTACTTTTGGGCGTCGCAACTAATGCGAATTGCATCAAATAACTTCGAAGAGATATTCTGACCTCCCAATACCCTCTTAGGTCTATGGTTTGCATTCATATAGTACCTCCAAATGCGATAAATTTTTAGGTTAAAATAAGAAAATTTTTGACTAAATCACGCAACTAGCCTTGACTGGGTTGAGAGGGTGCCTTGATTTTTATCCTTGCCTTCCCTCTCTTCAAATGTGACTCCTGAATCTTTTTCTCTGATTTCGTAGACTTAGGAGTGGTTTAAAAAGGGTTTTCCATAATTTTATTTAAAAGGTTCATTTAGGTGACTTGGCACACCTCAACTCAATATCAAATGGCGACTCCGATTTTTTATTTAAAAACCCTTTTTGAACTATTATTTTGGGTCAAATCGTCGCATTTTCAAAGTCCCATTTAGACCCATTTTATTTTCCTTATTTATTATCTAACAAATCAAAAACACATTTTTTTCAATCAAAATCAAACCAAAAAATTCATTTTTCTTAAAATCGTTATTTTTCTTATTTTTAAAAAAATGGGGCGCGACAGCTGGCGACTCCACTGGGGACTTAGAGAGTCCGAGCATCCGATTTAGTCAATCATTTTCTTTTTCTAACCTTCTTATATATCACATTTGGAGGTTTTTAGGTTGCATTTTTCTTTTTCTTTTTCCTTTCCCTCTTTCCTTTTTTTTAGGGTTTTTGCATTTTTGCACGCGCGCGTAATCACTCCTCGCACACTATGTATGTGATGGATGGATGGTTTATTTGTTTTTACTTGTACCGCGCTTGCATTGTTGGGTGGGGGGAATAGCTACACTAGAACCGTCGATCGCATTTGATGGTATAATCCCTCCCCTCAATAGAAAGCACCTCATACGTGCATGCATAGTTTATTTACCCTATTTTTCTTTTTTCGTGGGCCTTTCCCACACCTCCTTGTAGGATTAGGATCGATTGCCTTAGGTAGGCGGATGGTGTGCTCTGCGCCCATAGCGATGCCTAAGGAATCACTCGAGCCACCGACCAAAGGCCCTGGGATTGATGACCCTTCGCCTTTTGGTCTGAAGGCTTGGGAACCTTGAGACTTATCGAGTCTAGATGCATTAGTAAGTCAAACCTCATGCATCCATATTAGAAGTACCTTAGGGTAGAGTCGACCTTATCCTAAACTAGGGACACTAAGCACGAGGGGAGGGATTCCACCCCTCTTTCATTATTGTTCTTTATTGCTTTCATATTAATTGATTGCCACAATGTGTTATGTGTTGAACTAACTTTCCTTGTTTCTTATCTTTTGCATTCACAAATGCTAGGAAATAAGAGGTCTGGCATGATCCTCTTTTAGAACCTACCCTTTTTAGATAGGCTATTGCACGTTTAAGGATTTTGGTATATAACATTCATAGATTAATAATTGCATATTATTTTAGGCCTACCCTAGCGTATAAAGGGTCCCTTTAGGTCATTCTATCATTTAAATTGCATATTTTATCGCTTTAATAAACTGGCATCATGCATAAACTTTAGAGGGAATGCCGTATAGGGAATCCCGTGTTAGGAATAAGCCGCCTTGTGTCTCGGATACGTAATCCAATGAGACTTGCATGTCTATATTTCTTGTATTATCTAAAGGGGTAGTGCACGGGGTAAGGTAGGATCCGATCTTTTTCATGACAATAAAACAACTTTTGCACATTAGAATGTGAGCATCTAATAATCTTCTTTTGGCCATTTTAATATAGTTGGTAAAATTCCCTTTCGTAAAGGACATTAATTTGAAGAAATTCACAAATAATTCCGCATTGTTAAGACAATAAAAATAACCGAGGCCAAATCTTGATTTTAGAACGCTCATAGGCTAATGCATTGCAACGAACTTTTTGAAATTACCAATGGGCAGACAGTTCAATTCATTTTTGAATAAAACATCTATTCCTTTCATTTGAACTGGTTATTCACTTTTAGGACATATGTGATTCAATCCATTCGACCATTTTATTCATCAATTTCATCCTATCCATTTTTTCAATTCACTCGTTTTTAAGACAATCCAGTCATTTTTGAATAAATCATCGCTCCATTTGATCTATTTCATTCAATTCATTTGACTCATTCATTCTTAGAGTGATCCAGTCAAGTTTGTGATCCAGTCAAGTTTGAATAAATTATCAAATTTCATTCAATTCATTTGACCAATTTACCCTTTTTTAGGGTGATCTAGTCATTTTTGAATAAATCTTCAATCTCATTCAATCTATTTGACCAAGTGTATCCATTTTTAGGGCGATCCAGTAGAGTTCATCATTTTCATCCAACCCATTTGACCAATTAGGGTTTCAATGTCAAATTGCAAATTGAGAAACCTAGTCGATTTTGAGAAAATCATCCAGGGCGTTCATTTCATTTGGATAGATTAGGGTTTCTAGCCATTGCAATGGTTAAATCGATTTGAATGAATTCCTGTGCCAGACAAAATCATTCATTCGGATTTGTCCTCATTCTGTTAGAGGTCTCCCGCTGTTCAATCGGTCCAAAATTTTCAAATTATTTTTCAATCAAATGAATTGATCGGATCCACCAGGTATTGTATAGTGCCTGCTCTGAAGGATTGCATTTTCATGTTAGGCCAACCCTCGGCGTAAAAGGGTCCCCCAATAGGACATGCATACCAATTTTACAATTTTACTTATTAACTCTGGGTATTTTTCCTTTTATTTCTTCCCCTTCCCCTGCATTTATAAAAGATGTCTCAATAAAATATTTTTTCTACATCTGATAACAATTTTGATCTAATAAAGTTTGAAAATTGCAAGTATTACTTGATTCTTGGGCAGACCCTACGATGAAAACATGAAGGATCTATCTGGAAGTGCTAGGCTAAAGCATCTAAGACACCTCATAATTGTTTGTCAAAGAAAAAATTCTGTTTATTTGATTTGTTAATACATTTTTGTTCCAAAAGAAAAGGAGACAAAAAGTGTGTATATGTGGAGCTCTTTAGAAATTTTGCTTTTCTCATTTGTATTATGATTGAACAAGAAATTTTGTTTCAAACTTTTTCAACAATAAAGTTTTTCATTTAGACAATTATTGTCTTGTATATAGTCATGTACATTTCATTGGAGATTTCATGATGAATTTTAAGAAATAAGACTAAATTGAGATTTTTCAACCTCTTGCCTGAAAATTTACAAGTGTATGCTTTCTAAAATCTTTGCATACACTAGATTGGTGGTCCAAACTGTACAATAAGAGTGGTCGGAATTAAAAAGAAGCCTCTCAAACTGATTGGTCTGTCTCGGAAGACCTAATGCAATACCTTTTTCTCCTCCACTGTACAATTCATAGTTTTTGCCCACTTCTATTAACCCTCCAAATATCAAATCAGTCACATTGATTGATAAATTGCAAATTGGGGCAATCTTTGCTTGAAAAATGTCCACTGTGTCTAATCAGATTCAATCTACATCTAAGTGAAAGCAAAATGTACATTATTCTTGTTTGTTTTGAAAATTTGGAATGATACTTCAAGTGTTCGTTTCTCTATCTATACAGATTTTATCATTTGCTCTCCCATTTGGGCCTTTAAAAGAATAATTTCGTTTCAAACAAGAGCCTTAATGATCACTACCCTACATTGAGAAAATTTTCAAATATCAAAAGGGAGTGGATTATCAATGAGTTATTCTTTACTTTGATTGTCATGAGGCGTAAGAACGATGCTTTGGTCATCGTTTCTGCAATCCAAACACTATTTATCCCTTGCATCCTCATTTGAGCTAAAATGGGTGATTCTTTTCAAAAGCACTTATGATCGCACCCCACATTGGGAAGGAGATTGGAGAATTTTGAGAAAAAAAAGAGAAAAGGCAAAAATGCTAAAATTAAAAGAAGAGAGAGAACCACAAATTGGGAAAATTGGATTCTACCATTAATATCTGAGCTTCAATTTTGAAAAAAAGAGAAAGAAAAAGGAAGAGTATTGTCCGGCGGATCACTTATGTTTATAGATATGGATGAACAGGAGTCTTTTTCAGTCAATTAATTCAGATACATGCAAGAAATTTCACATTAATGAAAGTTTCTTTTTAGAGTTAATGTAAGGAACGGAGTAAAAAGTCAGGCCCTCTTCTTTTCCAATCAAACATTCTATCCCTAGTTACTTATTTTGAACCTTAAGAATGATCATTTCGTTTGGCAAACTCCTGAGAATCGCAAACCCCCACACTGGGGGCAAATTTTGAAAAGTTCAAAGGAATGGCAGAAGAAAAAAAAGGAAATGAAAAAAAAGAAAACCTCGGTTAAGCATAACTGGGGTAAATTTGAAAATTTTCAAAGGAATGGCAGAAAGCCGAAAGAAAAGAAAGAAAAAAGAAGAAGAAAATGAAAAGAAAGAGAGCCCAAGTTGAAAATAAACTAGGGCAAGTTTTGATTTAACCCTAAAATAGGGTTGGTGCAATAACGCGATCTCAAATCATTTAAACCACTTTTGAAATCTGCTTTCAAGCCTTAACTTTTCTAAGCATCCCACCAGACCCCATTACAAAAGCCGAAAGTCCTGACTTCTGTTCTTTGCAATATCTCTGCCAAGAATTTTTCCAAATGTATTTCTGAATTGATTAGGTGTGAGGTTGACACTGCTCATTATGTGAAAACCCGCAAGGACGAAAAAGGGGGAAGGGAAAATAAATGCAGAAAATACAAAAAGATTCAAGGCTGAAAGTCCTTGTTGAGTGATGATAAAAGTCAGCAAAATCCAAGATCTTGGAGTCCAAAATTGGGGCAAATTTTTTTTTGGAAAAAATGCGATCTTCAGTGCAATGTCCTTAAAAATCTTATTCCTTTAACTATCGTTTTCAAGCCACATTACAAGCTCATAAAGTCCATCGCTGACTTATCCTTCATGACAACTCGAAGTAAGGATTATACTCCTAAGGAATCTACCAATCACTCATGATCATAAGGCCATAACCAGTTTCCACTTGTGTACCTATCGTTTCTACCCATTTGTTACAAGCTTATAAAGCTTATATGTTGACTAAGTTTTCTTAAGAAATAAGGGTGCCCAACTATTTGTTTTCACTAAGATGTGGTATTGAATGGGTTACATACAATTTGGACACAAGAATAAGACAGATCCTGACTTCTCGTTTTCCTGAACCACCTCCAAATCAGAAATAACACCCACTTGATTAGTCCTGAAAGATGAGCTAACAAGAAGCGGTGACCCATTACCCTAAGTATCGATGCTAAAGAGAGGAAGAAATTTTTATAATTTGGTATTATTTGAGAGATTCATCATGAAATTTTCTGTATGAGTATAAGCACAATATTCGAATTATTTTACATTGTATGTTAGTATGTGCTTATTTCTTAGGAAATTCAATTTTTTATTTTGTTCAAATAAATGGAGAGTCATCCGAATAAAATTTTTGCAACTAAATAGGCCCACACTGGGGCAAATTTTTGTAATACATTTGATTCAATCACGCTGCTCTTTTTTATAAGTAGTAGTTGTATCAATTTTTTTTTTAAAAAAATAGAAAATTTAAGTGCATGTTGTATTTTGGTAAGCCCCCATGTGCAGGTATTCATGGCTGAAATCGACAAAGAAGTGTAAGTCAGAATCTAGTGAAAAAAGGAGGAAGGAAGGAGGGAAAAAGAAGAAAGAAGAAAAGGGCCCACACTGGGGCAAGTTTTGAAAATTACGATTTCAAAAGTTATCTTAACACCATTTACACCATGTTGGGTTTGGATTTTGTGCCACCAACACCATTTACCTCACGTTGGGCTTGGATTTTGTGCACCAACACCATTTATACCATGTTGGGCTTGGATTTTGTGCCACCAACACTATTTACCTCTCGTTGGGCTTGGTTTTGTGCCACCAACACCATTTATACCATGTTGGGCTTGGATTTTGTGCCACCAACACTATTTACCTCTCGTTGGACTTGGATTTTGTGTCACCAACATCACAAACGCCATTTTATATCATCGTTGGGACCGGGTTTCATCCCGCCAACCTCGGCAGGACCGGGTTTTATCTCGCTGACCATTTCATATCACGTTTGGGACCGGGTTTCATCCCGCCAACCTCGGCAGGACCGGGTTTAATCCCGCTGACCATTTCATATCGCGTTGGGACCGGGTTTCATCCCGCCAACCTCGGCAGGACTGGGTTTTATCCTGCTGACCATCTTCTATCACCGTTAGCATTGAGTATTGACTTACTAACGTGTGTTTCGCTTTCTATCACTGTTAGCATTGAGTATTGACTCACTAACGTGTGTTTTGTCTTCTATCACCGTTAGCATTGAGTATTGACTCACTAACGTGTGTTTTTGTCTTCTATCACCGTTAGCATTGAGTATTGACTCACTAACGTGTGTTTTGCCTTTTATCACTGTTAGCATTGAGTATTGACTCACTAACATGTGTTTTGTCTTTTATCACCGATAGAATCGAGTATTGACTCACTAACGTGTGTTATATTTTTCATCTCCGTTAGTATCGGGTTCATCCCACTAACATCCGACAGGCTCGAGTTTTATCCCACTGACCTTTTTATGTTTACATGTATTCAGTTCAAGGCAAAATAACTACAGGTAAGTATTTGGTGTCTACATCTTTGTCTCAAGTCTCTTCGAAATTCAGACAAAGAGGGGCAAACTGTAGACACCAAAATTTTATGGATTCAATTTTGAACTTTAATTTAGCTTTATTTGTTTATTTAATTAATTTATTATTTTTATTATTTATTCTTGTTATTATTATTGTTTTTTTAATTAATTGATTGAAGGTTGCATATAGTAATTGGTGTTTATTTTTGGTACATTAAGATTCACCATTTTTCTTTTCTTTTTAAAGCATTTTTTATACTAAATTTTGGAAAAAGGAAAAATAGAAAAAGTAGAAGAAAAAGAAAAGAAAAACAAAGGAAAATGACAAGTGGGACACATGCAATTGAGCAAGTGGCACACATGCAATAGGGACAAATGTCCCTTTATTCATTTGACAACACAAACACCTAGAAGGTGAGGTGTTGGGGCACTTGGTTGGCTAAGGAATTGGGGGGAAGAAAAAGAAAAAGGAAAAAAAAGAAGAAAAGGCCGCGGATGGAAAAATAGGAAAAGGAGGGGAAAACAAAAAGAAAAAGCAGAGAGCTTCGTCCAGGGGAAAACAAAAAGAAAAAGCAGAGAGCTTCGTCCAGAGGGAAAAAAAGGAAAAAGCTTGAGCCAAAAAAAGAGGGCAAAAGGGGCGGCGGAAAAAAACAGAAGGCTTGATCTGGAACAAAAGAAAAAGCAAAAACAGAATAAGAAAAATCTTCAGCAAAGAGACAGAGCTTCGGGAATCAAACAAGGAAGGAAAACCAGAGGTGGACTTCGGCTGGGCAAGGAAGTGACCAGAAAGCAAGAAAAACAGAGCAAAAATTGAAAACTAAACGAGGAAGAAAAGGGAAAGCTTCGACGAAGAAGCCGCCGGAATCAGCGCACGTGCGAGGAGCTGCCGCCACTGAAATCCATCACCACCACCTCGTCTGAATCCAGCACTCCTGCCTGCAGACCACCGTAAGTTATCCCTTTCATTTGCATTTCCGTTTTTTTTTTCAAGCACCGTTTTTGGAAATTTTCAGAGCATGTCTGCCGTGCATTTGTTCGGTGCAAATTTCATATTGATTGTTCATGATATATGTCTTATGTGTCAATTGGACTGAAAACCCGTCTTGTTCTGATAATTTTGGGGCCGGTTATAACATAAATTGAGCAAAGATTTGTTGGAATTTTTAATACCCTTAACTTGTTTGATAAAATGCCCAAATGAAATCTCGAACCAGAAGAATCGATTTTGTGCATTTTTCTGTATGTGTTCAAAAGGAAATCCGGCTAGTCCAAAGCTGGCCCAGAATCTGGGCATTAGCTAGTCGAGGGGAGGGAGAGAGAACCCATGATTGTCGAAGTTGATTTCTTCCATTTTTGTTGTTGCCTCTTACGATGATTTGGTGCATCTTTTGGCATGTAAAACTGTTGGATTTTGAAGCATCAGTAGTTGCAGAAACCTTTCATTTCAGTTGCATCGAAGAAGAAAGCTTCTGCGAAACATGAAGCAAAAATTTTTGGAAAATTGCGATTTAACCCTTAATTTCTGTCTCATTTCACCACGGCCCGAATGATTTGATTTTTCTTTCAATTGGGTCCTGAATTAATTTCAAATTGACCCCTGGACTTAGTTCTCTTCAAGCTTTGTACATTTTGACCTTTGATCTTTGACTAATTGTGCTACGGCTCACATAATTTAGTTTTTCTTTCAATTGGGTCCTTGCTACAATTGCAAATTCGTCCTTAAACTTTATCTTTCCTTCAATTTTGGCCCCAAAGTTCTGAAAATCATAATTAGGCCCTAAAAACTTTCTGATATTTGCAATTTGGTCCTTATCAGCTTTAATTTCACAACTTCATGGCTTGTTTGCTTCAATTAACCACCATGTTTTGTTTAAATCGCACTTAATTCATAATTTTAAGGGCTTTTATAACCAAGTGAACTTGTGTTTGTATATTTTCGTTAATTTTCTCAATTAGATTGGTGCATTAACCCTTTTATTGGTTTTGGAGGGTAAATAAGACATTCCATTAGGACATCAATTCAAAGGAGGTACACTCTACCCTTATTTTTCGATTTTACTTGACCCTATGTGCTCCCTTATATGCTCCTATGTGATTCTAAGTGTGCAATTGCATGATCTTGAATGTTTTATTTTATTGCATTTAGTCGCTTTATTTGCTTCAATTTTGTATATTTATTTTAATTTAAGTTGTAATTATTTGGGAAGGCGTTTAAATGCCAAAAATGTAATCGTTAGGTTATTATTGCATTCTTTATCCCCTTTAAATTGTAGTAGGGCCCCCAAGTGTAATAGTTAGGACTTTATTTGCCTTCTTTTGCTTTGCGTGATTTGCATGCTCACGTGCTATGTGTTACCGCTTTCTTAGGGTATTGCATCTAGATATCATGCTTATGTGTTATGTGATTTATGTGTTTATTTGCTCTATTATGTTTTACGTGATTCATTTGATTACAATAAATACGAGACGTCACCACACTAGTCCAACGCTAGTTGTGGCCCCTTTCTTCGATTCCACACTAGTCCAACGCTAGTTGTGGACCTTGGTTTCGATTTCCCGCTAGTCTAACGCTAGTGAGGATTCATAGACATGGGCTAGTCCAACACTAGACCCTTAGGAGCCCTTCGAGCGTTAGATCATGATTGTGTGATAAAATCACTTCATCTCATGCATGTTTTTCTCTTTTTTAGGGTTTTTTGGCATGACACTTTTCTTATATATGTACATCCTTTATCCCATATCACCTCATATTTATATCCCTTATTCCATATTTTCCCTTATAAGTATATTCATTACCCCTTTGATGAAAACATGACATTAGATTTGCATTTCATTTAAGGGAATAGAAATTAGGTTAGATCATTTGCTTGATTAGATTAGGTATAACCCTTGAGTATGGGGATATGGACGAGTTTGGTTTTTTAGCCTTAGCACGCTCGTATTCCCTCTATTAAAGGAAAAATTGAGTTACGAACATTAGTCTCCCGTACCCAACATGATGCATTCCTTTAGAACATGTATATTTGTATAATTATGATTATTTTTATTATCATTCATTCTTTTCTTTTGTTAGAGTCTCATATTTTTGCACAATTCTTGACTTCTTCGAAAGTTTACTTTTGGGCGTCGCAACTAATGCGAATTGCATCAAATAACTTCGAAGAGATATTCTGACCTCCCAATACCCTCTTAGGTCTATGGTTTGCATTCATATAGTACCTCCAAATGCGATAAATTTTTAGGTTAAAATAAGAAAATTTTTGACTAAATCACGCAACTAGCCTTGGATAGGTTGAGAGGGTGCCTTGGATTTTTATCCTTGCCTTCCCTCTCTTCAAATGTGACTCCCGAATCTTTTTCTCTGATTTTCGTAGAATTAGAAGTCGTTTAAAAAGGGTTTTCCATAATTTTATTTAAAAGGTTCATTTAGGTGACTTGGCACACCTCAACTCAATACCAAGTGGCGATTCCGATTTTTTATTTAAAAACCCTTTTTAAACTATTATTTTGGGTTAAATTGTCGCATTTTCAAAGTCCCATTTAGACCCATTTTATTTTCCTTATTTATTATCTAACAAATCAAAAACACATTTTTTTCAATCAAAATCAAACCAAAAAATTCATTTTTCTTAAAATCGTTATTTTTCTTATTTTTAAAAAAATGGGGCGCGATAGGAGGGTAGAGGGAGGGGGAAGGAAGAAGAAGAAGAAGAAGAGAGGAAAGAAAAGAAAAAGCAAAGAAAGAAAGAAAAAAAGAAAGAAAAAAAATTGGTAGAACCATGGCTGCTGGGGGGCAGAGGTAACGGGGAAGGGGGAGGGGGAAGGAAGAAGAAGAAGAAGAAGAGAGGAAAGAAAAGAAAAAGAAAAGAAAGAAAAAAAAAGAGAAAGAGAAAAAAAAGAAAAAAAAAGAAAAGGAAAAAAAAGTTTTTCATCTTAAAAAATTTTTCCAAAAACTTCTACAGTGCACTACAGTAAAGTTTTAGACAAACTTCCAAAAAACTCAGGTTCCAAATAGGGTCCGGATTTTGGCAAATTAGAATGCATCCAGATAGTATAGAATGGACAACTTTTACCTGCCCATTAGGACATTTTGAATGGCTAGTTATGCCTTTCGGACTAAAAAATGCACCTGTAATATTTTAACGCAAAACGGATAATATATTTAATAAATATAGTGAACTTGTGTTAGTATACATAGATGATATCTTAGTATTTTCCAAAACCAAGAATGAACATATTAGTCATCTAAAAATAATTTTTGCAGAATTCCTTAAACATGGCATAATTATAAGTGCTAAAAAAAGCACAATTTTTTTAGAAGAAACATAGAATTTTTAAGAATAGAAATAGGACAAGGAAAATAACATTACAACCCCATATTAGTAAAAAGATACTAGAATTTTCTGATAAAATAGAAGAAATAAAAAAATTACAACAGTTTTTAGGATTATTAAATTATGCTAGGCCATTTATTAAAAATATAAGTAGGATTATAGGACCACTTTATGCTAAAACTTCATTAAAAGGACAAAAGTATTTTAATAAAGAAGATATAGAACTTGAAAAGAAAATAAAACAAGAAGTTAACAAATTACCAGATCTAAGATTACCTTTGGACACGGATGATCTAATCATAAAAAGTGATGAAAGTTCATTAGGATGGGGATCCACATTATTAGCAAAATCCAACAAATATGATAATAAAAATAAAGAAGAAATTTGCAGATATGTTAGTGATAATATAGAGAAAAAGGAAATATAAGTAGTATAGATGCAGAATTGTAAGCAGTAACATATAGTTTAGATGCATTTAGAGTTTTTATATTAAATAAAAATGAAATAACGGTTAGAACAGATTGTGAAGCTATATTTAAGTATTTTAATAAGAAAAATGAAAAGAAAAGTTCAACTAAAAGATGGTTAAATTTTGTAGACAGGATAATAGGTAATGATTATAAAATAAATTTTGAATATACTAAAGGTAGTGATAATAGTTTTAGCAGACTATTTGTCACGAGTACTATCTTCTTCTTATATTAAAGATGGCAGCTTTCAATAAAGTTAAAATTGGCTAATGGGAACTTATGAAGTATCCCAAAGGATCCAACCTTCATTTCCATAGCCCAGCAGAAGGTAAATTAGAAGAAATCCAGCATGATATCATAAATAACCTCTGGAGCAGCAAAAGTAGTCATGATAAAATTAGAAATCTTAACATCTTGGCATTCTATTTTAGTAATCTTCCAAAACAAGGTTTTTCATATTTTGTAGTAGCACAAGGGAAAATCCCTGGAATATATTCTATATGGACTTTAGTAATAGAAACAAATCCATGATTTTCAAAAGCCCTTATGGAAAGGTTTTAGAAACATACATGAAGTATTAGATTTTGTCAAACAAAACATTGGTATAGATTTCTTCATTGATCATACATGTAAAATTGATAGCCAAAGAGTCGTAGCTCCCCAAAGAATAGATATCCCCAATAGTAGTTAGAGTCATGCAGTAGAAAAAGATAACGTAAATAGATTAGAATTTTGTAGACATTGTGATTGCATGAGTAGAAATTTTGCTTTACTAAACAATCGCTGCAGAGACCATAATACAGAGGTCAATTCTCTTAAAGAATAGATCAAAGAATCGCAAAGCCAGCAAGCCCTTTTCTCAGACGATCATTTCCAATCTTACCAACCAGCTGACAATAGAAAAATCCAAACCACCTTCTGTGGTTTTCATTCCAGAAAAGTCTCAGTCCTAGAGACCATTAGAATTTCTTATACCTAGAATATTTTTCCATCCCAATAAATTTACATGTAGTTTGCCAAATCTTTGTACAAGCCTAATTATAGAAAAAGCCCAAAACAATTTTTCTTTCAAGATTCCTAGCAATCCAAAAATTTTTAATCCAATATATATCAAAAATACCAGAGACAAATGTCTGAGAATCAAGCCTATTGATAGTGAGACAATTGTGCATTTTATTTGATGGTATTTGACCTTAATTTTGGTCACTTATTATGCAAAGTACTGGATTTCTGCTCATAATTGGTATTTGTATCAATTCCAAGCAGTTGGTGTCAAAAGTGGTAAAAAGGGGTGAGTTTCCAGAAGACTATTCATTCCAGAGCATGTTCACGCTAGAGACCACAGAGGAAGTCCGAAAAGACGGACCGCAGAACGTATCCCTGGAAAATTGCCACTATTTATTGGGAAATGTGTTTTGAAGTTGCGTTGGATTAAGAGACATCTTCAGAGGCTGTTTTGGCAACAAAATCAAGGAGAAAAATAAGGGAAGATATCCCTTATAGAGGAAAACACGTGATTGGCAAAAAGAAGTGGGGATAGTGGAAAACTTTAAGTAGGGTAGCAAGAGACTAGCAGTTATCCATCTTTTCTTCCCTTCTTAACGTGAGTTAGAGAGTAGCGGCTGTATTGTTTACTTTTTCATCAACTAAAGTATATTAAAGCCTGGGATTGGCATCATCGTTATGAGGCAAGGCTAGGTTTCCTTTATCTAGTTGAGGAATAATCAAGGCCCAGTGCACGGACAATTGTGAGATCTTTTTAATTGTTCTGCGCTATTTTAAATTTCTGCGTTAGTGGGTATTTAATTGTTATTTGTTTTAATAGGCTATTATTGTTTAGACTTGTTGAATTAATGTGGTCAGTTGTTCAATTGTTTGAATCGTATTCTGCCAATTAGGACGATGGTGCGTATCACTTGATTGTCTTAAAATTAGTGGCAAACGGCACAATTTAATTGCCTCGCAAGTAATTTAATTTGTGTCGTAGGAATAGTTAATCTAGTTTAAATGAACCCGTATGTGTGTTTGTTAGCTAGAATTGGGGTCTCTCTAATTCCTAAAACTGTGAATAGATTAAATCCTACGAGCGTCTCTGGGGGTTATCTATTTTACAAGGGAGTAGTTTAAGAGCGTCTCTGGACTACCATATAACTAAGGAGAGATTGGTAGTTTGGCGGTTGCTGAATTATTAGAACCAATTTACTTACAAATGTGTGAATTAATCCAGGTATCTATGATCAGTTGCGTGAGTCGGTGCTGAAATTATTTCCTTGACTAGGTCGTGTCGATTAATTGTTAATTATATTCTTCAGCCTTCGCACTTTCTTGCGATTGAAAATTCAGTAACCTTATATTTTTAATTTTTTCTTTTTATCCTCCTTCCTAAAACCCCCTAAATTCTCTGTGTGTGATAAATCTACCAGTTTCCCTGAGAAGACGACCCCACTCACCACTATACTCATTCAGTTTTGGGAGCAAGTCTTGATATAAATTTATTTTTGATAGTTTGACAGCCACCAAATTTTGGTGCCGTTGCCGGGGATCTGGTGTTTGAAGTGATTTATTACACAAGTTTTGTTTATCCCATATTTTATGCCTCGATCTTCCCGCACAGGAAGACTCGAATTTGATCCAGAGATCGAGAAAACAGCAAGGAGGTTGACGAAGGAGACTAAGTTGTAAAAGCAATGAGTTTCAGCGGCACTACCCCCTTGATTTAAACAAAATTCTGACTTAAGTGATTCATCAGTTGAATTGAAAACAGACTTGACTGGACGCCAACGAAACAATGGCAGCCCAAAGGATTTTGAGGGAACTTGCAACCCGAATGTTAACCAACAGCTTCTGTGCATTATGTATCCTAACACAAAGGAGGCTTTTGAATTAAAATCGGGGTTGATTCATTTATTGTCTACTTTTCGTGGTGTTGCAGGTGAGGACCCACACAAGCATTTGAAGGAATTTCATGTAGTGTACTCAACCATGAAACCTCAGGGTGTTACAGAAGAACAAATCAAGCTACGTGCTTTTCCTTTTTCCTTAGCAGACAAGGCTAAGGACTGGTTGTTCTACTTGCCATCGGGATCCATCACTACTTGGGAAGAGAAAAAAGGCAGTTCCTTGAGAAGTTCTTCCAGCCTCTAGGGCCGCCAACATATAAAGGAAATATGTGGAGTGAGGCAGGCCCATGGAGAAATTCTCTACGAATAACTGGGAGTGATTCAAAGCCGTGTGCTGGTTGCCCGCAACCATCAGATCCCTAACCAATTGTTGATCTAGTATTTTTATGAAGGGACTGCTATCTATGGATAGAAGTATGGTAGATGCCGCTAGTGGCGGTGCTTGGTAAATAAACAACAGATGAAGCCAAACGGCTTGATCTCTAACAATGGCTGAGAACTCTCAAAGTTTGGAGTCAGATCTGAGGGGGCGACTAGAAAGGGTCAATGAGGTAAATCATTCCGACCTTGTGAATAGATTAACTGAGCTAACTATCTTGGTTCATCAAATGGCTATAGGACAAGTATAGGCAGCTAAAACATGTGGAATATGTGCTGCTCTTGAACACATGACCGATATGTGCCCGACAATTCAAAAAGACCCAAACGAGCAAGCCACGCCATGGGAAGTTTGCCTGGACCACCCTAAAGGAGAAATGACCCGTATGCACCCACATACAATCCAGGGTGGCAGAACCACCCCAATTTTAAACTATGCTCCGAAACCCTCGGGTTTTCACAACCATTCCAGCAGAGACCACCAGTACAGCAAACGTCCGCGTTTAATTCATGTATGTCCCTTGAAGATATGGTTAAATCACTAAGCTAATAGCACTTGTCAAATGCAGCAGGATTCGTAGAGATTCCAACAAGAGACTCGCACTAAGCATTCGAAATTTGGAAGCGCAAATGTCACAACTATCGTCTTCAGTGAGTAACCTTGAGAATAGTAATAAAGGGAAGCTACCCGGCTCAAGTGATTCCCAATCCCAAGCAAATGTGAGTGCAATTAATTTGAGAAGTGGCAAAGAATTGCAAGAGTATCAAAAAGCAGCATCTAAGCATGATCTTGAAGAGCAAGTTGAGGAAGAAACAATGAAATCTCCAACTCAAATCCCTTCCAAGAAAAGAGCCCAGAGATGAACCCAGTAGTGGTGGCACCTCCTCCTCCATTTTCCAGTCGTTATGCAAAATCCAGGAAAGAGGAGCAAGAGCAAGAAGTTTTTGTCATTTTTTCGCAAAGTTGAGGTAAATATTCCCCTTCTTGATGCCATTAAACAAATTTCTCGATATGCAAAATTTCTTAGAGAATTGTGCACCACTAAGAAAAAGTTGAGGGGCTTTGAAAAGATTTATATGGGAGAAAATGTTTCGACGGTCTTACAACAGAAATTGCCTTCTAAACATAATGATCCAGGTATGTTTACTGTTCCTTGCAAAATAGGGAATGTTTAAGGTCGAAAAAGCATTGATAGATTTAGGAGTTGCAATAAATATTATGCCTCATTCCATTTATAATTTTCTGAATCTTGGACCATTAAAAGAAACGAGTGTCATTATGCAACTTGTGCTGATATGTCTAATGCATATTCTGATGGGGTATTGGAGGATATTCTAGTTCAAGTTGATAAATTGGTTTTTCCTGCAGATTTCTATGTGTTAGATATGGATGATGATTTTTTCTGTTTCACCCTCAATGTTGTTAGGCAGGCCATTTTTAATGGCATCTAAAACAAAAATTGATGTTTATTCAGGAATCTTGACAATGGAATTTGATGGTGAGATAATAAAATTCAATATTTGTGATGCTATTAAATGTTCCAGTGAGGCACATTCCATTTTTTTATAAATGTAATTGATCCTTTCATGCAATGAAAGTTTGAATTAAATGGTAGAGATGTATTGAAGGTTGTAATCAATTGCAATTTTGATTCGCATGAGATGTCAAGAGTTGCAAATAAATTCGAGTTACATCCAGATTGAGCGCGTGGTATTGTCTAGCCAAAAACGTTAAAGAAAGGCCGCTACTTGGGAAGCAATCCAAGAGTTTCAATTTTTAGTCATTTTTGTGTTTTTATTTCATATTTTTGTGTTCAAAATCAGGTTATTTTTGGATTCCTATTGATAGAAAATCTTTATTGTAGGTCTTGGGTGTGTTCTGTGACGTTTTACTAGGATTAGAGGTGAAAATTCTTGGGCAGAAGACTTTTTGTTATAAAGCGTGCCCATGCCTTATGATTATATGCAATTAGTGCTTTTAAAATTTGATGAACAGAAGACATGGGTTCCAAGGCGTGCCCATGCTCACAGAGAATCTCATAGGTGCCGTTACAAAGAATAAGCAGACAACTTATGCTTTTCAAGCATACCCACCCCTTCCAACCATTGGCGAGAAAGAAAAAAAAAGAGAGAGAGAAAAAAAAATAATGAATAGGAAAATTCACTTCAAAACTCTACTTTTCTCTGCTTTTTCTTTTTCTTTTCTTTTTCTTTTTCTCCTTCTTTCTTCCCCGGTCGTCTTCCTGCAACCGCCGCCGCTGCTCGCTCCTCGTCGCGCACGGCCCACCCACCGCTGGGTCCGGATTGGAGGAGCCCACTACGCCGTTCGTTTCTACTGGCGGCTGCCCCACGACCCGTGATGCAACCCCCAGATTCCTCTCATTGCGCCACTACAGTGGCTGGTCAGGTAGGTCCGTCCTTCTCCAACGCTCCATCCTCTTGGGATGCCCAATTTCCACGCCGTGCAGGACTCTATTCATGAGTTGGGCGACCGAGTTGAGCGTCTGGATGACCGTCTCAGCAGTATTGCAAGTCCATTCTTCCATTCAGACAGAAAATATGGTAGCTTTCTTTGTCCAACATTGGCTTTCAGCCGCCTCATCCTCCTCCCCCATAGTGCTTTCGTTGCATTCTTTCTGTATTCAGGGAAGTTCTGGCTCCTTTCTATTTGGTTTCTATTTTTTTCTTTGCTACATTAAGGACAATGTAGGTTTTTGGTGTGGGGGGGTGAGTAGTTCTAGCTCTTTACATTGAAAAAAAAATCAAAAAATATATGATGAATTCGTTTGGTTACAGTTGGAAATTGTTGGAACTTGATGCTATGATGATGAGTGCAATTACTCTACAAGCATGAGCAGTGATATTATGTGGGATAAATGTCCTGTCTTCTTGATAATGGAATTGAATGATGAGTTTTGCAAGAATTTAGCAATTAATATCCATTTTGTGAGCTATCGAGCCAATGAGCAAGGAAGTTCCATTGATAACTGCTCTATTTTTTCTCATTGAGTGATACCACACATAATTTGATTGTTCTAGAAACTTGCTTTGTTATGCATATCAAGACCACATTCTTGAATTTGATGCATTAAAATGATAAGGGCACTTAGGTTAACCATTCCGGACTTTCTAAAGACCGACCCTAATTATATCTCCCCTAATTGATCATGGTTGAGTCTAGACCTTTTCTTTTATTTAATTGCCTCATTTTGTCACCCTTAAACCCATTGGTGTTTGAACCCTTTTTGTTTTTTACCCTGTGTCAAAGAAATGTCTTGATTTCAGTGCATGATGATTTCCGAATTGTGATGAAAGGGGATGATTGAAGTTAGCGAGTGAGTCTATATTCCCATATAGTTGTGCGTATTTGAAAAAAAAAAGAAAACAAAGGAAAGAAGGGGGAGAAAGAGAAGAAAAGGAGCACACCAAGAAAAGAGAAAACAAAGAAAAAAGGAAAAAAAAAGAGTTACGGAAATGCTATTATCAATATGTGTGATATTGAGATAGTAGGGTGAAACCCTTGGTTGTGCTTGCACTTGCTAATTTTTGGGAAAAATTTATGGGTATGCTTTGAAAAGATCATTGGAATGAAGACGGAAATTGGAATTCATGCAGCGGGTCAATGGTATTTCCTTTGATATAATGAGTTTAAATTACCTATTTGATCCAACCCGTGCTTGAACCCTATTACGACCCGCATCAAGACCCTTTGATTTTTGCATTAAATTTGATTTTAGTGGTGGCGATGTAATATATTAGCAAGTATATGGTAACGTAATTTTATCGTGTGGTAAGAGTGACCATTTGTAACTCATGTCGGAGTGGTGAGTATACCATTCTATAAGAGAGGGTTATTTTTGAAATTTATGAATTTGATGACATTGTTAGGAGGATGGGACACTTGTGCTCACATGTTGGACTGGCTACGTGTGTGTTGCTGTAATTGTATCTCTGAGTTTTGAAATGCATGAGGACAAACATTGTCTTGGTGTGGGGGGATTTGATAGTGAGACAATTATGCATTTATTTGATGGTATTTGACCTTAATTTTGGTCACTTATTATGCAAAGTACTGGATTTCTGCTCATAATTGGTATTTGTGTCAATTGGCAGGCAATTGGTGTCAAAAGTGGTAAAAAGGGGCGAATTTCCAGAAGACTATTTATTCCAGAGCTTGCCCACGCCAGAGACCACAGAGAAAGTCTGAAAAGACGGACCGCGGAACGTATCCCTGAAAAATTGCCACTATTATTTGGGAAATGTGTTTTGAAAATTGCGTTGGATTAGGAGACCTTTTCAAAGGCTGTTTTGGCAACAAATCAAGGAGAAAAATAAGGGAAGATATCCCTTATAGAGGAAAACATGTGATTGGCAAAAGAAGTGGGGACGGCGGAAAACTTTAAGTGGGGTAGCAAGAGACTAGCAGTTATCCATCTTTTCTTCCCTTCTTAACGTGAGTTAGAAATTAGCGGCTGTATTTTTTACTTTTTCATCAACTAAAGTACATTAAAGCTTGGGATTGCATCATCGTTATGAGGCAAGGATAGGTTCCTTTATCTAGTTGAGAAATAATCAAGACCCGGTGTATGGATAATTGTGAGATCTTTTTAGTTGTTCTGCGCTATTTTAAATTCTGCGTTAGTGGGTATTTAATTGTTC
Organism: Coffea humblotiana; assembly: GCA_023065735.1. Classification (NCBI taxonomy): domain Eukaryota; kingdom Viridiplantae; phylum Streptophyta; class Magnoliopsida; order Gentianales; family Rubiaceae; genus Coffea; species Coffea humblotiana. The sequence continues at coordinate 24,251,311 of CM041211.1, forward strand.
TTGTTTTAATAGGCTATTATTGTTTGGATCTATTGGATTAATGTGATCAGTTGTTCAATTGTCTGAATCGTATTCTGCCAATTAGGACGATGGTGCGTATCACTTGATTGTCTTAAAATTAAGTGGTAGACGGCACAATTTAATTGTCTCGCAAGTAATTTAATCTGTGTCGTAGGAATAGTTAATCTAGTTTAAATGAACCCGTATGTGTGTTTGTTCGCTAGAATTGGGTCTTTCTAATTCCTAAAGTTGTGAATAAATTAAATCTTACGAGTGTCTCTGGAGTTAGTTTGAGAGAGTCTCTGGACTACCCTATAACTAAGGAGAGATTGGTGGTTTGGCGGTTGCTGAATTGCTAGAACCAATTTACTTACGAACGTGTGAATTAATCCAGGTATCTATGATCAATTGCGTGAGCCGGTGCCGAAATTATTTCTTTGACTAGGTCGTGTCGATTAATTGTTAATTATATTCTTCAGCTTTTGCACTTTCTTGCGATTGAAAATTCAGTAACCTTATATTTTTAATTTGTTCTTTTTATCCTCCTTCCTAAAACCCCCTAAATTCTCTGTGTGTGATAAATCTACCAGTTCCCTGAGGAGACGACCCTACTCACCACTATACTCATTCAATTTTGGGAGTAATTCTTCATATAAATTTTATTTTGGTAGTTTGACAGCCACCAAATTTTGGCACCGTTGTCGGAGATCTGGTGTTTGAAGTGATTTACTGCACAAGTTTTGTTTAGCCCATGTTTTATGCCTCGATCTTCCCTCACAGGAAGACTCGAATTTGATCCAGAGATCGAGAAAACAACAAGGGGGTTGACGAAGGAAACTAAATTACAAAAGCAACGAGCTTCAGCGGCACTACCCCCCGAATTTAAACAAAATTCTGACTTAAGTGATTCATCAGTTGAATTGAAAACAGACTTGACTGGACCCAATGAAACAATGGCAGCCCAAAGGATTTTGAGGGAACTCGCAACCCCGAATGTTAACCAACAGCCTCTGTGCATTACGTATCCTGACACTAAGGAGGTTTTTGAATTAAAATCGGGGTTGATTCATTTATTGCCTACTTTTTTGTGTGTTGCAGGTGAGAACCCACACAAGCATTTGTAGGAATTTCATGTAGTGTGGTTCAACCAAGAACCTTAGGGTGTTACGGAAGAACAAATCAGCTACGTGCTTTTCCTTTTTCCTTAGTAGACAAGGCTAAGGATTGCTTGTTCTACTTGCCATTCGGGTCCATCACTACTTGGGAAGGACTAAAACGGTAGTTCCTTGAGAAGTTCTTCCTAGCCTCTAGGGCCACCAACATCAGAAAGGAAATATGTGGAGTGAGGCAGGCCCATGGAGAAATTCTCTACGAATACTGGGAGCGATTCAAACAGCTGTGTGCTAGTTGCCCGCACCATCAGATCCCTGACAAATTGTTGATCCAGTATTTTTATGAGGGATTGCTACCTATGGATAGAGGCATGGTAGATGCAGCTAGTGGCGGTGCTTTGGAAAATAAAATAACAAATGAAGCCAAACGGCTGATCTCTAACATGGTTGAGAACTCTCAACAGTTTTGAAGTCAGATTTGAGAGGGTGACTAGAAGGGTCAATGAGGTAAATCATTTTGACCTTGCGAATAGATTAACTGAACTAACTGCCTTGGTTCGTCAAATGGCTATAGGACAAGTATAGGCAGCTAAAACTTGTGGAATATGTGCTGCTCCTGAACACATGACCGATATGTGCCCCGACCCTTCAAAAAGACCCGAATGAGCAAGCCAGCGCCATGGGAAGTTTGCTTGGACCACCTTAAAGGAGAAATGACCCGTATGCACCCACATACAATCCAGAGTGGCGGAAGCACCCCAATTTCAACTATGCTTCGAAACCCTCGGGTTTTCAACAATCATTCCAGCAGAGACCACCAATACAGCAATCGTCCGCGTTTAATTCAGGTATGTCCCTTGAAGATATGGTTAAATCACTAGCTAATAGCACTTGTCAAATGTAGCAGGATTCACAGAGATTCCAACAAGAGACTCGCGCCAGCATTCGGAATTTGGAAGCGCAAATGTCACAACTAGCGTTTTCAGTGAGTAACCTTGAGATAGTAATAAAGGGAAGCTATCAGCTCAAGTGATTCCCAATCTCAAGCAAAATGTGAGTGCAATTAATTTGAGAAGTGGCAAAGAATTGCAAGAGTATCAAAAGCAGCATCTAAGCATGATCTTGAAGAGCAAGTTGAGGAAGAAACAATGAAATCTCCAACTCAATCCCTTCCAAGAAAAGAGTCCAGAGATGAATCTCAGTAGTGGTGGCACCTCTTCCTCCATTTTCCAGTCGATATGCAAAATCCAGGAAAGAGAAGCAAGAGCAAGAAGTTTTTGACATTTTTCGCAAAGTTGAGGTAAATATTCCCCTTCTTGATGCCATTAAACAAATTTCTCGATATGCAAAATTTTTTAGAGAATTGTGCAACCCTAAGAAAAAGTTGAGGGGTTTTGAAAAGATTTATATGGGGGAAAATGTTTCAACGGTCCTACAACAGAAATTGCCTCCTAAACATAAGGATCCAGATATGTTTACTGTTCCTTACAAAATAGGGAATGTTAAGGTCGAAAAAAGTATTGATAGATTTAGGAGTTGCAATAAATATTATGCCTCATTCCATTTATAATTCTCTGAATCTTGGACCATTAAAAGAAACGAGTGTCATTATGCAACTTGCTGATATGTCTAATGCATATCCTGATGGGGTATTGGAGGATATTCCAGTTCAAGTTGAAAAATTGATTTTTCCTGCAGATTTCTATGTGTTAGATTATGGATGATGATTTTTCTGTTTCACCCTTAATGTTGTTAGGCAGGCCATTTTTAATGGCATCTAAAACAAAAATTGATGTTTATTCAGGAACCTTGACAATGAAATTTGATGGTGAAATAATAAAATTCAATATTTGTGAATGCCATTAAATGTTCCAGTGAGGCACATTTTTTTTGTTATAGATGTAATTGACCCTTTCATGCAGGGAAAGTTTGAATTAAATGGTAGAGATGCATTGAAGGTTGTAATCAATTGCAATTTTGATTCACACGAGATGTCAAGAGTTGCAAAGAAATTCGAGTTACATCCAGATTGAGCGCGTAGTATTGTCTAACCAAAGACGTTAAAGAAAGGCGCTATTTGGGAGGCAACCCAAGAGTTTCAATTTTTAGTCATTTTTGTGTTTTTATTTCATATTTTTGTATTCAAAATCAGATTGTTTTGGATTCCTATTGACAGAAAATCTTTATTGTAGGTCTTGGGTGTGTTCCGTGACGTTTTTCTAGGATTAAAGGTGAAAATTCTTGGGCAGAAGACTTTCTGTTATAAAGTGTGCCCATGCCTTATGATTAAATGTAATTGGCGCTTTTAAAGTTTGATGAACAGAAAATTATGGGTTCCAAGGCCTGCCCACGCCTCACAGAGAATCTCATAGGTGCCGTTACAAAGAATGAGCAGACGACTTACGCTTCTTAAGCGTGCCCACGCCTTCCAACCATTGCGAGAAAAAAAAAGAGAGAGAGAAAAGATAATAATAAATAATGAATAAGAAAACTCAATCCAAAACCCAACTTTTCTCTCTTTTCTTTTTCTTTTCTCCTTCTTTCTTCCCCGGTTGTCTTCCTGCCACCGCCGCCGCTGCTGGCTCCCTCCTCGCGCACGCCATCACTGCTGGTCTGGATCGAAGGAGCCCACTATGCCGTTCGTTTCTACTGGCGGCTGCCCCCACGACCCGCGATGCAACCCCGAATTCCTCTCACTGAACCCACTACAGCGGCTGGTTAAGCAGGTCCGTCCTCCTCCAATGCTCCATCCTCTTGGGACGCCCAATTCCACGCCCTGCAGGACTCTATTCATGACTTGGGCGACCAAATTGAGCGTCTGGATGACCGTCTAGCAACATTACAAGTCCATTCTTCCATTCAGACAGAAAATATGGCAGCTTTCTTTGCCCACATTGGCTTTCAGCCGCCTCATCCTCCTCTTCCATAGTGCTTTCGTTGCATTCTTTCGGCGTTCAGGGAAGTTCTGGCTCCTTTCTATTTGGTTTATGTTTTTTCTTTGCTACATTGAGGACAATGTAGGTTTCTGGTGTGGGATGGAGTAGTTCTAGCTCTTTACTTTGAAAAAAAACAAAAAAATATATGATGAATTCGTTTGGTTACAGTTGAAAATTGTTGGAACTTGATGCTATGATGATGAGTGCAATTACTCTACAAGCATGAGCAGTGATATTATATGGGATAAATGTCCTGTCTTCTTGATAATGGAATTGAATGATGAGTTTTTGCAAGATTTGACAATTAATATCCATTTTGTGAGCTGTCGAGCCAATGAGCAAGGAAGTTCCATTGATAACTGCTCTATTTTTTTCATTGAGTGATACCACACATAATTTGATTGTTCTAGAACTTGCTTTGTTATGCATATTAAGACCACATTCTTGAATTTGATGCATTAAAATGATAAGGGCACTTAGGTTAACCATTCTGGACTTTCTAAAGACCGACCCTAATTATATCTCCCCTAGTTGATCATGGTTGAGTCTAGACCTTTTCTTTATTTAATTACTCATTTTGTCACCCTTAAACCCATTGTGTTTGAACCCTTTTTATTTTTACCCCGTGTCAAAGGAATGCCTTGATTTCAGTGTATGATGATTTCGAATTGTGATGAAAGGGGATGATTGAAGTTAGCGAGTGTGTCTATATTCCCATGTAGTTGTGCGTATTTGAAAAAAAAAAGAAAAACAAAGGAAAGAAGAGAGAGAAAGAGAAGAAAAGGAGCACACCAAGAAAAGAGAAAACAAAGAAAAAAGGAAAAAAAAGAGTTACGAAATGCTATTATCAATGTGTTTGATGTTGAGATAGTGGGGTGAAACCCTTGGTTGTGTTTGCATTTGCTAATTTTGGGAAAATTTATGGGTATGTTATGGAAAGATCATTGGAATGAAGAAGGAAATTGGAATTCATGCAGCGGGTCAATGGTATTTCCTTTGACATAATGAGTTTAAACTACCTATTTGATCCAACCCGTGCCTGAACCCCATTACAACCCGCATCAAGACCCTTTGATTTTTGCATTAAATTTGGTTTTAGTGGTGGCGATGTAATATATTAGCAAGCATATAGTAACGTAATTTTATCGTGTGGTGAAAGTGACCCTTTGTAACTCATGTCGGAGTGGTGAGTAGCCATATACTATTCTATAAGAGAGGGTTAAGTTTTGAAATTTCTGAATTTGATGACATTGTTAGGAGGATGGGACACTTGTGCTCACATGTTGGACTGCTACATGTGTGTGGCTGTAATTGTATCTCTGAGTTTTGAAATGCTTGAGGACAAGCATTGTCTTGGTGTGGGGGGATTTGATAGTGAGACAATTATGCATTTTATTTGATGGTATTTGACCTTAATTTTGGTCACTTATTATGCAAAGTACTGAATTTCTGCTCATAATTGGTATTTGTGTCAATTGCAAGCAATTGGTGTCAAAAGTGGTAAAAAGGGGTGAGTTTCCAGAAGACTATTCCAGAGCGTGCCCACGTCAGAGACCACAGAGGAAGTCCGAAAAGACAGACCACAGAATGTATCCCTGGAAAATTGCCACTATTCTTTGGGAAATGTGTTTTGAAGTTGCATTGGATTAGGAGACATCTTCAGAGGCTGTTTTGGCAACAAATCAAGGAGAAAAATAAGGGAAGATATCCCTTATAGAGGAAAACACGTGATTGGCAAAAGAAGTGGGGACGGTGGAAAACTTTAAGTAGGGTAGCAAGAGACTAGCAGTTATCCATCTTTTCTTCCCTTCTTAACGTGAGTTAGAGATTAGCGGCTGTATTCTTTACTTTTTCATCAACTAAAGTACATTAAAGCCTGGGATTGCATCATCGTTATGAGGCAAGGCTAGATTCCTTTATCTAATTGAGGAATAATCAAGACCCCGTGCACGGATAATTGTGAGATCTTTTTAATTGTTCTGCGCTATTTTAAATTCTGCGTTAGTGGGTATTTAATTGGTCTTTATTTTAATAGGTTATTATTGTTTGGATTTATTGGATTAATGTGGCCAGTTGTTCAATTGTCTGAATCGTATTCTGCCAATTAGGACGATGGTGCGTATCACTTAATTGTCTTATAATTAGTGGCAAACGGCACAATTTAATTGCCTCGCAAGTAATTTAATTTGTGTCGTAGGAATAGTTAATCTAGTTTAAATGAACCCGTATGTGTGTTTGTTAGCTAGAATTGGGTCTCTCTAATTCCTAAAACTGTGAATAGATTAAATCCTACTAGAGTCTCTGGGGTTATCTATTTTACAAAGAGAGTAGTTTAAGAGTGTCTCTGGACTACCATATAACTAAGGAGAGATTGGTAGTTTGGCGGTTGCTGAATTGTTAGAACCAATTTACTTACGAACGTGTGAATTAATCCAGGTATCTATGATCAGTTGCGTGAGCCGGTGCCGAAATTATTTCCTTGACTAGGTCGTGTCGATTAATTGTTAATTATATTCTTTAGCTTTTGCACTTTCTTGCGATTGAAAATTCAGTAGCTTTATATCTTTAATTTGTTTTTTTTATCCTCCTTCCTAAAACCCCCTAAAATTATCTGTGTGTTATAAATCTACGAGTTCCCTGAGGAGCCGACCCTACTCACCACTATACTCATTCAGTTTTGGGAGTAGGTTTTGATATAAATTTTATTTTTGGTAGTTTAACAGCCACCACCTATTTACCATATCAATTCACAAAAAATTTGTCCACCCTATTGTACATAACCTAAACTTCTAAATCTAGTGTGTAGTTATACATTAGATTTTTTCTTCGTAACCTGTAGAATTCAATTAGCAGGATGGATAAACAAACAAGTTTCTCTTTGCAATGGAGAAATTTTAGAACTAAGTCCACAAACTTTGATGGGCTATGGGGTGGTTTTTTCAGTTCTATTCAATGATCCAGATCAAATTAATAATTTCGGGAAACAATTAGCATTAGCAATTCTCAAAGAATTTGAATATGGTGCTCCAAGATTTAAAGCAAGAATATGCTCAATACCACCAGTATGGGGAGACTATGATGTAATTCCTACAATACACAGGATAAGGGTAGAAAGCAGTATTGATCATTTTTTACTAGAATACCCTATCAAGAGATCGGAAATAATACAAATGGTGAATATTCCATTGGAGGAACAGATTGAACACAGAAGAATGGAGATTTTTACTTTCAAGCACTACAGACATAAATGGAGACACCAAGGATTTTTTCTATTTTGTGAAAATAAGATCCAAAAAATATATTTAAAAAATAAGCCATTCATGCCAAAAGTATTCAAAGTTGACTTGATAACCTTTCTTAAGTGGCTTAAGTGGAGGGCACTATTTGATCACTATTCAAAGTTGACTTGATAACCTTTTTTGTGGCTTGTATTTTAACTCCAAAAACAACTAAAAGCCTTCATTCTTTCTCCCTTGGCTGGCCAAACATAGAGAGAGGAAGAGAGAGTGAGAGACTTCAAATTTTCTTGAGATTCTTGAAGATCCAATCTACCCTTTCATCAATCTATTTGAAACCTTGGAAGATCTTGAGGGAAAGAGGCTCTTAGGAGTTGATCTTGCCATCATTTTGGGCAAATCTTGCTAGGGTTTGAAGCTTTGAAGAGGTAAGTGGTTAATCTATTTCATTCTTTTATTTTTCAAGCAACTTTGGACTAGATCTTGGTGGATTTATGCTATTTATGGAAAACCTATAGTGGATTTGAAAGTTTTATGGAAGTTTAGTATTAAATGTTTTAATGATCTTGGTTCACTTAAACCTTGGTATATTTGGTTAGAAATTGCTGAAATCTTGTCTCTTGATATCCTAGGGTTAATGATTGATGAAACCCTTGAGGATTTGGGTGTGATTTATGGTGGATTCTTGTCTCTTGATATCCTAGGATTAATGATTGATGAAACCCATGAGGATTTGAGTGTGATTTATGGTGGATTCTTGTCTCTTGATATCCTAGGGTTAATGATTGATGAAACCCTTGAAAAATTGAGTGTGATTTATGGTTATTGTTGGTGAAAATTGAAGAGTATGTATGCTGAAATTTTTGGTTTAGATGGCCAACTATCATGGGCAAAATTTTTAGCTTTACCTTGAATTTGACGCTTGTTTGTACACTTGAACTGGAATTTTTTTCAGGAGAATTGATGCTATTTGATTTTATGTATGTTGGTTAAAGTATGTTCAAAACTTTGTAGGAAAATGAGGTGATTTTGTGGGTTATCTTGTTGGAACAAGTAAGGTTGCAAAAAGCTGGAAAATGGCCTAAGATTGGACGAAATTGTGAGCTAAAACTCCAACGTTAATTTTGTTATTTTAAAAAACTATTTTGGATGGATTTTAGCTCGAAAGGTTCTATTGGAACTTGATCTTGGTATGTATAATGATTTTGGATCCAAATTTTGAAGTTAAAAAGGGGGAAAAGTAAGATTTCCTCCAAAAGTTTTAGTGGTTGATAATTTTTATGGATTAATTTGACTTTGGATCCTTGTTTTCATGAAATTTTGGTCGATTTAGTTCAAGAAACCCTATTAAACTGTGATTCTTGTTTATAAAATGATTTTGGGATAAAAGCTACGAATGAAAGTAATTGAAAAGTGAACTTTTGCTATGATTTTCCTGCTAAAAAACTTGTAAAAGTGGAAAGTCTTATTTGAACTTTTGAAATACTTTTGCCCTATTGGAAAGTTGTATTTTCACTTGAATTGTCGATTTTAAAACTTAAATGGGTTGAAGTGTCTAGAATACTACAGTCGACTAATTTGAAAACAAAGTTTTCGTACTTAAGTGAGTTGATTTGGTGAACACTAAGAGTTCACTCATATGTTGTAATTATTTGCCAGGGTTGCAATTTGAGCGTGCAGCAGATCCTTCTGTAGACGCTTAAGTGCTATTTGGTGAGTGTTCTAAGTGCATGGTAGCACTATATAAATGCTTGATATGTTATTGAGCTTGAGAATGATATGACTATGAACTTCCATTCTTTTGAACTTGTTTACGAACGGGCGAGTGTGTATTTTATCGCACTCGACCCTACTGAATTTTTATTTCTATAAGTGAACTTGACATGATATTATTGATATGTGAGGGCCCTAAAACCCAACGGCTAGTTATTCGAGGTTGAGCCAGCAAGGGTTTGGTTAACTTGATTAGCGAACCTTGGGTAATGTACATGTGTTGGATCCATCCTGTCTTGGGTATACTCTAGTAATACCAATTCTTGAAATTTTATTGACGTGCGGGCCTGGTAAGGGGGTGAAAGGTGGACGGAACGGTGTGAAGTAGTGATTCTACATGGACATGAAAGTTGACGGAGTTTCAACTACTTGAATTACTGATTGATCAAGTGTTGGCCAGTGCTCAGTATCCTGCATGATTGTTATATTGATTTTAACGATGTGCTTATATGAAATGTCTCGTTTATGTTTCTTGTTGGCTTAAATATGTGATTAACTGCTTTCTTAAATTGCATGTTTTTCTTAGATTTCACTGGGTACAAACTTATGCCTTTCTTTTTATTTTCCGTAGTAGGGTTGGTTCATGATTTGGAAATTTAGCACTTAGCTTTTGTTTTTAGTGAGATTAAGTGATTAGAGTACTATTTTGTTTAGAATGAGAATTGTAAGTTTAAACTCTTTCTTTTGTATTTTAAATTGCATTGGCAGACAACTATATATATTAGTTGTATTTAGCGTATTTTATGGTAAGGTTGGATATTAGGGTTTGATTCTATGGTTTGCTATCGAGTCCTAGCGAGAGTTGGGCAGGTGGCCCACTGATAACTTAGGGTACGCCCTTGGGATAGGTGGGGTAGTCACAGTTGGTATCAGAGCTTAGATTTCGGGGTAATCTAGGCCGAATGGGAAGTCCTATAGATATGAAGTACTAGGAGTGCTAGAATGACTTGTTAATTTAGGAATTGTTTAAGTATTGACTTTTAAATGTTAGGGTTTAAACTTGGTAGGTAAGTCTAAGAGGGAACAATGGTAATGAGGATCCAGTGAGACCGCGTCGAGTTGTCACTTATCGAGAGGGACCTAGGGGACCTCTCCGGCGTTGGGGATCTGAATATCGGATTCGACCCTGTGACTGTTGGAGGACCTACTCGCATCCTGACTGAGTGGTCCTAGCCGTAGATGATGAGAGGAGGAGATTAGCTGGAGCCAACTATAGGCTCAGACTGAGATTCAGAAGATGAGAGGGAGGATGTAGGTTGATAGGATTCAGGAGTTCCGGGAGGACATTGATGGAGCAAGAGAGGACGAATGCTTTTAGAGAGCAGCTGCAAGCAGTTAATGGCCGCCTCACTAGGGTGGTCAGAGAGGTCAGGAACCGAGTTGGGGTATTATCGATGAGTGTGGGGCGCTACTCCATGGGGTGATCAATACTATTGCACCTGTAGGAGGCCAGAGCGATGGAGCCCCTAGAGTGGGAGATACAGGTAGTTCTGCTCATGAGAAGGAATCTACTGACTCTGTTATGGACTAAGATAGAGCATGTCGAAAGTCCTTCCTTTTGTGCATAGGGGATAGTTGATAGATAGGGCTTCTTTTGATATTTGTGCTTTTGATGAAGCTTGGGATGTTGTATTTTGTGTATTCTGGCCCATCTCCCCTAATTTGAAAAATCTTATGAATTCTTTTGGTCTGATGTACATGTCTATGACTTGTTATCATGAATGAAATGTTTATTTTGTTTTTAATTGGTGTGATAGCTTGTGCATGTTGTTAAATTTTGTTTTTTGCATGTTTAGACTTGCATTAAAATCATGGATGGTCGAGGTCGAGGTCGTGGTCGGGGATGTAAACAACCCCAAGAGCAAAGGGGTGACCAAGAATCAGCAGTTGATCAAAATCGGGGGCAAAGGGCTGAAGTAGATGACCAATTAGTTACGGCTATCAACCGAATGACTGATCTCCTGAAGAAGATAGTGGATAGGCAGGGTCAAGGACCCGTGATTCAACCTGGCGGTCTTGAGGGAAGAGTAGACAGGTTTAGAACGATTCCAAAAAATTTTTCCACCTAAATTCTTGGAAGGATCCGATCCTAAGATAGCTAAAAGTTGGCTCAAATGGATTATCGATATCTTTGCTGCCCTAAATTACACTTAAGAGCGGCAAGTGACCTTCGCCGTTTTTCAATTTGAGGGAACGGCTCTATCTTGATGGAATGTTGTGAGAATTAAATGGGAGAGAAATCAGACCCCTTGGACTTGGGCAAATTTCGTGAGAGAGTTTAACGAGAAGTACCTTCCTCCTTTGATTCAAGAGAAAAGAGATGATGACTTTGTCAGAGTTCGGCAAGGCAATTTAAGTGTGACAGAGTGTGAGACTCAATTCACTAGGCTTTCAAAATTTACTCCAGAGTTAGTCATGACTGAACGAAAAAGGGTGAGGAGATTTGTACAAGGGTTAAATATGGAGATCCAGGAGGCTTTAGTAGTAGCTCAGATTGACATTTGTCGAGGCATTAGAAAAGTCTCAGAGGGTCGTGATTGCAAGGTTTCAAGTCAAAACCTTTCAAACGAGAAAAAGGAATGTGCCGAGTGGCACATTTAGGGCAAACCAGCAAGAGCATGCTGCCTCCTAAGGCCGGCAGAGGGGTTGGTAGAGTTAGAATGTTAGAGCCACCTAAAGTGACTCCAGCGAGAAGAGGCCAAAGTTGTGACAGCCCCACCTTCCTCTAAGGCGAACCAAAGGGTTTGGCGGACAGCCCGCCCAACTCTCGCCAGGACTACCGAGTCGAATCATACAAATCCTAAATTACGCGCGATAGAACCCAAAGAAAACAAACAACCGGAGACTACTAAGTTGGAAACCTGATTTCTAAACCACACGGTGACCTGGTACTTCGATTAAACACCTCAACGGAAATAAAAATGAAAACTAAAACACAATTGGAAAACAGCCACGTCACAATCCGGCCAAGATCTGGCCGGATTCCAGGCCGGATTCGAGGCAGAAAGCAACTCAAATTTTTCCAACCTGCCCTGCCAATCCGGCCAAGTATCCGGCCAGTTCTTGGCCGGATATACGGCCGGATTCTCTGCAAGGGTTTCCTGCCAGAAGTTTTCTTTCCACGTTCAAACTCTGCACTCGTCCGAATCCCAAGCAAGTACAAGCAAACTATATATATCACACTAGAGAATGTACATTCCCAAACAAATGAGCCATATAGACAAGATCCACCACTTTTATATACACACGTGGGTAAATGAACAATTCGAAAGGGAAACATTTGATTAAGATACAATTAGGGTTTTCCAATTTCAGAGGAGCTACACAAAAGAATATTTAAACTAGCTCCACTCTTATCTTCAAAGTCACAGTTCCAAAATTTGAACCCTGTAAGAAAAACAAAGGTAACGGAAAAGGGGGGGTGAGCTTAAGCTCCATGAGATACCAAAAGTACAAGTAGTCACGCAACATGGCATTTCACTTTTAAATCATGCAATTATACACACCAGATAGGGAAATGAATAAATACTTCAAATGGAAAGAACACAGGTGGCTCTCAGGAGCCAAAAGGGATGGTAAAACTCGAGTATACCAGAACTTCAGAATATAACTTAGCCCTAAGTCGAGAATTTCGTTCCTGGCGGTGCTGGACAACACAACAGGCTAGCACGACGGCTAAGCCCCACCAAAGGGTCTAGATTTCAGGATTTCATCCCTGGCGGTGCTGGACAACACAACAACCTAGCACAACAGCTATGCCCCACCAGAGGGTCTAGATTTCAGGATTTCGTCCCTGGCGGTGCTGGACAACACAACAACCTAGCACAACGGCTATGCCCCACCAGAGGGTCTAGATTTCAGAATTTCGTCCCTGGCCCCACCAGAGGGTCTAGATTTCAGTGCACGTAACCATACAAGTCCGCATACAGGAACAACTAATTCAAATTCATATAGTGATTTGACAATAAGCGAGGGAGACAAGTGTGGTAAAAGACACCCTCGACTCGTCCAAAACTAAACAGGTAATACAGTCAAGCAAGTCACCTTATGCAGGTATAGGTAACACAGTTAAACAACGAGTCATGCGAGTGGTACACTCACCTATATAAGCAAAATAACGTCCAAAATTCCTTCCAGATAACACCCTTAATCACCAAGAAACCCTAAGAATAATTATAAGAAAATATTACGGTTCAACCAACCCAAAATTAAGTGAATCAAAGAAAATCCGAATAACTAATAGTACAATGTATACGTATGATTTTGGAAGTGAAAAAAGTACATTTAGCCCAAAAGACATGAGTAAAATAGTCGTAAAACTTATGCCCGCTCTTAAAATTTTGAAATCGCCATTTGAGTGCAAATTTGGGCAGCACGCCCTTTGTATTTACCTATTTTCCAGCCATTTATGGCTTCATTATTTTCCTCAATCAGCCCCCAAAAACACACACAAATAATCTCATTACAATAGCCGTTCAATAGGCTAAAAGTCATTCAATTACAAAGCCAAACTAGAAAAGTGACCGGAATTAAGGTTTAAGACAAGGAACAAAATGGCGGGTTTGACATCTTTTAGCGTATTGATCAAAATCGAAGCTACACCAATCTGATTGGGGTAACCTTTATACCGTTTCGAAGCTAAGACATAGCTCTACAATTCTTATGAAGACACCTCAACCCAGTTCTCAACCTAACCTGGTCAAATTTACCCAAACAGTCCTAGATTTTCCAGTTCATAGCTCACTGTGACATTCAGCTAGCAATCCTGATTTATTCAATCATATCTCAGCACACAGAACTCCGATTCAGTTGATTCTAAAGCCATTCGAAATCTAAGATACAAGGCTACAATTCTTATGAAGGCATCAAAATCTAATTTATTCATTTTCCCCAGCCAAACGAGCCAATTACAGAGGCTGATTATCATTTCGGATAGAAACAGGGCAGCAGGGGTAAAATAGTCATTTCACAGGCTACAGTGCTCCGATTGAGCTAAAATTTTACAGGCATAATCTACACTTAATGCTCTACCACTTTTATGTTTTGTGATAAGGCTAATTCAGCCTCCATCATATTCGAATGACACTGGCCAGAATAGGGCAGAAAATTCCTGATAAAACTGAAAATTTCCATAATATCACTTCCAACCATGAAATATTGCATAAAACTACCAAAGTTGCCTCCATAAGGCACTATTTTGCAATTATTTGAAATAAAGAGAGTTTCTTAGCAAAATTACCTTAAACCTTAGGCAAGGAAGCTACCCACACCTTTCTCCTCCCAAATCATTCCACAAAACCCCTTAAGCTTCCTTAGAGACCAACTTCTATGGAGTATTTTGCAAGACTATCGGTGAAATCTCAAGATTCAAGCAAAGAATGGAGGATGAAGTTGGAGCTTTCTTTCTCTCATTTTTCTTCATATGGCTGGCCAAGCTAGAGAAGAAAATGAAGAAGATTTGGGTCAATTTTGGTTTTAGTAAAGTTAGGTAAGACTTGGTCAAGTCCAACCTCCAATGGTATCTTGACACTTAGCTTCTAGAGTTTACTCTAATTAGTTTCGTCTTCCAATACTAATCTTCCTAACTAATCCCTAATCATCTCTTAGTATCTTGTAAAATAATATCACTTAACACAAAACTCCAACTAGTGGTCAAAAATATATCGCACTTACCTTACTAGCGGGTCCCACATCCACAACGCACGTCAAACTTAACATGTACGCACTTATACTAGATAAATGATTTAAAAAACGACACTCACTTATAAAATCTCTGAAAATTAATATACTAAAATTAAAGTAAGGAAAATGCAAGCGGAAAATAAAGTAATATTCAATAAAACAAGGAGAATTTTGCGGGTCCTCACACTCTCTTCCCCTAAAAGAAATTTCGTCCTCGAAATTCTCTCTTTTACGCACAAAAATGATTCTACAGCGAGTTCTTCTACTTTTCAGGAGTTTCTCCTCATTCATGCCCTAATCAAGTCAGGATAGTTCTCGAAAGTCACTCAGGCACTAAGGGCCACTCTAATCAAAATTCAAAATATACCCGAGATCTCCCATCCCGTCACACTAACAAGTTAATCCAAGTGTTTCCTTTGCCTCAAGTTTTGTGGAAAGGGAATAAATACTTTGGGGTAAGCTAAAAGCTCACCAAATGTCCAATAAAAATCAATAATCAAATAAGTTTCACACTAGTGCATTTATCAGTAATCAAATGTAAGTTTATTGCTCTTGTGAGTTAGGGAAATCATAGTACTTAAACTTCCAACTCTCCAATAAAATCCAGTAACAGTCAAGCAGTACAAGAGAGCCATCAGTGCTCCCACATTCAGATCAAGTGTCATTAAAGTGGAGACGTTGGTGTTAAGCACAAGACTTCCAAGCACTCATTTGAGCTAAATCATTGCATAACACACACGCAAGAAAACAGTGCAGGAAATAGTTCGAAGATAATTTTGGAAACAGTTTTGGAATCACTTACCAACCACAGCTCATGATCCTCGTCCATCATAGATAGTTTCCCCCTTTTGAATCACCAAAGAAAATTTCACTTAACTTCAAGACTAACCTATAATAAAAGATTCATGAATTAGGTTCAGTACTATCCAATCACCAATATTTTATATCACTCATCAAAATATCAGATACTAGGTGCATTACTTCCATTAGCCATACAATCACTATATAAAGTTCACATACATATAGCTCCATAAATACAATGTTCAGCCAACGCATCACTAAGGGCCGACCTTTGCCATAAGAACTCACCTCAAATGTAATCAAGGTACAGGCCCTTATTCTAGTGTTCCCCACTATTTGGTACTCAAGTACAAGAATCCACGATAAGATAATTCACAACTCGAGCCGGCCGGTCCCAAGAGTAAACCACTCATAACAAAGATTCCCACCTGACGTACATAACTATTGTCCCCAAGTACCATGAAAAGAATTTACACTTATAACAGGCACAATTCATAGCTTACGCCCAAGAAGGGCACTTAGTCCTTTACACTTATTCACACAATTAGGACCATAAACCATTTGGCCCAAGCTCACTCCGCGCAGAGACCACGCGAAACTGGCTCTGATACCACCTGTGACAGCCCCACCTCCCCCTAAGGCGAACCAAAGGGTTGGCGGACAGCCCGCCCAACTCTCGTCAGGACTACTGAGTCGAATCATACGAATCCTAAATTACGCGCGATAGAACCCAAAGAAAACAAACAACTGGAGACTACTAAGTTGGAAACCTGATTTCTAAACCACATGGTGACCTGGTACTTCGATTAAACACCTCAACGGAAATAAAAATGAAAACGAAAACACAATTGGAAAACAGCCACGTCACAATCCGGCCAAGATCTGGCCGGATTCCAGGCCGGATTCGAGGCAGAAAGCAACTCAAATTTTTCCAACCTGCCCTGCCAATCCGGCCAAGTATATCCGGCCTGTTCTTGGCCGGATTGGCAGGGCAGGTTGGAAAATTTTGAGTTGCTTTCTGCCTCGAATCCGGCCTGGAATCCGGCCAGATCTTGGCCGGATTGTGATGTGGCTGTTTTCCAATTGTGTTTTCGTTTTCATTTTTATTTCCGTTGAGGTGTTTAATCGAAGTACCAGGTCACCGTGTGGTTTAGAAATCAGGTTTCCAACTTAGTAGTTTCCGGTTGTTTGTTTTCTTTGGGTTCTATCACGCGTAATTTAGGATTTGTATGATGCGACTCAGTAGTTCTGGCGAGAGTTGGGCGGGCTGTCCGCTAAACCCTTTGGTTCTCCTTAGGGGGAGGTGGGGCGGTCACAAAAGTGGTCCAACCCAATTAAAGAATACCTCACAAGGAGGTCAAGGAGTAACCTCCCATGCACCCTGCGGGTATTATGGAAAGTCGGATCATGTTGAGAGCAATTACTGGAGGAAAGGAAAAAAGTGTTTACGCTGTGGAAATGCAGATCATCAGATTTCTAGTTGCCCGCTCATGTTTTCAGAAGGAAGCAATGCTCAACGATCGGATAAACCTGCTACTAAATCAACGAGTTCAGGAGAGGGTAAACCTAAAGTGCCGGTTAGGGTTTATACTTTGGATCATCAACAAATCCCTAACTCGACTGAGGTTATAGAAGGTATGATCCCTGTGTTCCATCGTTTAGTTAAGATTTTAATAGATTTTGGTGCAACTCATTCATTTGTGAAACCTGATTTTATGAGTGGAGTAGATGTAAAGCCTGTTGAATTACCTTATGATTTGGCAGTTAGAACACCCATGGGGAATCAATGCTTAACCTCTAACTTGGTGTATAGAAATTGCGAGATTTGGGTTGGAGAGCGTAAGTTGTTAACTAACTTAATAAGTTTACCAATTAAGGGATATGACGTCATTTTGAGGATGAATTGGCTAGCTCAATATCATGCTTGATGGATTGTAAGATGAAAGTTGTGGAATTGTGCATCTTGGGGGAAGCAACACTAAGGGTGGATGTGAGAGGAAAATTAGTCTCTTCAGTTCTTATTTCAGGAATTCGAACTAGGAAATTGCTAAGTAAAGGAGATCGAGGGTACTTAACCTTCTTAATTAATACCCAAGGGAACAAGTGAAGTTGGAAGATGTACCAATAGTGAAAGATTTTCCCGACGTTTTTCCTAAGGAGTTGATCTCGTTACCACCTGAGAGAGACATGGAGTTTAAGATCGACTTGCTGCCTGGGACTGCGCCTATTTCAAAACTCCTTATAGGATGGCACCAGTTAAGTTGAAAGAATTGAAGTTGCAATTATAAGATTTACTGGAGCGAGAATTTGTACGCGAGAGTGATTCACCTTAAGGAGCTCCAGTTTTATTTATTAAGAAGAAAAATGGAAATTTGATGCTATGCATCGATTATCGAAGGTTGAATGATGTTACTATTAAGAACAAGTATCATTTGCCTCACATAGATGAATTATTTGATCAATTACAAGGAGTTGTGGTGTTTTCTAAATTGGATTTTAGACAAGGGTACTATCAATTAAGGATTAAAGAAGAGAATGTACCCAAGACTGCTTTTAATTCTAGATATGGGCATTTCGAATTTTTAGTGATGCCTTTTGGATTGATTAATTCCCCAACGGCTTTTATGGATCTAATGGATCGAATTTTTAAGTCTTATCTGGATCAGTTTGTAGTGATCTTTATCGAAGATATTTTGGTATACTCGAAGACAAAGAAAAACCATGAATACCATTTGATAATAATATTGCAAACTCTAAGGGACCATCAGTTGTCTGCTAAGTTTAGCAAGTATGAGTTTTGATTGGATGAGATATCCTCTCTTGGGCATGTAATTTCTAAGGATGGGATAACTGTGGACCTAACGAAGGTGAATGCGGTATCTAAGTGGAAACAACTAGAAAATCCCACTGAGATTCGTAGTTTCTTGGGTTAAGCAGGTTACTACCTTCGATTTATCTCAGATTTTTCCAAGATTGCCAGGCCATTGTCTGAGTTAACCAAAAAAAATATCAAGTTTATTTGGCGCGTCAAGTGTGAGGCTAGTTTCATGAATTGAAGAAGCAGTTGACTAGTGCACCGATTTTGATTTTGCCAAGTAAAAAAGATGGTTTCACAGTGTATACTGATGTATCGAAAGAAGGGTTAGGAGGTGTATTGATGTAAAAAGGAAAAGTAATAGCTTATGCCTCTAGGAAATTGAAACCCCACGAGCAGAATTATCCGACTCATGATTTGGAGTTAGCCGCGGTGATTTTCGCCCTCAAGAAGTGGAGGCATTACTTATATGGGGTGACTTTTGAGGTGTATACAAACCATAAAAGTATTAAGTATTTGTTCTCTCAAAAAGAGTTGAATTTGAGACAACGTCGGTGGATGGAATTTTTGGAAAGTTATGATTGCACCATTAATTATCACTCGGGAAAGGCTAATGTAGTAGCTGATGCACTAAGTCGAAAAGTTTAGATAGTCGAGCTTATGATTAAGGAATGGCAATTGTTAGAAAGGATTAGTGAGTGGAATCCTAAAATTGAGCATCAAAAGGTGATTTGTGGGACCATAGTAGTGAGGTCTACTTTGTTGGAACGTATTAAGAAAGCTCAAAAAGGAGATCCTTTGGTTTATAAGTGGAGTGAGAAAGTGCAAAGAGGAGAACTTCCAGAATTTTGTTTGGGATCCGACGGAGTTTTAAGGTTTATAAATCGAATAGTGGTGTCAAAAGATGATGGAATAAAAAGGAAAATTTTAGAAGAAATTCACCGCTCAAAGTATTCAATACATTTTAGGAGTAATAAAATATACAGAGACTTGAAACAATTGTATTGGTGGGATAATATAAAGAGGGAAATAACACGGTTTGTCTAGACCTGTCTTATTTGTCAGCAAGTGAAAGCAAAACACCAAAAACCCTCAGGATTACTGCAACCGTTAGAAATATCTGAGTGGAAATGGGAGCACATTACCATGAATTTCATGTCGGGATTACCAAGGACTAAAAAGGGTTTTGATGCAATTTGGGTGATAGTCGATCGTTTAACTAAGACTGCTCATTTCTTGCCCATTAACATGAAGTATCCTGTGGAGAAATTAACTAAACTCTACTTGGATAAGATTGTAAGGTTACATGGGGTGCCAGTAAATATAATGTCAGACAGAAATTTCAGATTTGTGTCTCGGTTCTTGCAAAAGGTACAAGAAACTTTGGGGACTAAGTTGAATTTTAGCACCACTTACCACCCTCAGACTGATGGGCAATCGGAAAGGACTATTCAGACTCTTGAGGATATGTTGAGGACTTGCGTTTTGGATTTTGGAGAAAGTTGGGGCAATACCTAATCTTGGTAGAGTTTGTCTATAATAATAGCTATCACTCGACTATTCAAATGGCTCCATATGAGGCTCTTTATGGGAGAAAATGCTGTCCCCCAATTTATTGGGAAGAAGTAGGGGAAAGAAAAATGGTGAATCCAACAACATTACCGTGAATTGAAGATGCTTATGAGAAGGTAAAAATTATACGTCAAAAGATTCAAACAACTCAGAGTCAGCAGAAAAGTTATGCAGATAATCGAAGAAAATACTTAGAGTTTGAAGTCGGGGATAGAGTTTTCCTTAAGATTACACCATTGAAAGCTAGTATCATGACAGGAAAAGGGAAGAAACTCAAGCCGAGGTATGTGGGACCGTTTTAAGATTTTATAATGAGTGGGAAGCATAGCATATCGCTTGGAGTTGCCTTTAAATCTTTCAAGAATCCATGATGTTTTCCATGTCTCCCTCCTTAAGAAGTATCACCCAAATCTGACTCATGTACTCCAACCTGAGGACTTAGAGATTAATGAGTCATTGACTTATAAGGAACAATCAGTACAACTTTTGGATCGAGAAGTGAAAGAGTTAAGACGGAAGAAAATCCCTTTAGTAAAAGTTCTGTGGAGAAATCATGGAGTAGAAGAAGCGACCTGGGAGATGGAGGAGAAAATGCGGAAGAACTATCCAGATTTGTTTGTTAGGTCAGGTGAGAATTTCGAGAACGAAATTTTTTTAAGGGGGAGAGGATGTGATGACCCAGAAAATTATTTTCTCACCTCCCAACTATTTGTATTTTTTATTTAAATTATATTTTTATAAAGTTTGCATTCATTTAGTGATTTACTTGTTAATTGTTAAACGAGTTTCTCTTGCCTTGCATATTTTAACTTTTGAGCGATTAATTTCTTGAAAATTGTTGATTTCGTGACTTATTAATGAATTTAGCCAAAACCCTAGAAGAAAATAAGTTGAAATATTAGTGAAGTTAAGAAAGATTTTGAGAGTTAAAAAGAAGGTTAGAAAAGTTAAGGGTTGATAATAAGAAAACTTAAGTGGAGGACACTATATGATCGCTATTCAAAGTTGACTTGATAACCTTTCTTGTGGCTTGTATTTTAACTCCAAAAACAACTAAAAGCCTTCATTCTTTCTCCCTTGGCTGGCCAAACAGAGAGAGAGTGAGAGACTTCAAATTTTTTTTGAGATTCTTGAAAATCCAAGCTACCCTTTCATCAATCTACTTGAAACCTTGGAAGATCTCGAGGGAAAGAGACTCTTAGGAGTTGATCTTGCCATCATTTTAGGTAGATCTTGCTAGGGTTTGAACCTTTGAAGAGGTAAGTGGCTAATCTATTTCATTCTTTTATTTTTCAAGCAACTTTGGACTAGATCTTGGTGGATTTATGCTATTTATGGAAAACCTATGGTGGATTTGAAAGTTTTATGGAAGTTTAGTATTAGATGTTTTAATGATCTTGGTTCAATTAAATCTTGGTATATTTGGTTAGAAATTGGTGGAATCTTGTCTCTTGATATCCTAGAGTTAATGATTGATGAAACCCTTGAGGATTTGAGTGTGATTTATGGTTATTGTTGGTGAAAATTGAAGAGTATGTATGCTGAAATTTTTGGTTTAGATGGCCAATTATCATGGGCAAAATTTTCAGCTTTACCTTCCTTGAATTTGAAGCTTGTTTGCACACTTGAGCTGCAATTTTTTTTAGGAGAATTGATGCTACTTGATTCTATGTATGTTGGTTAAAGTATGTTCAAAAATTTGTACGAAAATGAGGTGATTTTGTGGTTATCTTGTTGGAACAAGTAAGCTTGTAAAAAGCTGGAAAATGGCCAAAGATTGGCCGAAATTGTGAGCTAAAACTCCAACGTTAATTTTGTTTTTTAAAAAACTGTTTTGGATGGATTTTAGCTCGAAAGGTTCTATTGCAACTTGATCTTGATATGTATAATGACTTTGGATCCAAATTTTGAAGTTAAAAAGGGGGAAAAGTAAGATTTCCTCCAAAAGTTTAGTGGTTGACAATTTTATAGATTAATTTGACTTTGGATCTTTGTTTTCATGAAATTTTGGTCGATTTAGTTCAAGAAACCCTATTAAATTGTGATTCTTGTTTATAAGATGATTTTGGGACAAAATCTACGAATGAAAGTAATTGAAAAGTTTAGTGGTTGACAATTTTATAGATTAATTTGACTTTGGATCTTTGTTTTCATGAAATTTTGGTCGATTTAGTTCAAGAAACCCTATTAAATTGTGATTTTTGTTTATAAGATGATTTTGGGACAAAAGCTACGAATGAAAGTAATTGAAAAGTGAACTTTTGCTATAATTTGCTTGTTAAAAAACTTGTAAAAGTGGAAAGTCTTATTTGAACTTTTGAAATACTTTTGCCCTATTGGAAAGTTGTATTTTCACTTGAATTGTCGATTTTAAAACTTAAATGGGTTGAAGTGTCTAGAATACTACAATCAACTAATTTGAAAACCAAGTTTTCGTACTTAAGTGAGTTGATTTGGTGAACACTAAGAGTTCACTTATATGTTGTAATTATTTGCCAGGGTTGCAATCTGAGCGTGCAGCAGATCCTTCTGTAGACGCTTAAGTGCTATTTAGTGAGTGTTCTAAGTGCATGGTAGCACTGTATAAATGCTTGATATGTTAATGAGCTTGAGAATGATATGACTATGAACTGTCATTCTTTTGAACTTGTTTATGAACGGGGCGAGTGTGTATTTTATCACACTCGACCCTACTGAATTGTTATTTCCATAAGTGAACTTGACATGATATTATTGATATGTGGGTGTCCCAAAACCCAATGGTTAGTTATTCGAGATTGAGCCGGTAAGGGTTTGGTCAATTCGATTAGCAAACCTTGGGTAATGTATATGTGTTGGATCCATCCTGTCCTGGGTATACTCGAATAATACTATTTTTTGAAATTTTATTGGCGTGCGGGCTCGGTAAGGGGTGAAAGGTGGACGGAGCAGCATAAAGTGGTGATTCTACGTGGACATGAAAGTTGACGGAGTGTCAGCTACTTGAATTACTAATTGATCAAGTGTTGGCCAGTGCTCAGTATCCTGCATGATTGTTATATTGATTTTAACGATGTGCTTATATGAAATCTTTCGTTTATGTTTCTTGTTGGTTTAAATATGTGATTATCTCGTTTATGAAATCTCACATTGGGCACAAGCTCATGCCTTTCCTTTGTTTTCCTAAGCAGGGTTGGTTTGTGATTTGGAGATTTAGCACTTAGCTTTTGTTTTTAGTTAGATTAAGTGATTAGGGTACTATTTTGTTTTGAATGGGAATTGTAAGTTTAAACTCTTTCTTTTGTATTTTAAGTTGCATTGGCAGACAACTATATGTATTAGTTGTATTTAGCGTATTTTGTGGTAAGGTTGGATATTGGGGTTTGATTATATGATTTGCTATCGAGTCCTGACGAGAGTTGGACAGGCGGCCTGCTGATACCTTAGGGTACGCTCTTGGGAGAGGTGGGGTCGTCACACTTGATCTTCACTATTTGTATCTTGGCTATTTTCTAAAGATATTATACTATAAATACTTTCTGTGTCTGACATGTGTTCATCTACTTCTTTTAAGTCTTCATTAGCGGTTTCCACTGGATGACTTTGTTTATTATACAAAATTTTTCCTTCTTGGACAATTTGTTGCTAAGTGATCTGGTTCTTCACATGCATAACAATTTAGTTTATTTATGTTTCTAGATATGTATACATTTCTGAGGTACTATGATCAAATTCTTTTTGTAGATAGTGTCTAACTACTTTATATTTCCTGTGACACCCCCACTTCTCCCAAGGGCGAACCCAAAAGTATCCGCGGAACGCCTGCCCAACTCTCGCCGGGGCTCAATACAATCCATAATTCAAAACTAGAAATACTTCAAATATTTTCAATATACATTTAAAATACTCCAAAACATTAATACTTAAATGCTAACCTTCAAGCTTAAATACAACCCAAAAGAATATGTACTACAGCCATCTGCTATAACACAACTTAAAGTCTCCAAAGAAAACAACTTAGTACTATTTGCGAGCACTCTCGGTCTTGAATCCTGTTAAGGAAAACAAAGGAGTGGAATGAGGTAACAGCCCAGTGAGGTTCCAAAACACACAAGCAGTTCTAATAATTCAAGTAAATTCAGCATAACGCACATATGGTTCAAAGTTTCACTTTGGCACATTAAAATGAGACATTTATCATTTTACAGAAATAAACACATATTAAAAGGATACGGTGTTCCCGTGGAACTATTTCGATCAGCTGCACCTTATAACCGCAATAATTCCCCCAGTTGTCTGGCCATCGCCTTATTCCTCCAGTGGTAATATTCGAGTATACCGAAACGGTAGTCCAGGGTTCCAACCTACCCGACCGAGCCCAGTCCTGGCTCGAGTAGGTTAGCAACCAACGGCAGGGCCCAGTTCAATTAAGAGCTTACAACATGCGCAAGTAATCAAATATACCGGTAAACGGTAGAAATTCACGGTTAAACGGTAGAAATTTGTTATTTTAGTAGGTCGAGTGAGATAAAGTACACACTCTCCTTAAAACGGTGGAAAATTTCATAGGAGCAATTATTAATAACACTTAACACTTAAACACACAAGAAATATGAAGTAACATGTAGCAACTATTCAAGTCACACACATGCAGGGAACACTCACCAAATCAAAAGTAAGTGAGTAAATAAGTCCTTTAGTGTTCCGCTCCGAGGTTTCCTTCAATATCCTCTTGAGCACCTGAAGAAATAGTGATCGATTATCACTCACATATACTCACAATCACTTAACATACAAGGAAGGAAATGTATTTGTTTAAACTTAGAATAATGTCTCAAAAGAGTTTCACTCTATTGAAATTCAAGATTCAAAAGTGAGGATTTAAAGTCACAAGGGAAAACTCGTATCCTCCATGAAATTGGGTTTAAAACGAACTATCAATATCAAAAGGAAATGAAAAGTTCTTAAAAACTCATTTCCTAAGAAATCAAGAATTTTTAGCTTTGCGCGATAAACTTAGTAAACTCAGATCTTGAGTTTCGTATGTCCAAAAATGGAAAACGTTATACCATTGGAAAATAGATCCAAAGTACTAAAAGTTCCTAGAAAACACTTTTCCAATATTCCAAACGGAAGGCATTCATTTTTCAGCTCAAAGTTGCTGATTCAATAAGGCAAGACAGAACCAGTCTTGGTTTTCGGTGATATTTGGAAATTCAGAAAAATTCACAGAAAGTGAACTAACCTTTGAAATTCATAACACAATAAGATTCCCATACAAAGTTTCAAACACCATAAGTGGAACCAAATTTGGAGTTTCGAGCAACAAGATACAACAGTTGGAAGTTGGTTGGTTTTTGTACCCTGTTCAGTGAATTTCCAGATTTGAGGAGAAATCTTTGGGGCATTATTTGAGTATCGAAATGGCATTGAAATCACACCAAATCTGGTACACTTAAATTTCCATATATGAACTACTTCTCTACCAAAATGCAGGTAAATAATCGTACGGAAAGGCAGTTAACGAAACAACCAAAGTTCGTAAAATGTTTCAAAACTAATCTGCCCTCTTGCTTTTCTTTCTTTTCAAACGTTTTGTCCAACACAATCAGCCCCAATTCGCTCCAATTTTGAAACCAAAGTTCCAGAAACATTTAATAAACAATTTATGGTTAAATGACACTAAAATTTTTGAAATATAACCTCCCAAAACAGATTCGACCAATTGGTCAACAAGGAAGGGAAATTCTTCCAATTTCCAGCTTTATCGCATTTTCAAAACCAAACCATATCTAGCTCTGTACAACTCCGAATTGAGATTGGTTTATGGCGTTGGAAACTAAGTTCCAAAATAATACAATTCATCAGAAGACATCATTTTGAAAATCATTTCATAAGTGGGACAAAATTGAGCCACAAGATGTAGCTTCCAGTTTCGTTCGCATACACAGTCAAAACAGAATGGCCAACTTTGCCGACTTACTACGGTTCACACAAAATGAACCAGTAGGTGATTTTTATACCGTTAGAAAGCTATGAATGTGTAGTTTTGAATGCCACTAACGGCACTCAATTTTGACTTTTGTACACAGAGATACATTCGGACAAAGAAGCACTGTCCGAGTGCACTGTTATCAATTTCCAGATTTGAAACTCTTCCCAAAACTCACGTTTTGCACAACCAAATGATACGATTTTTGAAAGACACTTTATACACACAATATAAAACATATATCCATCGATTTCATAGTCCACCAAGCATCAAAAATTCGAAATGAAAACAGAACAATAAGACCAGAAATTTCGGCCAGCTTGAATCCCACAAGTTTTTCCAATTTTCTCTCGTCCTTCTAACCGTAATCCGCTCATATAACACATAAACAACAATAATCAAGCATTTTAATCCTCAAGTCAGCTACCTACAAGCCTCCTCAAGACCGCTAGCCTAGGATTAAAGCAAGATAAATGGTTTTCCTCAAGCCCGCTAACCTATACGCGGTTAGGGTTTCAAACCCACGGAGATTAACCGCTAAAACTTGGAAGAAATGAAGAGTTTAAAGGGATGAGATGGTTACCCTTCAAACCCTAGGTGAAACCAGAATTTTCAACTAAAATTCCTCCAAGAAAAGTCCACAAGATCACTCCTTGCTCCAAGATGGAAGGTTACTCCAAGTTATTTGCGATTTGGTGGAGGTTTGGTTAGTGATTTGAAGCTAAATAATGGAGTTTTTCTTCTTCCTTCTTCCTTGTCTTGCTTGGCCGAAAATGGAGAGGTAAGAAAGAGTGTGAGATGGTTTTTAGCTTGTCTTGGAAGCTTGGGAAGAAAAGTAAGGGTTAAGCAATCCAAAAGTCAACTAGGAATAGTTGTCGCGTGAGGGTTTCGTACCACCGTTTTCTCTCGGGTTTGATACACTTGTGCACTAATCCTCCAAGGTACTTCCTTTAATATGGTAATTATTCACCCTTAGTAGTCTAGTATTAATTTTTAAATCTCCCCTTAGTCGTTCCGACGCGAAATGCGCGAACTTTCGACTCGCGCGAAAACGAATTTTAAGGGCAAACGCACAACCAAAATATAATTAACTAATTTTAGGGTAAATAATTATAAAAATAACTATTTTAAGAATAAAAACATGAGTCCTCACATTTCCAATGATCTATAGTGCTGTTCCATAATTGTGGATCGTGTGCCGTTAAGTTTAATGTTAACCCTTTATCTAATAATTTTTTCTTGTCAAGTGTTTTTAATGAATATTTCTTTCCTTTACTTTTATATTTTACTATTGGTTCCTGTATTCATTATATGTTGGTTTAGGAATGTTTCCTGGATTATATACTATAGGTTGTTATTGTGGTAGGTTACTACTACTAGTTGTGTTTTCCATATATTCTTTCTTCTATTGTGTCTTCTATGTTTTCTATTGTGTTTTCTACTTTTATTCTAATATTTCCTTCTAGATCATAATAGAGTATTTCTGTTACATTAATATGCCCTATACTTTCTAATTGCCTTTTTAAGTTCATTAATTCTTTATCATCTAATTTCATTCCTTATTCTTTAGGATATAATATTTTATCTTCTATTAATCCTAATTCTATGCTATCTACATATTCTGTTATTAATATATTTTTTTCGTATATCTCTTCTTCTTCTGATTCCATTCCTATTATACTTTTTTCATAATCAAGGAATCTAATACTTGTTTTTCCCTTGCTATTTTATATATTATACTGTCTTTGGGTACTAAAGGACTTTTTTCTTTTATAAATTTACTAAGATTCCATTCCTCTCTTGCTAATTTTTTAGAACTTATTTCTAAGGGTTTTATTAATTTTATTCCTTTACCTGCCATAGCTTCTATAGTTGGTTTTATATCTAATTTATATTTCGTCTTACTGCTATTTGTTAATCTTCCTATTACCCCTATACTTATTGCTAAATTTCTTCCTGTAAATTCTTCATATCCTTTTGTTTGTATTCCTATCTCAATATTTTTTAAATCTTCTAAATTTATCATAAAATCTGGACTACAATAAAATATCCCTTTGTTTTGGTTCATATCTACTTCTATAGTTGCTATTAGTGCTTGTTCTGTATTTTTATGTCTTTTGTCTAATAAGCTAAAAGTACTTTTGTTTCTAGTCCTTTCCTTGCTGATCCTTTTATTTGTATTATTATTATTCCTAAATGCATGTATATATAATTTCTTTCTAATCCCCTAATGCTTTCACTGGTTACTAGTCTTAATGATACCGCTTCTAATGTGACACTAATTGGTTCTTCTCTTTTTGATCTAAATAATCCCGTTCTAGATTGTAATATACCTACATTATACAAATTTCTTGGATTTATAGATTTATTTCATTATTTCAATATATTCCTAGATCTCTATTTATATCTATTTCTTCTTCAAGATGTATAGTATTATTGTTTCTTCTACTAATTAATCTGTCTAGAATATTAGTTCTTACTTCAGTATTTTCTGTCAAAGTTCTACTTGGTCCCGAAAAGAATGTCTTCTCATATTTTCCAAACTTATTAGAAGTTTTACTGGTTTTCTTTCTACAGGTATTTTACTAAATTTTTCTGTAACTTTGTCTAATTTTGATTCAAAATTAAATTCTGCTTTTTGCTTATTTCTTTCTAAATCATTAATTCTTGTTCTTAATATTCCAATTTCTCTAAAATTCTTATTAATAAGGCTATTTGTAAATTATTTTGTTTAGGATGCACCCTATCTGAATTAGAGGGTCCTACGTAATTAGTTAAACCTAAAGGTTCTTGATGATAATATTTTAATTCTTCAAGTACAACAAGATAGTTTTTGTTTGTGCTAAAATGAGAAGGTATTTACTTATAAATTATCCTAATACTATTTTTCTATTTTTTCTAATAATTGCTTTACTTGAGTTATATTTCCAATATGTTTTAAATTTTTTATTTCTTTAATTATAATATTGTTCTGTTCTTTCATGTAATCTTGATTTTTAACTATTTGATCTAATGATTCTTTTTAGACGTTTCAAATAAAGATTCTAATATTCCAATGTGAATTATTTTTATAATTTTCTAAGGATTCCCTTAAAGATATTACTAAATTTATAAGACTATTATATTGTTTGTCTTCAAGACTATGTAAATTATGTTTATAAATAGATTCGAAATAACAACGTGTTTATGATGTTCTTTTAATATTATATTTCCGTTTTATTTTTTATTTCTAGATTTAAATATTCTATATTTTAAATTCTATACTATGAGGATCTATTTTTAAGGTGGCTCAAGCCAACCAGATCAATCAGCTCTGATATCAAATATTTATTTTAAAAAGCTCAAAACATTTACTTTAAATTTTAAAGCTCCTTTTGTAGCCTTTAGTTCAAATATTTTCTGATTTACTAAATCTATTTTAGCTTGTCTAACATTTTTCAAAATAAGACCAAGGATGATGATATTCTATCTTTTTTAAGTCAGCTTCTAGAATTTTTAAATATGATTCACACTGATTTATGATTTCAAATTTTTCTATAATATGAAGGAAGTAAAAATATGTGCCTGGTGTACGTAATTCTGAAAATGTATAAAAATATGCAGATGCTGACGAGTTCATGTAATTCATGAGTACTTGGTAATAAGGTAGGTCTAAGGAATATACCTTTCTTATTTCTTGATAATTCTCTGGTTAGTGACCCCTCTTCCGCCTGGGTTGCCTCACCGATCTTCCTCCTGAATGGCCTTAATCTTTTATCACGACCTTGCAGAGTACTACACGTCTGTTGGACTTTTCAACAGGCTACTAGGATGTTAACCAGATTATACCAAGGTTTAGGGTTGGCTGCAACTATTCCGACTATCAGTTCCCTTTCCTCTTTTTCCTTAAAAGATGCTGAGAAATGCTGAGAGATTTTATTTACAAAATTGCAGAGTGAACCTTTTGTTGCTCATGCCCTGCATGATTACATTTGGTTGCTATTTGTAGATAAGTTCCGGACATGAAACCCCGGACTTTATTTCTAAACTAAAATTTTTTTGGACTTCAACTAGTTTTGAGTCCGGAAAGTAGAGTTTGTACAGCTATCTATGCACTAAAACTTTTTCGGACTTCAACAAGTTTTGAGTTCGGAATGCAAAAGTTTGCTTTTCTGCTGTCCTGTTCTACTTTTATCCCTCCATTGCATTTTCTATATTTGCTTGTTCTTCTGGCCCACCATAATCATATTTTCTTCATTTTCTGAATAAGACTGTTGTTGTCTTCTAATTTCTTCTTGGTACCAACTGAGTTCCTGAAGATGCTCTTTATACTCTTTATGATACTGAGAAAACAGTTCTGATTTCTTGGTTTCTACTTCTAGCATGAATGACTTATTTTTAAATATATTTTTGGATCTTATTTTCACAAATAGAAAAAATCCTTGGTGTCTCCATTTATGTCTGTAGTGCTTGAAAGCAAAAACCTCCATTTTTCTGTGTTCAATCTGTTCCTCCAATGGAATATTCACCATTTGTATTATTTCCGGTCTCGTGATAGGGTATTTTAGTAAAAAATGATCAATTCTGCTGTCTACCCTTATCCTGTGTATTGCAGGAATTATATCATAGTCTCCCCATGCTGGTGGTATTGAGTATATTCTTGCTTTAACTCTTGGATCACCATATTCAATTTTTTTAAGGATTGCTAATGCTAATTGTTTTCCGAAATTATCAGTTTGATCTGAATCATTGAATAGAACTGAAGAAACCATCCCATAGTCCATCAAAGTTTGTGGACTCAGTTCTAAAATTTCTCCATTACTAAGAAAAACTTGTTTGTTTATCCATCCTGCGAATTTAATTCTACAAGTTACGAAGAAATAATCTAATGTACAACTGCACATTAGATTTAGAAGTTTAGTTTTTGTACAATGGGGTGGATAGATTTTTTGTGAATTGATATGGTAAATAGGCTTGATTCTTAGACATCTGTCTCTGGTATTTTCTGATGTATATTGGACTAAAATTTTTTGGATTGCTAGAAATCTTGAAAGAAAATTGTTTTGGGCTTTTTCTATAATTAGGCTTGTACAAAAATTTGGAAAACTATATATAGAATTTACTAGGATGGAAAAATATTCTAGGTATAAGAAATTCTAATGGTCTCTGGGACTGGGACTTTTTTGGAACGAATACCACAAAAGGTGGTTTGGATTTTTCTATTGCCAGCTGGTTGGTAAGATTGGAAATAATCGTCTGATAAAGGGCTTGCTAGCTTTGCTATTCTTTGATCTTTTCTTTAAGAGAATTGAATTCTCTGTATTATAGTCTTTTGCAGCGATTATTTAGTAAAGCAAAATTTCTACTCATGCAATCACAATGTCTACAAAATTCTAATCTATTTACGTTATCTTTTTCTACTACATGACTATAACTACTACTGGAGATATCTATTCTTTTGGGAGCTACTACTCTTTGGCTATCAATTCTACATGTATGATCAATGAAGAATTTATACCAATGTTTTGTCTGGCAAAATCTAATGCTTCATGTATGTTTCTAAAACCTTTCCATAAGGGTTTTGAAAATCATGGATATGTTCTATTTACTGAAGTCCAATATAGAATATATTCCAAGGATTTTCCCTTGTACTACCACAAAACATGAAAAACCCTGTTTTGGAAGATTACTAAAATAGAATGCCAAAAAGTTAAGATTTCTAATTTTATCATGACTACTTTTGCTGTTCCAGAGGTTATTTAAGATATCGTGCTGGATTTCTTCTAATTACCTTCTACTGTGCTATGGAAAATGGAGGTTGGATCCTTTGGGATACTTCGTAAGTTCCCATTGGCCAATTTTAACTTTATTGAATGCTGTCATCTTTAACATAAGAAGAAGTTAGTCGTGACAAACAGTCTGCTAAAATATTATCACTACCTTTAGTATATTCAAAATTTATTTTATAACCATTACCTATTATTCTGTTTACAAAATTTAACCATCTTTTAGTTGAACTTTTCTTTTTCATTTTTCTTATTAAAAGACTTAACTATAGCTTCACAATCTGTTCTAACCATTATTTCATTTTTATTTAATATAAAAAGTCTAATGCATCTAAACTGTATGTTACTGCTAACAATTCTCCATCTATACTACTATATTTCGTTTTCTCTATATTTTCCACTAGCATATCTACAAATTTCTTCTTATTTTATTATCATATTTGTTGGATTTTGCTAATAATGTAGATCCCCATCCTAATGAACTTCCGTCACTTTCTATGATTAGATAATCCGCATCCAAAGGTAATCTTAGGTATGGTAATTGGTTAACTTCTTATTTTATTTTCTTTACAAGTTCTATATCTTCTTTATTAAAATACTTTTGTCCTTTTAATGAAGTTTTAGCATAAAGTGGTCCTATAATGCTACTTAAATTTTTAATAATTGGCTAGCATAATTTAATAATCCTAAAAATTGTTGTAATTTTTTTATTCTTCTATTTTATCAGGAAATTCTAGTATGTTTTTACTAATATGGGGTTGTAATTTTATTTTTCCTTATCCTATTTCTATTCCTAAAAATTCTATGTTTTTTTCTAAAAAAATTGTGCTTTTTAGCACTTAAAATTAATGTTTAAGGAATTTTGCAAAAACTATTTTTAGATGACTAATATGTTCATTCTTGTTTTGAAAAATACTAAGATATCATCTATGTATACTAACACAATTTACTATATTTATTAAATATATTATCCATTTTGCGTTGAATTATTGCCGGTGTATTTTTTAGTCCGAAAGGCATAACTAGCCATTCAAAATATCCTAATGGGTAGGTAAAAGCTATTCATTCTATGCTATCTGGATGCATTCTAATTTGCAAAATTCCTGATTTACAGTCAAACTTATTAAATATATATTTTTCTTGAATTCTATTAATTAATTGGTTTTATCTGGTATGTCATAACTATCCTCTTTTGTGTTGTTACTTAGCCTTTTATAATTTATTACCATTTTGCTTTTTTCCCTAGCAATTTCACTATGTTTGTTAACTATAAATGCTACACTTCTGTGTGGAATTTCACTCCTTCTTATTACTCCTATTTCTTAAGGTCTTTTATATGCATTTCAAATTCTTTTATTTCTTCATTACTAGCTTCTATCTTTGCTGTGGAAATTTTTAAGTTTGGATTTAAGATCTCTAAGTTGCAATATATTTTATCTTTTTCCCAGAACTTTGTTGGGTTTTCTCCTAATATTTCCACTTTTTCTAATTTACTTATAATTTTATCAATTTCTTCTATTCCTATTTTCAGTAGATTGGTACATCTTTTGATTGTCTATGAGTTCTGTTAGAATCCAAACGCAAGAATATACAACTATTGAAATATCAAGTACACAACAATTTACTGAGGCACAAGTCACAAACATGAAAGATAAACGACACACAATATTTAACGTGGTTCGACTCCACCATTGAGCCTACATCCACGGAGAGAAACCCATTCTTTATTATGAGAGGAAAACCCTATACAAGAATACAATTTGAACCCAAACCCAACCCTTGTATACCATCTCTCATCTCTCAAGAACCCTCTCTCACATCCCATGTATAAGCCTACATTGATGCCCTTGTGTTTCCTTGTATAGTATGCCAACTCACCTATTTATAGGGAACATTATTTGGCCAAAACCCAAATAACAATAGGAAACCAATTCTAATTCCTACACTGATTTAGAATAGGAAATAACTTTTAATCCTAAACTAAATAGAATATTTCTTGGCTACTATTTCAAGTAACTAAAACCAATTAGAAAACTAGTTATTCCACACAAGATAAGAAATCTACCTAAAAGAAATTAAGCCAATTTCCTAACAAGTTCTAAACAAATATCTAATTCATCATAGATTTCTTCCAGTTCTAATCCTAAATCTTCTTCTAGAAGTTCTTTATATTGTCCTGGTGTTTTACATTTGCATTCTTTTTCTATTATTTTCTTTTGGACTTTATCTAAAAATTTATCTAAAAATTTATCTTTTTGTTCTTCTTTATTGGTTCTACTGTGCTTCTCTTGTAATTCTGATGTTATTTCTACAGTTGGTTCTTTTGGTATAGGAATACATTTTCTTATTAGTATTATACCATGAAAATAGTAAAGCAAGAAATCTAGTCCTATTATAAGTTGAAATCATCTTATTGGCCTTATATATATTTCATCTAAATAATAAGGAGTACTGTATAAATCATTGTATTTAAATTGAAAATTTACTTGTCTTACTGATGTATTATAGGTATAAAACTTACCATCCATTTGTTTAGTTGCTACAACTTCTGAGGCATTTGTATGATATTCTATTGGTACTATTATACTGTTTAAAACTGTATTTGTACATCCTGTATCTATTATGGCTTCTACTTTATGTTTCCAATTTTTTATTTGTACTATGAGTTTAATTTTTATTGTAAAACATTTTTTAGTTCTTTTGTCATAATCTATCATTTCGATGAGTTGTCCTATATTATCTATACTTCTTACTTCTTTTATATTTTCTTCGATTTGATTATGATTTAGATTTTCTTCTATTAAATCCATTTTATGTCCTAGTATTCGTATCCTTCTTTCTAGGTGATGTTCTATCGGCTCAATTCATATATTTTATTTTTTCCCCTATTATTTTCTATACTATAACTAAATTCTAGTTTATGTAGGCAAAATTTGCATGCTTCTATCGTGCAGTTATTAAATTGAAACCTGAGTTCTATTGTCGGATATCTTTCAACAATTAAAGCATGGCTTACTATATGTGCCTTGCCTATGTAACCAATTATGGGTACAATTATTTTCTACAAGTTCTGATAAGTAAGGTCCAAAATTATTCATTTCATCTGTTATATCTTCTATAAACTCATATTCTTTTTCTTCACTATTTGTATCTTGGCTATTTTCTAAAGATATTATACTATAAATACTTTCTGTGTCTGATATGTGTTCATCTACTTCTATTAAGTTTCATTAATGGCTTCCACTACTTGGCTTTGTTTATTATATAAATTTTTTCTTCTTGGATAATTTGTTGCTAAGTGATCTGGTTCTCCACATGCATAACAACTTAGTTTATTTATATATTTTCTACTTGGTCTATATTTCCTAATATGTTTTTCTTTTTGTAAATATGGGTTTTCTAGCTCTAGATTTTCTGAGATAATATTTCTTTTTAGGAGTATATCTTTTCTTATATTTTTTAAATTTCTTTTCTATTTTATCATAATTCTGGGGTGTATAAATATTTTTACAAAAACTGTGTTCTCTTTTTAATTGTTTTTGTATTGCTATCATTTTATATTTTTCTTCTAATTCTTTCATTATAAATTTGACTACTACTGTTATGTTTTTTAAAGTTGGTTCAGTCCATTGTATTGTTTTATATTTGTCATATATAGTTTTTCCTAACTATCCTGGTAGTTTTAATACTAATTTTTCCATTATTCCTTCATCATAGAAACATTCTGCTAATAATGCGTAATATGTATATTCTTGTAGAAAATTTTTTATTTGATCCCAATTACTAATACTGAGCTGTTCTAGTTTTCTGATCGATTCTTGTTGTTACATTAGAGTTCCCCTATTAGGACTTTGTGCTGTTAATAAAGACTGTATTCTATTTGTAAAATTATGCGGGTTATTTCCTAAGGCCATGCCTTCTATTAATAAGTTAGGGAATTTTTCTTAAATTTTTCCCATGCTACCCTAACTGTTTCTCCTAAAAATATTTCTAGATATGTATACATTTCTGAGGTACTATGATCAAATTCCTTTTGTATATAGTATCTAACTACTTTATATTTCCAATGATCTATATTGTTGTTCCGTAATTGTGGATCGTGTGCTGTTAAGTTAATGTTAACCCTTCATCTAATAATTTTTTTCTTGTCAAGTGTTTCTAATGGATATTTCTTTCCTTTACTTTTATATTTAACTATTGGTTCCTTGTATTCATTATATGTTAGTTTAGGGAATGTTCCTGGATTTATATACTATAGGTTGTTGTTGAGGTAGGTTACTACTACTAGCTGTGTTTTTCATATATTCTACTGGATTTAATTCTCTGTTTTTGGGTTAATTTCTTCTATGTTTGGGTTTAATTCTTCTATTGTTGCCTTCTTTCTTTTTATTCTAATATTTCCTTCTAGATCATAATAGAGTATTTCTGTTACCACTAATATGCCCTATACTTTCTAATTACCTTTCTAAGTTCATTTGATTCTTTATCATCTAATTTCATTCCTATTTTCTTTACGATATAATATTTTATCTTCTATTAATTCCTGATTCTTAGGTTATCTACATATTCTGTTTATTTAATATATTTTCTTCATATATCTCTTTTTCTTTTGATTCCATTCTTATTGTACTTTTTTTCATAATCAAGGAATCTAACACCTTGTTTTTCCCTTACTATTTTATATATTATACTATCTTTGGGTACTAAGGGATTTTTTTCTTTTATAAATTTACCCATTCTTCTCCTGCTAATTTTTCGGGACTTATTTCTAAGGGTTTTATTGATTTTATTCCCTTTTACCTGCCATAGTTTCTATAATTTGTTTATAATCTAATTTATATTTTATCTTACTACTGTTTGTTAATCTTCCTATTGCCCCTATTACTTATTGCTGAAATTTTTCCTGTAAATTCTTTATATTCTTTGTTTGTATTCATATCTCGATATTTTTTTAAATCTTCTAAGCTTATCATAAAGTCTGGACTACAATAAAATATCCCTTTGTTTGATTCATTATCTACTTCCTATAGTTGTTATTAGTGCTTGTTCTGTATTTTTATGTCTTTGCCTAATAATGCCAAAAAGTACTTTTGTTTCTAGTCCTTTCCTTTACTAATCCTTTTATTCCTATTATTATTAATCCTAAATGCCATAATATATAATTTCTTTCTAATCCCCTAATGCTTTCACTGGTTACTAGTTTTAATGATACCGCTTCTGACGTGACCACTAATTGGTTTCTTCTCTATTTGATCTAAATAATCCTGTTCTAGATTGTATGTATATATATATACTTTACATATGCATGTATATATAGTAAGTATGTATGCATATACATATTCATATACATATATGTGAGCATATATGCATATATATATACATATAAAATACAGATAAGATATTGTATCATAAAGAATTAGAGATAAAATTGAACGATAAAGAATTAATGGATTTAGAAAGACAATTAGAAGGATCGGGACAAATAAGCGTAACAGAAATATTCTATTATGATTTAGAAGGAAATATTAGAATAAAGGAAGAAGATAATATTGAAAAATATAGAAAATCAAGAAGAAAATATAGAAAAACCATTAGAATATATGGATAATACCGCCAATAGCAGTAGACCACAACACCAACCTATAATATACAACCCAGGTAATATTCCCAGACTAACATATAATGAATATAGAGAATGGACAGCATTTACCTGTCCGTTAGAACATTTTGAATGGTTAGTAATATCATTTGGATTAAAAAATGCACTAGCAGCTTTTCAAAGAAAAATGGATAGCATCTTTAATAAATATCAAGAATTTGTAATAGTATACATAGATTATATATTGGTTTTTTCTAAAACAAAAGAAGAACATGTTAGTCACCTTAAATTAGTATTTGTAGAATTCATAAAACATGGAATAATCATCAGTTTCAAAAAAGGCACAAATTTTTAGGAAAAATATTGAATTTTTAGGAACAGAAATAGGCCAAGGAAAAATCAAATTACAACCACATATTTGTAAAAAGATATTAGAATTTCCAAATAAAATAGAAGAGACCAAAAAATTACAACAATTTTTAGGATTATTAAATTATACTAGACCCTTCATAAAAAACCTAAGTAGGATAATAGGACCATTATATGCTAAAACATCAGTCAAAGGCTAGAAATACTTTAATAAAGAAGATATAGAATTAATTAAGAAAATAAAATTAGAAAACTAGTAAATTACCAGATCTAAGATTACCATTAGATACAAATTATCTAGTCATAGAATGTGATGAATGTGCTCTTGGTTGGGGTGCAATGTAAGGACTCATGTTTTATTTCTTAAAATAGTCATTTTATAATTATTTGCTTTAGACTTAGTTAATTATATTTTAAGTTGCATGGAATTGCCCTTAAATTTCGCTTTGTCGCGCGCGAGTCGAAAGTTCACGTAAGTTGTGCCGGAACGACTAAGTGGAGATTTGAGAAATTAATATTAGACTAGTAAGAATGAGAAATTACAGTGTTAAGGGAATTACATTGGAAGATTAGTGCATGAGTGTATCAAACAAGAGAGAAAGTGGTAGTGCACGACACTATTTCGACAACTATTCAAAGTTGACTTTTGGCAAGTTTAATGCCTACTTTTCCCTCCAATCTTCCAAGACAAGTCACAACCCTCAAACACTCTCTCTTTCTCCTCTCCATTCGGCAGAACCCTCACAAGGAAGAAGGAAAGAAAAACTCCATTCCATCTAACTTCATTTCACTTACAAATCTTCCACCAAATCGCATACTACTTGGAGTACCACTCTATCTTGGAACAAGAAGCCATCTAGTGGATTTTCTTGGAGAATTTTCGGTGGAAAAATCTGGTATTCATGTAGGGTTCCAAGGGTAATCACTTCATCTCTTTAATCTTTCCATTTCTTCAAAGTTTAGCGGTTAATCTTCATGGGTTTGAAACCCTAACCGCGTTATAGGCTAGCGGACTTGAGGAATCATTTATTTCGCTTTAAATCATAGGCTAGCTGACTTGATGAGACCTCTAGGTAGCTGACTTGAGGCTTGATTGTTTGATTATGGTTGTTTATGTGATAAATGAGA
Source organism: Coffea humblotiana (assembly GCA_023065735.1). Classification (NCBI taxonomy): domain Eukaryota; kingdom Viridiplantae; phylum Streptophyta; class Magnoliopsida; order Gentianales; family Rubiaceae; genus Coffea; species Coffea humblotiana. The sequence continues at coordinate 24,290,070 of CM041211.1, forward strand.
TGTTTATGGCTAGAAAGTGGAGAGAAATCGAAGGAAAGTTGTGAAGGCAAGCTGGCCGAAAATTCTGTCCATGTTGTTCTATTTTTATTTCAAAATTTTGATGCTTGGTTGGCTGTGAAATGGATGGATATATGTTGTATATTGTGTGTACAAAGTGTCTTTCAAAACGCGTATCGAATGGTTGCTCAAAACTTGAGTTTTGGTAAAGATTCAAATCTGGAAAACGTATAGGAGGGTACTCGGACAGTGGTTCTTTGTCCGAACGTAACTCTTTGTACAAAGTCAAAATTGAGTGCCGTTTAGTGGCATTCAAAATTACACATTCAGAGCTTTCCAACGGTATAAAAATCCCCTACTAGTTCGTTTTGAGTGATCCGTAGCGAATCGGCAAAGTCGGCTGTTCTGCTTTGCCTATGTGTTCGAATGAAACTGGGAAGCTGCATCTTGTGACTCGATTTTGTCCTACTTGTGAAAAGATTTTCAAAATGATGTCTTTTGATAAATTGTAGCATTTTGAACCTAGTTTCCAACGCCATAAACCATTCTGAATTTGGAGTTGTATAGAGATAGATATGGTTTGATTTCGAAAATGCGACAAAGCTGGAAACTGGAAACTTTTCCCTTCCTTGCTGACCGAATGGTCAAATCTGTTTTGGGATGTTATATTTCAAAAATTTTAGTGTCATTTAACCATCAATTGCTTATTAAATGTTTCTGGAATCTTGGTTTCAAAAAATGGAGCGAATTGGGGCTAATTTCGTTGGACAAAACTTTAGAAAAAGAAAGAGAAATAGGATGGCAGATTTGCTTTGAAAGATTTCACAAACTTTGATCATTTTGTTAACTGCATTCCCGTGCGATTTTTTATCTAAATTTTGATAGAGAGGTAGTCCGTATATGGAGGTCTAAGTGTACCAAATTTGGTGTAATTTCAATACCATTTCGATACGCAAATGATGCCTCAAACATTGCTCTTCAAATCTGGAAATTCACTGCTCAGGTCGTGAAAATCAACTGACTTTAAACTGTTATATCTTGTTGCTCAAAACTCTGAATTTTAGTTCTGCTTGTTGTGTTTGAAACTTTAATTGGGACCCTTATTGTGCTATAAATTTCAGAGACTGATTTATTTTCTGTGAATTTTGCCCGAATTTTCAAACATCGCCGAAAACCAAGACTGGTTCTGTCTTGCCTTCTTGAATCAGCAACTTTGAGCTGAAAAATTAATGCTTTCTGGTTGGAATCTTGAAAAAGTGTCTTCCAGGAACTTTTAGTACTTTGGATCTAGTTTTTAACGGTACAAAGTTTTTCATTTTTAGACTTACCAAACTCAAGATCTAATTTTACCAAGATTGTCGCGCAAAGGTGAAATTCTTGATTTCTTAGGAAATGAGTTTTCAAGAACTTTCATTTCCTTTTGATATTGATAGTTCATTTTAAATTCGATTTCATGGAAGATACGAGTTCTCCCTTGTGACTTTAAACTCTCACTTTTGAATCTTGAATTTTAATAGAGTGAAACCCTTTTAAGACATTGTCTTAATTTTAAGCGAGTGTACATTCTTCCTTAATTGATAAGGAGTTGTGAATGTATGAGAGTGATTATTGGTCGTTTTTCTTCAGGCGCTCAAGAGCGTCTTGAGGATAATCTCAGAGCGGACCACTAAAAACTGTAATTACTCGTTTATTTTGAATTGGTGAGTGTCAAGTGTATGAAATGTTGCTAAATACTTAAATTGTTCCTCATTAATTGAGTATTTTGGAATTGTCGAGACGAGTGTGTACTTTATCGCATTCATTCTCTTTTAAGTGAATTTATAATTGAATTGTGTGAAGTGAATTTGCTAAGTGAATTAAGTGAAGTGTTATATCAGTGAATTATCCTTATGTTTGGATCCATGTCGATTGAAGTGAATCTCATCGAATTTTACTTATAATAGTGGGGGACGCCCAAACTCATTGGCCGACCTCGACATGGGTTTGGTCGTGAAGCTTGGTGAGCCATGAGAAAATCGTAAGCTTGATCTATTTGAGAGATCTCGCTTGGCATACTCGAATAGTATTGCCTTATATAAAAGAAGTGCGGGCCCGGAATAGGGGGTGTAACGGTGAACGGGAGTGTGAAGTAAGTAGAGTTCTAGGAACTTAATACCTATCCGGTTGACGGAGTGTCATCACGTGGAGGTATTGGATCGAGCCTTGGCAAAGCAAGTGGAATCTAACTCTTGAGAGTTTCCGTATCCTTATTGAGTGTGTTTTATTGCTAATTGTGAATTACTTGAACTTTATAGCTTTAATTCTTGTACAAGTGTTATTGTTACTTGAACTATGTGTTTGCATGTTTTCTTGGCCTCACTGAGCATCCACTCACCCCATTAGTTTATTTTTCTTAACAGGAGTTCGAAATGGAAAGAATTTTGAAGTAGCCGACTTGATTCCTTTTGATTAGAATCTTGGAATGTAATTGATTAGTTGACTTCTAGTGGTTGTATTTTGGGGAAAGTTGATGTACTTTTGGTAACTAATGATGTAAGATTTGAATGTTCCATCAAGGAAGCGACTTTTCTTCACTTCGACTTTTATTATTTGGTTATTTATCCTTAAATTTGAATTGGATTCGTATCGAGTCCTGACGAGAGTTAGGCAGGCGTCCCACCGATATCCTTTGATTCGCCTTAGGGAGAAGTGGGGACGTCATATGCAACATTATTAGCAAAACCTAATAAGTATGATAATAAAAATAAGGAAGAAATTTGTGGCTATTCTAGCGGAAAATACAAAGAAAAAGGTAACATCAGTAGCATTGATGCAGAATTACTAGCAGTAACATAAAGCCTAGATAGCTTTAGGTTATTTATATTAAATAAAAAAGAAATAACTGTTAGGACAGATTGCGAAAGTATAGTAAGATATTTTAAAAAAAAGAATGAAAAAAGATCATCTACTAGAAGATGGTTAAATTTTATGGACCGGATAACTGGTAACAATTACAAAATAAATTTTGAATATAATAAAGGTAGTGATAATAGTATAGTTGATTTTTTATCTAGAATTATAACTTCTTCTTATTCTTAGCAGATGGCAGTATTTGAAAAGGTAAAGATTGGCCAATGGAACTCATAAAATATCCCAAAGGCTCCAACCTTCATTTCCATAGCAACGCAGAAGGTAAAATAGAAGAAATCCAGCAGACTATCTTAAATAACCTCTGGAATAGTAAAAGTAATATTGATAAGGTTAAAAATCTAAACATTTTAGCATTCTATTTTAGTAATCTTCCAAAACAAAGTTTTTCTTATTATGTAGTAACAAAAGGAAAAATTTCAGGAGTCTATTCACAGTGGATTTCAGTAATTCAATAGGTAAAAGATTTCCAAAATCCTTTATCGAAAGGTTTTAGAAACATATATGAAGCTTTAGAATTTGCTAGAAAAAATATTGGAATAAATTTCTTTGTTGACAATGCATGTAGAATTGATAGCCAAAAGATAGCAGTCCCTCAAAATATTGATAATCCTGGTTCTAGCTATAGTCATGCGGTAGAAAAAGACAACATAAATTGAATTGAATTTTGTAGACATTGTGAATGCATGAGTAGAAATTATAAATTGTTAAATGAAAGATGCAGGACTTGTAATGAGGAAGTCAATTCTTTTAAAAAAAAAAGACTAAATCATTAATTCAACAGCTCCGTGGTATGAAAGAAATTTTGGTATCACAAAGTGAAACCATTTTATCTCAAATATCTGAGAAAGTAAGTAAAAGACGATGAAATTTTCTTGCCGGATGAAAGTTTGCAGATTGCGATCTGAAGAGTTGTCAGTTGTCACTTATCACATCAATATTTCCAAAAGAAGTGTTTGTATCAGATAAGAGTAGCAGTGACAGGCAAAAGTGGAGTGTACTATGCATAAGGGTAAAAGTGGAATAAAAGAAAAAAATTTTGGTGCAGTGTACTATGCATAAAAAGCACATATCCCCAAATACAACCAAATATATGAGACGGAGGGAGTATTAGCATAGTTATCTACCATAATTAATAGTCTCTTAGTTTCAATAATTATACATGTTTTACTATATATATGTGCATATGCCTGCGCGCTTTTAACAAAATCTATTAAGAACTCCTAAAAAAACCCCACAGACATACCACAAATCAAAAAGTATTCCAAAATAACACCACCATTTTACTGCATTACCACCTTCTTTTGACACTACTGCTGATTGCCGTCTTACTTTCTCCTATTCTTTCTACCACTGCCCCACATTTTCCTTGTTTTCTTCCATCCACTTTACACAACCATTGCTCACATCTTCCTACCAATCTTTCTTACCTATAGCTCTCTTCCCTTTTTTCCCATACTCACAACTCTCTTCTCCCAGCCCTCCCCAGCAACTAGGGTAGAAAAGAGGGGATAAGAGGAGAGAGGTGTGTAGACAAAGAAATTTTATTTAATCAAGATTAAATAAATTAAATTGATCTTGATTAAATATTTGTAAACAAAGAAATTTTATTTAATCAAGATTAAATAAATTAAATTGATCTTGGTTAAATTAAATTAAATTATAGAAGTCTATCATGTTTTGGACTGGTAAATTGGGCCAATATTAAATGGGCTATTAAATCAAATTAAATTTGCATTGTCCATTTAAGTTGGAGTGAATTAATTGATTTATTAATTCACAATGGATTATTTGGATTGGCCCACTATTTAACCCCAAGTTAAAATGAGTTCCTTGAGTTACAAGTGATCCAAAATGCAAGAAGGTTTTGAGGATTTTTTTGAAAACTTAGCCTACATATTTTGACTATAAATAAAGGTCTTCCTCTCAAGGCAAAGGGATAGGAATAGGAAAATTCCTAACTTTTGGAGAAATTCTGTCAAATTCTCTCAAGAGCTTTCTTCCTCAAATCCAAATCCAAATCAAGCCAAACAAATCCTCCTGCTATCGGCATTAAAAAACTTAAAATATTCCAAATATTTGACGCTACCATCAAATCATTGGTTTTCTATGCCAAAAGTGTAGGAAACACTCTTTGATCGGAGAACAAGCCCCATTTGGGCTCTTCGATTGAACTCATTCGAAGAAAAGAATCAGGGGATTAATTTCTTTGATTCAAGAATTTTCAGAGATTGTAACATACTTATTATTTAATTCAATAAATTTGATATTTGTACAAGTTTTCTTGTCTTTTATTTTAGGCAACGAAATTTGTGCATACAAATTTCTGGCACGTCCGGTGGGACAATTTCTGCCTCTCATCTCTTTTCTTCCAACAACTTACCAGTTTCAAAATTCAACGGAGTTCAAGAAGGTGAACTTTCCTCTTGAAGGCTTAGTTGCCGATGTCCCAACAACTCAAAAGATGCAGTATACTGCACCTTTGATAAGGAGCAAGGCCAAAAAGTTAGCAGAGAAGGCTAAGGCGAATGTTGCGACTGAAGAAACAAATCTCGAGATGCTTCCCAACAAGAAAGGAGTCAATGATGAATCTATTGATAGCCCAAGTGATTCGGCTGCCTCTGTGGTGATGCCCGTCATGATGACCAACACCACAACTGTGAAAGATTAAATATCGAATCTAACCAAAATTGTCAAAGGGCTAGTAGTGCATGCACAAGGTCAAGACGCCAAGATAGTCAAACTAATGGCTATGGTGGAAAATATAGGCGAAAATAGCCTTAGTATGTCCAAACAGAAATCCAAAGTGCAAGATGAAGGTAACTCATCATCAAGGAAGAAGGAGAAAGAGGATGCCAAGACACAAACAATGAAGGAGTTTTCAATTTCTCCCAATGGCACCATTCACGTTGATAGTCTAAAGGAATTTATCGAAGGTACCATCAAGGACAAGATTGGTGGAAGTACCAAATCGTATAGCAGTTATACCAAACCTTACACCGTAAGAGTAGAAAGTTTAAAGATGCCTCTGGAATATCAACCTCCAAATTTTCAATAATTTGATGGCAAGGGCAACCGTAAGCAACATATTGCGCACTTTATTGAAACTTGTAACAATGCTGGCACTGATGGCGACTTGCTTGTTAAGCAATTTGTTCGCTCATTGAAAGGTAATGCCTTTGATTGGTACACCGATCTGGAGCTTGGCACCATTGACAGTTAGGAGCAATTAGAGCATGAATTTCTTAACCGCTTCTATAGCACAAAGAGAACTGTTAGTATGACTGAACTCTCTAATACATGTCAATGGAAGAATGAACCTGTCATTGATTTTATCGATTGTCGGAGGAATCTGAGCTTAAATTACAAGAATCGAATTTCTGAATCTTCCGCGTTCGAAATGTGTATTCAAGGTATGCACTGGGGATTCAGATACATCTTGCAAGGTGTGCAACCAGAAATATTTGATGAATTATCCACAAAAATTCACAAGTTGAAAATTAATCTTGATGGACAAGAACCGCCAGTTGCTGACCCTCACAAGGCTGAGGAGAGACAAGAAGTGAGAAAAGAGGGTAAGCCACCAATCAAAAATGAAAAGAAGGAGGTTATGGCTACAAGTATAACACCGTTTAAGATTGTTCCCAAAACTGCCAGGAAAGAAGACAGGAAGATCAATGCGCATCAAGAGTAAGAAAAGAGGAAACCGACTCTCAAGAAGATGCAAGACAAGAAGTACCCTTTCCTTAATTCTGATGTCTCTGATATGTTTGATGATCTATTAAGTATGAACTTGATCACGCTTCCTGAGATGAAACGACCTGACGAGGCCAGGAACATTGAGGATCCAAATTATTGTAAGTATCACCGATTGGTTGAGCATCCCATTCAAACATGCTTTGTCTTCAAAGACAAAGTAATGGAGCTGGCGAGACAAGAAAAAATTCTTCTTGAAGAAAACAAGGCAAGTGTAAATCAAACGTCCATTGATTCCCTGCAGTCCATGGAGGTTAAAAAGGTCATGGTACCTGTATTGCCAACAATTCAATTTGGATCATTTGATCCCATAGAAATCAAACAAGAAGTTGCTCCTTAACTCTTCAAGAACATGCATATGAAGATGAGAAGGCATTACAACTTGATGTGGATGATGAAGGATGGACTTTAGTCACGCGAAAAAGGAGGTGAAAATCTTGTCCATCTAATAAGGAGAACAAGGCCTTAACAAGAAGTAAGGTGGTTTGGAAGGGGAAAGAGAAGAACATAAAGAAAAGCAATGATTATCGTAATCTTCAAGGAAGTCAAGTCTTCAAATAAAAGTTGCAAACTCTTGTCACTCTAAAAGAATTCATGCCAAAAGAATTCTTCGATGTTGATGTGGTCGCAAGTCACACAACGCGAGTAGATCATATCGAAAAAACAAAAGAATAATACTCGCGAATCTCCCTATGAGATAACTCATGCACCTGCCGGCAATGAAGAGGTGAATGTCACAAGTATCACTTTCACTAGTGAAAACTTGTTACTTGGGTCAACACTGTATAACTGTCCTTTGTTTGTGACTGGTTATGCAAAAGAGCAAAGAGTGAATAGGATTTTGATAGATGGAGGTTCCACGGTTAATATTCTTCCTTTAAAAATACTGAAATAACTTGGTATCCCTGTTAATGAACTCTCCAATACTCGACTGATGATTCAAGACTTTAATCAAGGAGGGCAAAGAGCTCTTGGATCACTAAATTTGGAGATAGTCATTGATGACATGTCGTCCAGAGCGCTATTGTACGTGATAGATGCTAAAACAACATACAATGTACTATTGGGAAGGCACTGGATTCATGAAAATGGAGTTGTACCTTCAACTCTTCATCAATGTTTCAAGTATTGCCGAAATGGGGTGACAAGAAGTGTGAAAGCCGATGATAATCCTTTCACTGAAGCGGAAGCGTATATCGCTGATGCCAAATTTTACATCAAAAGTGTGACGCCCCCACTTCTCCCTAAGGCGAACCAAAGGGTATCTGCGGGACGCCTGCGTAGCTCTCGCCAAGACTCAAGGCAAAACAATTCAAGGTTAACTATAAATAACCAACAGTACAAGTCTAATGAAGAAAGTCGCTTCCATAACCAATATTCGATAGTACACCATGAGTACAAAATGCATCAATCATCCAAATCTTACATTCAATTCCCAAAATTTACATCCAATCCCAATTTATACAAAAATCCCGAATCTAGCCAAGTACATTAAAACTCTAATACAAAAGTACATCACAAGGGGGCTTTCTTCGAGTTCACTCCAATCCATTCCTGTTAAGGAAAACAAATCTAAAGGGTGAGCAAAACGCTCGTGAGGCCAAGAAACACATATGTAAGCACATTGTCCAAATAACAATCCCATTTAACGAATAAAGCAGTAATATGTGAGAAATTAGCAATTCGAGCAATAATATGTAAACAAAAACAATTCAAGGATATAGGAGCTCTCAGGAGCTATTTTCCACTTGCGCAATCCAGAACCTCCGCGAATTGACACTCCGTCAATCGGGTAGGTTTTGTCCGTAGAACTTCACTTATCATGTCCCCTTTCACCTTACATACCCCTGTATCGGGCCCGCCGGTCGTTTGTTTTGGGCGATACTGTTTCAAGTATGCCAAGTAAGACCTCTCATTAGGTCAAACTTTTGTTTTCTCATGGTTCGCCAAGGAGCCCGACCAAACCCATGCCGGCTCGAGTCCAAGGTTAGCCAATGAGATTTGGGCGTCCCCCATATTCATTTGGGTGTCGAGGAGATTCACTCCAGCGACGTATGCAGCCATAGCATACAAATTCATATCATTCAAGCATTTGACATATCCAAACATTTGATAATTTCAAGCATGAGTTATTCGTTTCAAATGAGAACGAGTGCGATAAAGTACACACTCGGCTCCATTTTCAAAATCTCATTCCATGGATAACAAGTAAGCATGTATCGAATGCATATAGTTTCAACTAATCATGCACTTGACACTCACCAAACAATTCAAGTAGTATAGCACACTTGGGGTTCAGGTGTCCACCGTGGGATCCTCTTGAAGGTCCTTGTGAGTGTCTGAACAATTAATAATGAACCGCTACTTAGAAACCCAAATTATCACAAAAGGTTGCACACTTGTGCAATCTAGAGAAATCTTACGAAAATGAGCCTTAACTTGCTCAATTTCAAGGTTCAAAAATGGTATTTAAACGCATAAGGAAAAACTAATTTTCCTTCTTGAAAACAAGTCCAAAATGGTCAAGTGGTGTCGAAGGATAGGGAAGGGTATCGAAAACTCACTTCCCTTTTAGTTTGGAAATTTTCAGATTGGAGGTGTACTTTTGGAAAAATCACAACTCACTCTCCGCAAGTCCACAATTGGAAAACTTGGTACCTTTGGAAACTTCTTCCAAAGTACTAAAAGTTCCTAGAAGAAATTTTTCTATGATTCCTAACGGAACATATTAAAAAATTAGCTCAAAGTTGCTGTTTTATGCTTGCAAAACAGTTTTGGGGTTGGTTTTTCGCCAACTTTGAAAATTCGGAAAAAATCACAGAATTCGATCTAACCTCTGAAATTTGGAACTCAATTACCGTTGCAAACAAGGTTTAAAATCCAACAAATGGAACAACAATTTGAGTTTTGAGCACCAAGAGATAGTAGCTCAAAGTTGCTGAAAATTTGAAGCAATTAGGCAATTTTTCAGGTTGAAATCACGAACTTTGGGTCCTTGTTTAAGCATCGAATTGAATTCAAAATGGCACCAAATTTGGCAGTATTATACTACCATATGAGGGCTATCCCTATATCAAATTTCATGGAAACATTCATTCGGGAAGCTAGTGAACGAAGCCACTAAAGTTTCCAAAATTTCCAAGGCAATCTGCCTTGTGCTTTGGTTTTTTTCTCTTTTCCAAACATTTGGCCAATGAAATTTGTCAAACATCATTCATTTATGAATACAAGGTCTAGGAAACATCCAAGGTGCAATTTGGTAGGTGATTAACACCAAGAAATTCGAAATAACAAGTCCCAATCAAAGCTAAGGCATCAACTAGCCAAAAGAGGGTTTTCGACCTCTGAGTCAGATTCAAACTTTGGCCACAACTCACTCAATTCAACTCAGAATGGAGCGTAGTCAGTGGCGTTGAAACCTAAATTCATAAAGCTACAATTTATTAGAAGAAATCATTTTCAAAATCTGTCTACAACTAGCTCACATTTGAGCATTAAGTTGCTGCTCAGAACAGGGCTCTCTGTGAAAACGTGAAACAGGACAGTCAGGTTCAGATGGTTGGTACGGATCACTCGGGTAGAATCAGAACATGTATTTTATACCTTTGGAAATTTGGGAATGTCTAGTTTCCAGTGCCGCAAACGCTACTCGATTTTGACATCGGAGCAGAAAGATATGGCCGAAACAAGAACACTGCCAGGGTATTGACGTGAAAAGTTTCCAGGTTTGCTAGCTTACGAGAATTAAACATTTGGCCAACCAATTCATGGAATTTTTTGATGAAACTTTCTACACAACTCCTACAACATATAAACATCACAACTAAGCCATTAGATCCACAAAAGTTCGCCCTAAAGGCCACGGACAACATAAGGGCAGAATCGGAAAAATTTCCTCCCTTCACTTCTTTTGCACTATCCTTCGTAACCTCACTTAGTTCTACTAATTTAACCACAAAACCAACATTAATAACATTAAAACTCATCAAATTAGCCCAACAAATCATAGTGGAAATTCATAGAGCCCACACAATAATTTTCACCATAAATCAAGCTACCCACATGATCATATGAGCTTATACCTGCAATACTACTTCCATAAACTAAGATTTGTAAAATTGATCGTTGAATACCTTTCTTGATGACTTAAGCAGAAATTTTCGGTCCAAAAGTGCCCAAGAAAACTGTGGAAAGCAGTCCCTTTTTGTAGATCAAGATGATCACCAAGTGCTTAGCAAAGTGTGGTTAAATTTTGGTGTGATTTGGTGGAAGTTTGATGAAGAAAATTGAAGAACTTTGGTTGGTTTTCTTCCTCCTTATGGCCGGTTGTCTTGAGGTGAGAAAATGAGAGTTTCAGCCGTGCACTTGAGGTAAGAAAAGAAGGGTTTTGATCTGGTGTAATGCTTCCATGAGAAGCTAAAATGAGTGGCTAAGAATGACTCAAAAGTCAACTCTCTCCCCGCGCGCATTCGCGCGTGTTTCTTGCTCGATTCCTCTCGAGTTTGTTTCACTTGTGTACTAAACCTCTAATGCACTTATATTCATACTAATATTATTCACTCATAATAGTTTAGAAATAATTTCTAAAATCCTCCAATTAGTCGCGCGCGCGAAAACGCGAACTTCCGTCTTGTGCGCGATAACGCGAAATCTCTAAGAAATTCTTATAACGATAGTATAACTAACTATCACTTGAGTATTTAAACTTAAAAATAACCATTTTAGAGCTAATGTACAAGTTTCCAATTCTCCAGACTTATTGTATTCTCGAATCGATTATTATTCCCAAACGCGCATTCACTATTCACACTTAACGAGGTTTCAAAAAATTAAATTTTGAATCGAATCACTTTAAAAATATAACTAAACTATAAATCCATGTAATTAGGTCTAAAAAGGTTAGAAAATAATATTCGAAATAAACGGGCAATTGAATATTTAAATAAACTAGTAATAAGAATTTAAAATAAGTAGATTTGCGGGTCGTCACATGAATCTAGTAGTACTTTCTCAAATCTCCAATAAATTTGCCTCAGCGCATCTTTTGGGAAAAGCTATCGACACGCGAGCAGTATGCACTTAATTAGAACTCATTCACCTTTATTTCCTCAATTAACTTTTCTTACTCTACTATTGATCATTCTTAATTTTTCCCAAGATAATTACACTCTCGAATGGCATACTACCTCGAAACATATGTATTCATTATTTCTCACTTAAACGAATCTTCGAAAATTAAATTTGCTAACGAGACGTTTTAAAAACATAAGGAAGACATTATTCCATATGAATGAACTCAAAATGGTTGAAATAATTATTTGGAGAAAACAGGTGAATAAATATTTAAATAAATCACTAATATTCGATAAAATAAGAAATTTTTCGAGTCCTCACATCCTCCCCTCCTTAAAAAGAATTTCGCCCTCGAAATTCACACTTAGGACAAGGTTATTCCCTTCATGGTTAAATCTATCAGATCAATCACTAACTTACGTTTTCCAACTTATGCTTTACAATTCCTATCCATTCAACTAGTTATCAAACCTTGATTTTTCCCCAGTAGCCATTTTAACTTCCAAGTCATATGGCAGCTTAATCCGCTTTATGTCTACCTCAAATAGGTTATGTCTTCACTTCTTTAATGCAATTATCATAGCCACTAACCCCAAATCATGAGTTGGCTACTTTCTCTCGTGATATTTTAACTTTCTAGAGACATATACAATCACCTCATCATGTATTATTAATATACATGCTAAACCATCCTTTGAAACATTTGTATAAATCACAAGCTACCTCCTCCGCTCGGTAAGGCTAACATAGGTACACCGGTTAAACACTTTTCACTTTTAAAATCCTTCTTCGCAGTTATAATCCCAAATAACTTGCCAGGTTTTGCACTCTTAGGAAAGTCCTTGATAAACCAAAGGTAATATTCGGCTAATTCTAAGAACTCTAAATTCCAATAGGATTTCCTGGTCGTTTTCTCTTACACAGCTTCCACTTTAGTTGAATCAATAACAATTCCTTCCATAGATTTGTATACCTAGAAAGGCTACTTCTTTCAATCGAATTCACATTTATTGAATTTAACGAAAGCTGGCGCTCTCTTGAAGTTTGTAAAACTATCATCAGGTGTCCTTCATGATCTTTTCAAACCTTAGAATATACCGATATATCATCAATAAATGCCACCGCAGATTAATCCAAATACGATTTAAAACCCTGATGCAGTAAGGCCATAATTGCTGCTAGTGCATTAGTCAATCCAAAGAGCGTAACTGAAAATTCAAAGTGTCCCCATCTTAAATTGGGAGTAGTCTTAACACATTAGTTTCTAAGATCCTCAACTAGTAATAGCTTTATTTTAAATTCAACTTGAATAGTACCACGGCTCCTTGCCATTGATCAAAATTCTGGTTTATGTGAGGCGACAGAGTATTTGTTCTTAATAGTCACATCGTTCAAATCTCGATGGTCTATATATATATATAATCTCAAACTTCCATTCCAAATACGATATCTGGTCCCTTAACCATTAGGTTCATTAATTCTATCAAATATTTTCTTTCACTAACCCAATTTTCACAATCTTAATATCTCAATTTGGCAATCAAATATTGGGTCCCAACTTCAACACTAAACTCTCGATTTGGCCCCGATCCCTGGTCGCTTCTAGACCTCGAGATTGTCCATTTCAAGTACAATTTCGACCACGTCTAATACCGTTCATGTCTTATTATAAATCTAAAAGTGTGGGGCAAGGTTTAAATATACATATAAGTCATAAAACCAATTAAAAGCAAAGTACATCTCCATACGTTATAGGAAATCATAATAGTTTGTCGCAAGTTGGGATAGGTTTATCAAATCATTTCAAAAGGAAAAGAGAAACAACAAGATTATAACAAAACGTACCAAGTTGCCAAGATACAAAATAACAAAAGACTTTCCCTCTTACAAAAGATCACAACCTTCAAAAGTGCTAGTCTAGATTAGGGCAAAACTACAGCCTCTATCCCTCGAGTAGAGTCAAAACCATCCTCACTCGTAAACTTCCACTATTAGCACTCCCATCATAGTCATTAGCACTAAATACTCCCATCTGATACTTGATTGCTGTGCAACAAATCTAGTTGGCTGTTGAGTATTTCCTCTTTTTGTTAGGGGTATTAGAGCAACTTGAAATCTTATGTGTGGTACTACCGCAATACAAGCACTTTCTCGATTTCTTCCAACATTCATTCTCCATGTGGTTGGGTTTACCACAGTATCCGCAATTTCCCACGAGAAGTCATGGCGTGACCAATTTAAGGGTTTCCTTTGTATTTCTTTTCCAATTCTACGTTCTTCCGTAGCAACTCCGTTTTCTCTGCATATTCTTGTTTCCACCGTCCTTCCCAGTAGTCAGCTAATTTCCTTTGAAATTCCACCTCACTCCGAAGAATGTCCATTTCCTTCCGTATTTCTTCCAAAGTTGTCATCTTATCGGTTGGCTTAAGTCAAATGTTAGTCTGCCAGGTAAATCAAAGGATCAAAATAAGTAGTTATCCACAATGGAGTCTCTGGCCATGCCACTCTTTCATTATTTGGCTTATAAGTTATTTCAACTTATAAATCTTATCTACTCTCAGTTTAACATGGACGGGCTCTTGGGTCTCTACAAGATTACTATCATTACTTCTAAACATGATGAAATACGGAGATCTTATTTCTTAAAAGTTCCACATCCTAATTCACTCTCCAGTACTCAATTACAAAGTGCTCGAGAAGAAATCCTAACCTCTTACTTTCACTAGCGTCTTATTTTATCTTTTCAAATCAATTCTACTATTTTGAGGTTAGATCTTCCATGAAACCTAGATAGGCGAACTTCAAGAATCATTCCATTTTCACATATTTCTTGATTCTTAGGTTGGCTTATTGGTCTAAAACTTCGGTGCTTAACCAACCGTGCTAGGATATCAATCATATGGTCAATAGTAGTAGTTACGTGATTGTTTTCCTTCATTTCTAGGGTTTTGGTTCAATCCAGCAGTCGTTTCCCTAATCATTCCTTTGAGCTCAGGGTTGCGTAACCCCTCGCCCTCGATCTCCTTTCACTTCTTTGACCGCTCATAAATTTAACATTTATAAAGGCATGACATAATAGGGGTGCACATAAAATGAAGTTGAAAAGTGACACTTTGATAACGTAAAACGAAAATAAAAGGGAAGACACCAAGATAATCGCAAATTTGTACAACCCAATCATAGATTTGAAATCATAAAACAATAAAGTCAAGCATCTCATGAGTAACATTTAATTGCTTTAAAAAGGTAGGAAACATAGTGAAACAAAATACAAAATGCAATGGCCTTTAAGCGAGCACCACCCCATCTATTTTTGGCAAACTATTAAGATAGTTCAAATCACTAACTTTGTGATTGGCAGAACCAAAAGTCTCTACTACCTCCATAGGATCATTTTCATTTCCAGCACTAGGAGTTTTAGTCTCATGTCCCTTATCGAGTATCTTGTTATTCTCCACTTGTTCAACCAAGGTAACATACCCAACCATCGACTTATTCATCCGGTCTTTAATTTCGTATACTACCCTAACAAATCAGTTCTTAACTTTTCGAAACTGCTCACTAGGAGCCTTTGTCTTTTCCTCGCTCCTCAAGTATCTCGGTTTCCACTTCAAAAATTCTAATAGTTTGGGCATCGACAATTGCTCTCGGTCCTCGATTATCCTCTTGAACTACCCTAATTTCCTCGAATAATCTCCTCCAATTATCGGTTATCGCTAATATCACATTATTTTGGTACAAGTAAGTCCTCTAAAAATCAAGTGAAGTCCTAGTTCGGCGAAATGAGTTATATCTCCAACGTGTTCCCTTAAGCCCTTCTCGACATTGGCCACCGGAATGCGTCCCCGAGACGGTTCAATACCTCCATTACCTTCCGTAACTTACAATTAAAATTAAAAGCTTAAATGGATCCAAGAATACTAATTAAATTAGATTTGATCATCTCATACTATCCCACATATCTCTTACAAGATCAAGACTCCCAATTTATCCATTAATTCAAACTTAGGTTCTAATTTTCATCTCCACAAGCAGTCACTTAACTTCCCAACCAGTTCCGCAGTCCGGCATCCTAAACTTCAAGCTTAGGATACACAACAGAGATCTGAAGCCTAAGCTCTGATACCAACTGTGACGCCCCCATTTCTCCCTAAGGCGAACCAAAGGGTATCCGCGGGACGCCTGCCTATCTCTCGCCAGAATTCAAGGCAAAACAATTCAAACTTAACTATAAATAACCAACAGTACAAGTCTAATGAAGAAAGTCGCTTCCATAACTAATATTCGATAGTACACCATGAGTACAAAATGCATCAATCATCCAAATCTTCAATTCGATTCCTAAAATTTACATCCAATCCCAATTTATACAAAAATCCCGAAGCTAGCCAAGTACATTAAAACTCTAATACAAAAGTACATCATAAGGGGGTTTTTTTCGAGTTCACTCCAATCCATTCCTGTTAAGGAAAACAAATCTAAAGGGTGAGCAAAACGCTCGTAAGGCCAAGAAATACACATGCAAGCACATTGTCCAAATAACAATCCCATTTAACGAATAAATCAGTAATATGCGAGAAATTAGCAATTCGAGCAATAATATGTAAACAAAAACAATTCAAGGATATAGGAGCTCTCAAGAGCTATTTTCCACTTGCGCGATCCAGAACCTCCGCGAATTGACACTCCGTCAATCGGGTAGGTTTTGTCCGTAGAACTTCACTTATCATGTCCCCTTTCACCTTACATACCCCTGTATCGGGCCCGCCGGTCGTTTGTTTTGGGCGATACTGTTTCAAGTATGCCAAGTAAGACCTCTCATTAGGTCAAACTTTTGTTTTCTCATGGTTCGCCAAGGAGCCCGACCAAACCCATGCCGGCTCGAGTCTAAGGTTAGCCAATGAGATTTGGGCGTCCCCCATATTCATTTGAGTGTCGAGGAGATTCACTCCAACGACGTATGCAGCCATAGCATACAAATTCATATCATTTAAGCATTTGACATATCCAAACATTTGATAATTTCAAGCATGAGTTATTCGTTTCAAATGAGAACGAGTGCGATAAAGTACACACTCGGCTCCATTTTCAAAATATCATTTCATGGATAACAAGTAAGCATGTATCGAATACATATAGTTTCAACTAATCATGCACTTGACACTCACCAAACAATTCAAGTAGTATAGCACACTTGGGGTTCAGGTGTCCACCGTGGGATCCTCTTGAAGGCCCTTGTGAGTGTCTGAACAATTAATAATGAACCGCTACTTAGAAACCCAAATTATCACAAAAGGTTGCACACTTGTGCAATCTAGAGAAATCTTACGAAAATGAGCCTTAACTTGCTCAATTTCAAGGTTCAAAAATGGTATTTAAACGCATAAGGAAAAACTAATTTTCCTTCTTGAAAACAAGTCCAAAATGGTCAAGTGGTGTCGAAGGATAGGGAAGGGTATCGAAAACTCACTTCCCTTTTAGTTTGGAAATTTTCAGATTGGAGGTGTACTTTTGGAAAAATCACAACTCACTCTCCGCAAGTCCACAATTGGAAAACTTGGTACCTTTGGAAACTTCTTCCAAAGTACTAAAAGTTCCTAGAAGAAATTTTTCTATGATTCCTAACGGAACATATTAAAAAATTAGTTCAAAGTTGCTGTTTTATGCTTGCAAAACAGTTTTGGGGTTGGTTTTTCGCCAACTTTGAAAATTCGGAAAAATCACAGAATTCGATCTAACCTCTGAAATTTGGAACTCAATTACCGTTGCAAACAAGGTTTAAAATCCAACAAATGGAACAACAATTTGAGTTTTGAGCACCAAGAGATAGTAGCTCAAAGTTGCTGAAAATTTGAAGCAATTAGGCAATTTTTCAGGTTGAAATCACGAACTTTGGGTCCTTGTTTAAGCATCGAATTGAATTCAAAATGGCACCAAATTTGGCAGTATTATACTACCATATGAGGGCTATCCCTATATCAAATTTCATGGAAACATTCATTCGGGAAGCTAGTGAACGAAGCCACTAAAGTTTCCAAAATTTCCAAGGCAATCTGCCTTGTGCTTTGGTTTTTTTCTCTTTTCCAAACATTTGGCCAATGAAATTTGTCAAACATCATTCATTTATGAATACAAGGTCTAGGAAACATCCAAGGTGCAATTTGGTAGGTGATTAACACCAAGAAATTCGAAATAACAAGTCCCAATCAAAGCTAAGGCATCAACTAGCCAAAAGAGGGTTTTCGACCTCTGAGTCAGATTCAAACTTTGGCCACAACTCACTCAATTCAACTCAGAATGGAGCGTAGTCAGTGGCGTTGAAACCTAAATTCATAAAGCTACAATTTATTAGAAGAAATCATTTTCAAAATCTGTCTACAACTAGCTCACATTTGAGCATTAAGTTGCTGCTCAGAACAGGGCTCTCTGTGAAAACGTGAAACAGGACAGTCAGGTTCAGATGGTTGGTACGGATCACTCGGGTAGAATCAGAACATGTATTTTATACCTTTGGAAATTTGGGAATGTCTAGTTTCCAGTGCCGCAAACGCTACTCGATTTTGACATCGGAGCAGAAAGATATGGCCGAAACAAGAACACTGCCAGGGTATTGACGTGAAAAGTTTCCAGGTTTGCTAGCTTACGAGAATTAAACATTTGGCCAACCAATTCATGGAATTTTTTGATGAAACTTTCTACACAACTCCTACAACATATAAACATCACAACTAAGCCATTAGATCCACAAAAGTTCGCCCTAAAGGCCACGGACAACATAAGGGCAGAATCGGAAAAATTTCCTCCCTTCACTTCTTTTGCACTATCCTTCGTAACCTCACTTAGTTCTACTAATTTAACCACAAAACCAACATTAATAACATTAAAACTCATCAAATTAGCCCAACAAATCATAGTGGAAATTCATAGAGCCCACACAATAATTTTCACCATAAATCAAGCTACCCACATGATCATATGAGCTTATACCTGCAATACTACTTCCATAAACTAAGATTTGTAAAATTGATCGTTGAATACCTTTCTTGATGACTTAAGCAGAAATTTTCGGTCCAAAAGTGCCCAAGAAAACTGTGGAAAGCAGTCCCTTTTTGTAGATCAAGATGATCACCAAGTGCTTAGCAAAGTGTGGTTAAATTTTGGTGTGATTTGGTGGAAGTTTGATGAAGAAAATTGAAGAACTTTGGTTGGTTTTCTTCCTCCTTATGGCCGGTTGTCTTGAGGTGAGAAAATGAGAGTTTCAGCCGTGCACTTGAGGTAAGAAAAGAAGGGTTTTGATCTGGTGTAATGCTTCCATGAGAAGCTAAAATGAGTGGCTAAGAATGACTCAAAAGTCAACTCTCTCCCCGCGCGCATTCGCGCGTGTTTCTTGCTCGATTCCTCTCGGAGTTTGTTTCACTTGTGTACTAAACCTCTAATGCACTTATATTCATACTAATATTATTCACTCATAATAGTTTAGAAATAATTTCTAAAATCCTCCAATTAGTCGCGCGCGCGAAAACGCGAACTTCCGTCTTGTGCGCGATAACGCGAAATCTCTAAGAAATTCTTATAACGATAATATAACTAACTATCACTTGAGTATTTAAACTTAAAAATAACCATTTTAGAGCTAATGTACAAGTTTCCAATTCTCCAGACTTATTGTATTCTCGAATCGATTATTATTCCCAAACGCGCATTCACTATTCACACTTAACGAGGTTTCAAAAATTAAATTTTGAATCGAATCACTTTAAAAATATAACTAAACTATAAATCCCATGTAATTAGGTCTAAAAAGGTTAGAAAATAATATTCGAAATAAACGGGCAATTGAATATTTAAATAAGCTAGTAATAAGAATTTAAAATAAGTAGATTTGCGGGTCGTCACATGAATCTAGTAGTACTTTCTCAAATCTCCAATAAATTTGCCTCAGCGCATCTTTTGGGAAAGCTATCGACACGCGAGCAGTATGCACTTAATTAGAACTCATTCACCTTTATTTCCTCAATTAACTTTTCTTACTCTACTATTGATCATTCTTAATTTTTCCCAAGATAATTACACTCTCGAATGGCATACTACCTCGAAACATATGTATTCATTATTTCTCACTTAAACGAATCTTCGAAAATTAAATTTGCTAACGAGACGTTTTAAAAACATAAGGAAGACATTATTCCATATGAATGAACTCAAAATGGTTGAAATAATTATTTGGAGAAAACAGGTGAATAAATATTTAAATAAATCACTAATATTCGATAAAATAAGAAATTTTTCGAGTCCTCACATCCTCCCCTCCTTAAAAAGAATTTCGCCCTCGAAATTCACACTTAGGACAAGGTTATTCCCTTCATGGTTAAATCTATCAGATCAATCACTAACTTACGTTTTCCAACTTATGCTTTACAATTCCTATCCATTCAACTAGTTATCAAACCTTGATTTTTCCCCAGTAGCCATTTTAACTTCCAAGTCATATGGCAGCTTAATCCGCTTTATGTCTACCTCAAATAGGTTATGTCTTCACTTCTTTAATGCAATTATCATAGCCACTAACCCCAAATCATGAGTTGGCTACTTTCTCTCGTGATATTTTAACTTTCTAGAGACATATACAATCACCTCATCATGTATTATTAATATACATGCTAAACCATCCTTTGAAACATTTGTATAAATCACAAGCTACCTCCTCCGCTCGGTAAGGCTTAACATAGGTACACCGGTTAAACACTTTTCACTTTTAAAATCCTTCTTCGCAGTTATAATCCCAAATAACTTGCCAGGTTTTGCACTCTTAGGAAAGTCCTTGATAAACCAAAGGTAATATTCGGCTAATTCTAAGAACTCTAAATTCCAATAGGATTTCCTGGTCGTTTTCTCTTACACAGTTTCCACTTTAGTTGAATCAATAACAATTCCTTCCATAGATTTTGTATACCTAGAAAGGCTACTTCTTTCAATCGAATTCACATTTATTGAATTTAACGAAAGCTGGCGCTCTCTTGAAGTTTGTAAAACTATCATCAGGTGTCCTTCATGATCTTTTCAAACCTTAGAATATACCGATATATCATCAATAAATGCCACCGCAGATTAATCCAAATACGATTTAAAACCCTGATGCAGTAAGGCCATAATTGCTGCTAGTGCATTAGTCAATCCAAAGAGCGTAACTGAAAAATATCACTTTAAAAATATAACTAAACTATAAATCCATGTAATTAGGTCTAAAAAGGTTAGAAAATAATATTCGAAGTAAACGGGCAATTGAATATTTAAATAAGCTAGTAATAAGAATTTAAAATAAGTAGATTTGCGGGTCCTCACATGAATCTAGTATTACTTTCTCAAATCTCCAATAAATTTGCCTCAGCGCATCTTTTGGGAAAGCTATCGACACGCGAGCGATATGCACTTAATTAGAACTCATTCACCTTTATTTTCTCAATTAACTTTTCTTACTCTACTATTGATCATTCTTAATTTTTTCCAAGATAATTACACTCTCGAATGGCATACTACCTCGAAATATATGTACTCATTATTTCTCACTTAAACGAATCTTCGAAAATTAAATTTGCTAACGAGACGTTTTAAAAACATAAGGAAGACATTATTCCATATGAATGGACTCAAAATGGTTGAAATAATTATTTGGAGAAAACAGGTGAATAAATATTTAAATAAATCAATAATATTCGATAAAATAAAAAATTTTCGAGTCCTCACAAAAAGGCACAATGTGAGGGATGAGTTCGAACAACCTCTATCTGTGGTTAAAATCCAGAATCCCAAATCTTCAAGTGCAAAAGGGGAGAAAGTGATGATTCCAAAATCAAAAGAGAAAGTTCATGAAGAAACTGATGTTTCATTACCAAACAATGAATCAGTTGTTTTTCACTGCCCTCCCAAGTCAAAAGTGGAACAAGGACAGTCACCTGCAATTCAGCATGAAACTCTGAAAGGTTTAACTCTTCCTGTGGCTAATCTTGATACAAAGAATGTGCCATCTTTCTTCACTTAAAAGGTCTAACCTTTCAAGTAAAGCATTTGAAATCAAGCAAGACACCATACCAACGTTAAGAATCAAAGAAGGTTTTGATCCTATTGCGTATAAGTTCCTCGCTAAGGTTAGATATGATTTCAAAGAATCCGTGGTATTAAATATTCCACCCTCTCAAGTTACTTAGTGATATGATGCATTGATTAAATCCTACCCAAAAGATGCTGCAAGAAAAAGGTTACGCCATTGAAAATTCCAAATTTGGTATTGGCTACTTGGCTCCTGCACCAATTCGCATCAGGATCAATAGAGTTAGTAGCCAATATATTGCTGTAGGGAATGAATCTTCTCAAATAGGCGATAAATTGCAAGTTTTTCATGAAAATGAGAATAAAACTCCACAAGTATCTGTTTTAAAGAGGTTAGGACCGCAAAAAAAACAAAAGTCTCAAAACTCTCATAAGAGTAAATGGAAAATGGCAAAGTCACTGCAAAAATCTTGAAGAACCTTCTGATTGTTCTCATAAATTTGGCAGTATCATTCCCTCGAGGATGAGAAGGTTTACAAATCTTATAATAAAGTGTAGGACTGAACTGAAGGTTAGGGAGCATATCGTGGTGTACACAAGACCAAGAGAAGGTGATGATGAAAGTGTTGCTTCGTGCAACCATATAATCATATTTGATAGTGGCTCCCTTGGAGAGGAAGAAGATGCTGAAGACGCTTCAACTTGAATTGGAAGAAGGTGTTAGGACCACTGTAGATGATCTAAAAGAGATCAATTTTGGTACTTCAGAGGACCCACGCCCAATATATGTAAGTGCTTTATTGAGTCCTGACGAAAAGAAGGCATATGTTGACCTCTTGCAAGAGTATCGAGATGTTTTTGTCTGGATTTATAAAGAAATGTCGGGTCTAAATCTAAAAGTGGCCGTCCACCGTTAACTGTCAAAAAAGGAGTTCGACCTGTAAAACAAGCATAAAGGCGATTTAAACCAAATTTGATTCCCTTGATCGAAGTTGAGATTAATAAACTCATTGGAGTTGGATTTATTCGTGAAGTTAAATAGCCTACATGGATTTCGAGTATTGTGCCTATACGAAAGAAAAATGGGTAGATTCGTATTTGCGTTGATTTTAGAGATCTTAACAATGTTTGTCCCAAAGATGACTTTCCTTTACCTATCGCCGAACTCATGATTGATGCAACTATTGGGCATGAGGATTTGTCATTTATGGATGGCTCTTCTGGTTACAATCAAATTCGAATGGCACCTGAGGATGAAGAGTTCACTGCATTTCGCACTCCTAAGGGTATTTATTGTTATAAAACAATGCCCTTTGATCTTAAAAATGCTAGAGCTACATATCAAAAAGCAATGCAAAATATCTTTAACGACATGCTTCATGAAAATGTCGAATGTTACGTAAATGATTTGGTTATTAAATCAAAAGAAAGAAGTAATCACTTGCAGGATTTGAGACAAATCTTTGATCGGTTGAGAAGGTATCAACTCAAAATGAATCCCTTTAAATGTGCATTTGGAGTCACATCGAGAAAATTTCTTGGTTTTGTGGTTCGTCATTGAGGTATTGAAATTGACAGGGCCAAAATTGATGCTATATTAAGGATACCTGAATCTCGTGATATTCATGAATTAAAAAGCCTTCAAGGGTGGTTAGCGTATCTGCGGAGGTTTATTTCACATTTGGTGGGAAGGTGTCAACCATTTAGTCGCCTTATGAAGAAAGGTGCGTCGTTTCAGTGGGATGAGACATGCAGTAATGCATTCAATAGTATTAAATCTCATCTTATGAAAGCACCTGTGTTGGCTGTACCTATTCATGAAAAGTCATTACTTCTTTATATTGTTGCCCAAGAACACTCAATGGGGACATTGCTTGCACAAGAAAATAATGAAGGAAAAGAGATTGCCCTTTATTATTTAAGCATAATGATGACTTCCAACAAATAAACTATTCACCGATTGAAAAGTTGTGTTTAGCTCTTATTTTTACAATACAGAAATTAAAACACTACTTTCAAGCACATAGTGTGAGATTCATTTTCAAGGCGAATCCCATAAAATACGTGATGAGCAAACCAGTACTATCCGACCGTCTAGTTAGATGGTATCTTCAACTACAACAATTTGAAATTATTTATGTGCCTCAAAAAACTATGAAAGGACAAGTTCTGACAGATTTTCTTACTGATCACCCGATACCTGCTGAATGAGAGTTAAGTGATGACCTACCAGATGAGGATGTACTCCTTATTGAGATTCGTCCACCATGTAAAATGTATTTTGATGGTGCTGCTCATCGTTATGGAGTTGGAGCGGGTATTATATTCATAACTCCTGATGGAGAGATTTGCTATACTCTTTTACTCTAAACCAACATTATTCAAACAATGTCGTTGAGTACCAACTCTCATACTCGGACTTGAAATAGCTGTCGACATGGAACAGTTGGAACTTCAAATCTATAGTGACTCTCAATTAGTGGTTAACCAACTCTTAGAAAGTTATGAAGTCAAAAAATTTCGAGTTAATTCTGTATCACAAATATGTAACGCGACTTATGAGGCGGTTTGGGGGTGCAAGTATTAAACATGTTCCTAGAAGAGAAAATAAGCAAAATGTTGCATTAGCTGTACTTGCCTCTTCACTTACCATGTCGAATCATGAGATATAAGTTCATGTATACCAAAAGTGGGTAGTTCCACCACTATTTGATAATGAAGATATTGAAGGAGGCGACACTCATGTGATCTCAACTTATAAAATTGACAAAGAAATTAGAGACAACCCCTCGTTGATTATCTCAAGTATCAAAAATTACCTGAGAAACAACGTAGAAGAGTTGATATCCGTCGTCGTGCCCCTCGTTTTATCTTGTACAAGGATACGCTATATCGAAAATTATTTGAAGGTGTAATTTTGCGCTGTTTGAGTGAAGATGAAGCATATCGGGCAATGCACGAAACACATTCCGGAATGTGTGGATCTCATCAATCCGGTCCCAAACTGCATTTTCGGATTAAAAGAATGGGCTATTATTGGCCTACTATGATCAAAGATTGTATAAAATATGATCAAAGGTGTCAAACTTGCCAATTTCATACAAATTACATTCATCAATCACCAGAGCCATTACACTCGACCGTTGTTCTTGGCCTTTTGATGCTTAGGATCTTGATGTTATGGGGCCATTACCAAAGTCGTCCGATCAACATTTATATATAGTGGCTGCGACCGACTACTTTTTAAATGGGTTGAAGCCATACCGCTCAAGCAAGTTAGAAAAGAAGATGTGGTAAATTTTATTCGTGTGAATATTATTTACCGTTATGGAGTTCTCCGCTACATTATCACTGATAATGGAAAGCCCTTCTCCAATAGCTTAATGGATAAGTTGTGTGAGAAATTGAAACTCAAACAACGCAAGTCCTCCATGTATAATGCCCTCGCCAATGGTCTCGCGGAGGCATTCAACAAAATTTTGTATAACTTGTTGAAGAAAGTGGTAGCTAAATCAAAGAAGAATTGGCACGAAAGGATAGGCGAAACTCTTTGGACTTATCGCATCACATATCGAATTCCAATGCAAGCCATGCCATATGCCTTAGTCTATGGTGTAGAATCTGTTCTGCCCCTTGAGCAACAAATTCCTTCTCTGAGAATTGCTATCCAAAAAAGGCTCACGGAGGAAGAAAATGTTCGCCTGCGCCTTGAAGAATTAGAAGTTTTAGATGAAAAGAGATTGAAAGTTCAGTAAAATTTTGAATGCTACCAAACTCGTCTTTCTAAAAGTTTTCAATAAGAAAATTCGACACCGTTCCTTCCAAATTAGTGATATGGTGCTTGCAATTCGAAGGTCAATAGTTATGATTTATCGTACCAAAGACAAATTTGGCTCCAAATGGGATGTGCCATACATTGTTCGAGAGGTCTACACAAATGACGCGTAAAACTAGTAGACAAAGATGGCGTAAAGGTTGGCTCTATAAATGAAAAATTCATGAAGTTATACATGTCATAAAAAAAATGAAGTACTCCATGACGCATGAGTCTAAACTACATGTTGCTCCTGACCCGCATGAGCTAAAACTGTGGATGGTAACCACCAATAGTGTAGCACGTGATTAAACTGTTGAAACACTCCACCAAATATAAAGTGATAAACAAATGGATACTCCTAACCCGCAAGAGTTTAAACTGTGAACGATAGGAATTACGTGTGACATGATTCCTTTTTGGGATACGTAGACATCTTAGAAGGTATCTTCTAAGTTCAGTTACAACCTTATAAAACTAAAATCTTTGTCCTGATGATTCTTTTGTTGTAAAAAAAAAAGCGAAAGAACATTCCTCTTTAGTACAGTTCAAAATATTTGCGGCATACACTTGAAAGTGCGTTACTCAAATTGTCAAAATTATTTGGATGATTATCTTTTCAAGTGTGATCAAATTTATGCAAAGATGAAATTGTTTATATTGCAGTTGATAGTCTAAAATGATGGCTATTGAAAGAATATGGAAAAACAAAAGACGTCTACAAGAATATCATGAAAAAAAAATAACAGATCAAGTCTCATTATGAAATTTTTATGCTTATAACTGCATGTTTTGAACGATTAATAATAGATGAAACTTGAAACAAAATAAAAGATTGTAACTGTTCTTAGAATTCAAATGACAACAGCTCTTTTCGGTTGATTTCAAGTCATACTTGCATCTTGTCCAAAGTTTGGCTCTCCTCAGCAAGTAGGGATGGAGAATTCTCAATCTTTCGAATTTCATTTCGTTAGTCGACCATCGTGCCTTGCACTCGGGTAAACTCATCTTACTCCTCTCATAACAGTGAAAGCGTCTCCTTCCTGTGAGTATTCAAGAACTCAAGTCGCTTCCTTAACTCTACTTCCTCGCGGTCAATCTCCTTAAGTTTCAACATGTGCGTTGAGATCTTTTCTGCTTGTTGTTTCTCCTTACTCTGAGCGTCTCTAAGATGCCGGGTGACTGTAGAAAACAACTCATTATATGATTCAATTGAAATTTTATTTGAAAGAGAAGATTTCACTGCGACGTAACGAGTTGCATTTGCAAAGAAAGCCTTTAAAAGGCCTTGCAAATTTGAGATATCCGTGGTATTGAAACTTTGCATTTCCTCCATGATTTCGTTTGCTTTTATCTCAAGAGCAGGCATGCGCTCCAGGGTTGTTTGAGATATCATCACTCTCAAGTTATTCCACAGCATTTGAATGTAGTCTCGAAAACATGTTGAAATCAAAATTTGGGGGTAAAACTCAGACACTTGATGTGCCCTTGGCCATGATGGTGGATTGAAAATTTTTGAGTTTCTGTTTCTCCGATGGAGTCATATGTTCTTCCTTCTGTGGCATGATTTGTTGGATCGCATTTTCATCCTCTACCGCCTTTTTAGAGTTCTAACTAGTATCCTTTTGTTGGGTAGAACTGACCATTTGTTTTGTCAAAAGTTCAAATGCAGTGGGTCCTTCAACTGATGCTTGGTTTGGTTCTGCATCATCAATGAAAATCAAGTCTTGATTGTCCAGTTACAAGGAAAACATTAGGAGACAAATCATGAATATGAAATTAACAAGCAAATTTCAAATGTCAAATTAAAGAAGGCAAGAAGAGGCCTTATAATATTGGCACGACTTATATCGGGCACAAATATGTCCGGAATGCCCTTAAAGAATTCTTTAGAATCTAAAACAATATCATCCAAATGGAGAGTCATTACCTTGGATCTCTTGCGTTTCCAGTGCTGGTCCGTGCTAGTGGATTGCTCATCCTTCTCATCAAAAGGGTCGCTCCTCGTCTTCTCATGAGAATTGCAAGAATCATGATCTGTAGCCTTCACTATTATTGCAGGAAGATGAAATGAAGTACCCTTCGGAGATTCTTCATTGGAAGTCAGGATTTCAGCAGTAGCAACCTTGTTGCTGAAACTCTTCAAAATTTTCTCCTCGCTTCTCACAGTCTTTCGCTTCATCTCAAGATTATTGCCAACCTCAGAAAGATTATTCAGGTTTGCAAGTTCCTTTCCCTTTGATTTCTTCTACTCCCCATTTGATTGGACACTCTTAATCAAAGTATCACGTTCTTTAAGGAGATAGTCATCGTGCACCATGGACCACCATGTTTGAAAACCTGAAGAGATATGCTTGCTAGCATTCAAGAGATAGTTAGAAAAAAGCACCTTTGACTCTGTTTTATTGCGAATAGCAGTGCGCCAAAATATTCGACTCAAGTCATAATTTGTGGAACGAACATCTGCTTCAAGTTCCTGTGGGGGAACTTGATAAAACCCGAATTGCCGCGCAAATCTATATGGACTATATGGCTCAACAAGAAAATCTCCTTCAGCATGCAAAACTAAGTAATTTGAGCAAGCACTGACAAAATAGCTTAGTTCTGAATTCGCTAATTTGCTATTATCAACAAAAAGTTCATTTTGATTCTTCACAAGAGAAGTTGTCCCCCAAGTTGTTTTTGTCTCCCTGATGAATGAGGTCGCGAGCACTGTTTTGATCAAAGTATCGAGCGCCACCCTCTCCAGAATAATTGGTCATTGTTGGTTCAGGCATGGTATTTAGAGTTAAAGAATGGGTAGAGAAATAACTCGCTAGCCAAGCATATACGTAGTGCACCGAAAAATCGCACGCGCACACCTTGGAGTATATGAATTTGAAATTTTATTGAGTCCGCAGTAGATATTTAGCAAGATAGGAACAGCAAGACAAGTCTTACGACCGGCAGCCATCATACTAGCCATTTTGAAAGTAGATAGCCTAATATAATAGAGGTCCTCATCTGGTAAAGTAAAGACGCAGAGCCAACAAGATATAAATGCTACAAGATATGTCTCTTCTCGCAAGTGAGATTTACTCTGATAGTATCAAATACGCCATTGTCTTGACTCGAAAACTTGCGTAGTTGTCCAATTTCTCCATCCAGATTTTGGGTCGCTCGAGCACGAGAGACCCTCTTTATCCTTCTTTGTTTTGATTTTGAATATCTCGTTTTACCTTTAAACCAAAAGATAATCCATTGGCTAGCTGAAACTCCAGTTTTGTTGGATTCTCCATGTTGAAGGTGATGCAAGGTCTCGAACAAATATTCACAATTTTGAGGAACATGTCTCGATTTATTTTCATTAACTCCAGTTAGCTCCTTTGCGCATGGGATTATCTCTTCATAGATACCTCCGATAATTGGAAGTACTCCTAACTTGTGCAAATCCCAAAATGAGAGAGACAATTCTCCGGCAGATGTATGCAAAGTATTGGTGTCCGAACACCATGCCTCACAAAATACCCTAAGTACATGAGAATTCCTATCATATGTGAAAAGCGAAACATATAAGGCGTCAAACAAGTACTTTTCACGGAGCACTTGTTTGCTCCTTCCGAGAATATCCTCCAACCACTCCCAGTAATTCTCGATATAACTAAATTCACTACTAAGTTTCAAGAAAGGACCCCAGTGTGCGTCTCTGTCTATGATTCACCTACCAAGGGTTTGAAAGGGAATTGTCCTTGGTTCCTTATTATGAATAAGGGATTTCAAGAAGTGAATTTCCGTGCCATCATCTTGAGAAAATTCGAGTGACCAATCCTTTAATTCTGGGTACTGGTGAGAAGGCCATTTATCGGAGTAAGTTCCTTGTATAGAGGGATACACCAATAATTTCGTTTCTTTGTCACCAGAGTCATCATGACTGTTGGCGATAAGGAGGTATCTTTCGTTTGAAGTGGTAACTTCCTTAAATATTACCATTTCGTCAGGACTAACCTGCAAAAAAAAAGGGTTACAATGACGTGATCAAAGATAGTAAGTGGAGTACTAAACCGTAAGTATAACATAAATAAAGGGGCTTCTAGAGCTTTGGCAAGCTCTTATTAAGGTGGACATTTGTGCCTCCTTTATATACTCCTCAAGTCATAATATGGCTCTCGTAGGAGTTTGCGGTTGCCCCTTCTTCAAATCTTGGTCGCACCTCCTTTATGTACTCCTCAAACCATAATAAGGCGCTCGTGGAGTTTGTGGTTGCACCTTTTTCAAATCTTGGTCGCACCTCCTTTATGTACTCCTGAAGCCATGATATGACTCTCGTGGGAGTTTGCGGTTGCACCTTCTTCAAATTAAATGTCCACCATATATGTTGTAGCAAGGGATTCTGCTTTCATGTCACCAAAAAAAGAAAAAAAAAGAAAAAAATTGGCATCAACAAGAAGTAAAATGCCGTGGAGTAGAGGGATTACCTAAGTATTCCAGTGATAAAATCCTCGATTGTAGAATCACGGCCATGATTGAGGCAAAGATGTAGCTTTGTTTGCAGTCTGAAGAAAAAAAAAGGGGGTATCAATTTACCTTGAATAATGGATACCAACACAAGATGTAATTCAAAGAAAAAAAATCGCGTTATGTGGAGAATATTGATTCAAGCTGCAAGTTTTAAAGCATCCATGTAAATTACTGTCAGTAGTGTAGCATTACCAAGTAGCTCTAGTGCAAGTGATGCAAACGAGCAGTAAGAAGGATCTATTAAATTCAAGCCCCGCAAAGTTTTCCTGTGAAGATGTGCTTGTTCAAGCCTTAATTTCTAGAAGGCTAATAGCTACAAAGTCACAAGTCTATCCGTTAGGCTATATGTGAGCTTGTTGGATTGAGTCATTCAATACAACGGAAATTGACATGTTTAACATGAATTCTAATTCAATATTATGAGTTGCATGTGCATTGAGTCAATTTGACAAGTAACTAGAGTGCGAAGCTACATCGTGGGAGTTTTAGCAACAATTAAAGTTTGACAAAACCCAATTTTCAGCAGCAACAAGTGCAAGAAAATTAAAATTCCTGCAGCAGCAAACGTGAGAAAATTGAATTTCTTAGCAAGAAAATTTCCAGATGAAATTGTGAATTACCTAGTGTGAAGCTTACGGGTTGTAATTCTTCAAGAAAGCTGGAGAATTTCTGTGTGGTTGGGATATGTTCTAGCAAATTTTGTCACTTTGTATAGAACTTATATAAGTTAGATCCAAGGAAACCGAGTTTCGTACTCCAAAGTTGTAAGAACTGGTTTTGGTACCATGCGATTTAGGAAGCTTTTGAAATTTAGAAAAAGGCATGTTCCTAAAGTTGGCACTTTCTGGTTTCAATACTTTGCTAGATACTAAAAAAATTTGAGGGGTTTTGAAAATTGGAGTAGCGCATGACAATGGTCCAGAAACTTGAAGTCCCCAATGATCGTGATTAATCACTTCAGTTGAGCACTTGGAATTATATGATCAGCGGACTATCATTCGGTTTGACGCAGATTTTAATCGAGCAAGTCTTGATTGTTTTAGAAATCATACCACTTGGAAATATGGGTCCAGTAGCTAATTCGGAATTTGCATATCGACTTCAAAAGATCTACATTGAAGTTGGAAAGCTATGGGAATTCGTGAACCTATGTTGCCTAATGTGGGTTTTGGTACTTTTTCCTCATAAGCTTCGATTTGGACAACTACTGGTTTGCTGCATCATGGAAAATGGAAATGATTGAAAGTGGTTTTCTAATTTTCATGGTATCAACGGTGGACCTTGCTTTACCAAAAAAAAAAACAAAGATTTCAAAGGTTCAATGGATTTGGAAGTCACTGGAACTTGGTGTCGTGTGTCAATTTGCTAAGGCTTTAAAGTAACTCGAGTGCAGAATGGCTATAAATCAAAGAGAAAATTACCTTGTGATTTTCAATTAGCTAATTCGAAAGTTTTCAAGCATGGATACTATAAACTACAAGTTTCCAGACTTGTTCACAACAATTTCGATGTTAACTTGCTGCTTAAGCAAATGTTAAAAAAAAAAAACCAAGCCCAGAATAGAAGGATTCCTAATGCAAATCCTTTAAAGCTACATTGAAGTTGCTGAAAGTGAAATTAAATGAACGGCGCCTACGGGAACTTCCAGTTGAAGAATGTCTATGATGCAAAGTCTTCAATGGACATGGGACCATTCTTGTCGGAATAAAATTGATTGGAACGTTTGAGCTTTAATGTTCGGTGTCTTTAATGTATTGAAACTTTAAGTTAATGGCAGTCACTTGGATTAATCTCCAATGGGCTTCGAAGAAGGGGAAGGAATGCAAGTCAAAAAAAAAAATTACTTCAAGTCTTGTCTCCAGCAATTGTTGCACAATGCCTCACCAAGTCTTGAAATGGGGGCATTTGTAGACAAAAAAATTTTATTTAATCAAGATTAAATAAATTAAATTGATCTTGATTAAATATTTGTAAACAAAGAAATTTTATTTAATCAAGATTAAATAAATTAAATTAAATTATAGAAGTCCATCATGTTTTGGACTGGCAAATTGGGCCAATATTATATGGGCTATTAAATCAAATTGAATTTGCATTGTCCATTTAAGTTGGAGTGAATTAATTGATTTATTAATTCACAATGGACTATTTGGATTAGCCCACTATTTAAACCCAAGTTAAAATGAGTTTCTTGAGCTACAAGTGATCCAAAATGCAGGAAGGTTCTGAGGGTTTTCTTGAAAACTTAACTTACATATTTTGGCTATAAATAAAGGTTTTCCCCTAAAGGCAAAAGGACAGGAATAGAAAAATTCCTAACTTTCGGAGAACTATGTCAAATTCTCTCAAGAGCATTCTTCCTCAAATCCAAGTCCAAATCAAGCCAAACAAATCCTTCTGCTATCGACATTGAAGACTTAAAGTTCCAAATATTTGACGCCACCATCAAATCATTGGTTTTCTACGCCAAAAGTATAGGAAACACTCTTTGATCAGAGAACAAGTCCCCTTTGGGCTCTTCGATTGAACTCATTCGAAGAAAAGAATCAAAGGATTAATTTCTTTGATTCAAAAATTTTCAGAGATTGTAACCTACTTATTATTTAATTCAATAAATTTAATATTTGTGCAAGTTTTCTTGCCTTTTATTTTAGGCAACGAAATTTGTGCATACAAGGTGATGGGCTAAGAGTGGAAAAAATAGGTAGTAGGGTGGAAAAACAAGGTCTGCCAACTATGACTAGAGGGATAAAGTAAGAAAGGGTAGAAATGGGGGAAAAAGAGGTTACATGGGTGGCTAGGGGACTGGGCAAGAAGAAGAAAGAATAGGGAAGGAGGGAAGGAGAGTCAGAGTAGTAGAGAGGGGAAAATGATAAGGGATGGTGGTCAACTAAGAAGATTTGAGGGTGGTACTTTTAGAAAGAGCCCAAAAAATACCCTAAAAATACCAAATCTATCTTGTTTTTTATACAAAAAACGTATAGTATGATTATTTAAAAATGTCATATAATAACCAATCAAAATAGAACCTTGTTGCCTTCATATGTAATACTTCAGCTTTGGCTTAATAACTCAATTTACTATTGATACGATCTTTGTTGTATGATGAAACTCGTGATCAACAAGGCCGAATCATGATGGTGATCTTCAAGTTTGGACAGCAGAATTCCTATACGGACCCCTCTAATCTCCGTGGTTGCAAATGTTGATACGATTTTGATCCACAACCAAACGAACTAGCAAATCCTAGGAAAGGTAGTAGGCACCACAATCAAGGGTGGTTTTTTGATTGATAAGCCGAACGAGCACTCAAGAAAATTCTAAAGTGTTCAAGGATGCTCAAAGAGTTAAGAGAGCTTTCTCTCAAGTTAATTTTTCTGGAAAATTTGACTTGTATTGCTGAAAAATGTTTAACCCTTATTGATAGGGTTTACAAGACATGAAACCCACTCAAACTATGAGAACAATTGACAATTCTCAATGCCTATGTTTCCTTAAACTGGCCGACCTTAAAACTCCTAAAATAACTCAGAAAAGTTACAAAATAACACAAAATAGCTGCTAACTAATTTGGTCCACAAATAATGACAAAACTAACGAAACAAATGCTGAAAATTTCAGTCCTTAATCTCTTTCTTCCAAATGACTTGAGAAGTCCCT
This sequence comes from Coffea humblotiana, assembly GCA_023065735.1. Classification (NCBI taxonomy): domain Eukaryota; kingdom Viridiplantae; phylum Streptophyta; class Magnoliopsida; order Gentianales; family Rubiaceae; genus Coffea; species Coffea humblotiana. Next base: position 24,323,821 of record CM041211.1, read on the forward strand.
TTAGTGAAGAAACAGCTCCACACTTTGAGACTCCATGCTCACATTAGTCCCTTCTTCTGAGAAAGATTTGTCCTCAAATCTGCTAGCATGTTGGCTCACTTATATTGAACCATGTATGGAAAGATCATGACACATACAAGATAACTTGTGTGTTGCTTGGATAATTTATACATTAGCACATGAATTGAGGTAAATAATGATCAATGTAGCTCATAAATCTCAACGGAAGGGCTGTCAGTTGAAATAGTTGGAACATATTTATTTGCTCAACTTTGGCAGCAACTAAAAAGAAATTATGGATCTCCTCAAAGGTCGAGAGGTCAAGTCCTTCATATGTAGCAAACGGAACATCATCTCGTGCTTCCTAAAATCCGTATATGTTACTCAAAGGTTGGCAATGCTCCATGAACTCCAACACTAGTGAATGAAAAACATCAAACCCTATAATGCACATAGCAATGGATGAGTGATCAAAATTACAGCAAATTAACAAAGGTGTACTAATGAATAATGCTTGATCAAAATTGAATTGAAACAAATTGTATGTAATATTAAAACTTATTAAAGAACAGTGTCCGTTTGAACTTGAAGATTGGATAGCCAATTGTAAGTTTTGCTCCATAATTGGATTTTAAAGACATGCAACTCCAAAAAAACTTTGCAATTCTCCAAGACAACTAAGAATAGCACATGACTCATTCATTGCTTTCTTGCTTTGTTATACCTGCAAAAGAAAAACAACTTCACTCGGCAAAATTGGGTCTAATTCATTAGTAGACAACAAAAACTCATTACTATAAGGTACGAGTAAAGATTGCTTCGCACTAAGAACCTGTCTCACAACCTTAGCCTTTACTAGGAAATTTTGATTTCTCTTTAACATTCCCAACCTTGGCCGATTCTATACTACATTCGTTACCCTCTTTATTCTCGACCTTAGTTAATGATTTCTTCCTCTCATTTTTCTTTTCAAACTCTCTTTAAAAACTCTGTCTTCATGTACTTGTTTGGGTGTAAGAGATACTAATGTGATTCTCCTATGCCTATGCATAAAAGTGTACTTATTAGTAACCCCATCGAAAGTAATTTTCTTATCAAATTACCAGGGCCTACCAAGTATCACATGACTTGCATGCATAGAAACAATATCACACAGAATTTCATCTTCATATTTACCAATTTTAAATGAAACAAGTGCATGTTTGGAGACACAGACTTCACCATTGTTGTTGAGCCATTGCATCTTGTAAGGTCGCAGGTGATCCGTGGTTGCTAACTCCAACTTCTCGACCATTAGTGCGCTCGCCACATTGTGCAGCTATCTCCGTCAATTATCGAACTACACGTTTTGTTTTTTATTAGACATCGTGTATCAAAGATATTCTCATGTTGCAACATCATCCTCCTTGAGTTGGGCAGTTAATGCTCTTTGTGCAACAATTTCGAGTCCAACTTGTCCATCGATGGCCCACTCTTCTCCCAATTCATCTCTTTCATCAACGAGTGGTGGCATTCCCTCGTACTCAGCCTCATCATCGGACACAATTTCACCATTGGACAGCATAATTATTGTCCATTGGTTAGGGCATTGACTAGCTATATGTCTCTTATCTTGACACTTGAAACATCAAGCTTTTTGACCTCTTGCTTTTTGTCGCTCTAAAGACGCTTCAGAAGCTGCTTTAGTGTCTCCCTTGGATCACTCACTTTTTGGCCTAGAGGTAGTTGAATTGGCCGATTGCTTTTGTTCACTCATTGGTTGGTTAGGCATTGGAGTTGGGGTAGAGAAAGCATAATTCGATGGTGGTTGACCCCTCCTCTTGAGCCTTTGCTCTATCTTCACGACCTTGTCTATTATTTCGCCAATCTCTGCATACGGATATAGCTCCAATCTCTTGACTATCTCGAGTTTCAATCCATTGAGAAATCGAGCCATGGTGGCCTCATGGCCTTCTTGGATATCTGCACGCAACATGGTGGCCTCTATATCCTTGTAGTAGTACTCTACGCTACGACTTCCTTGCGTTAATGTTTATAATTTTTGGTAAAAGTCATGAAGTAGTAGCTTGGGACGAACTTCTTCCTCATGATCCCTCAAAGCTTGGTCCAAGTGTAATAGCGGGTTCTCCATTTCATCTCCTACTCGTGCATAGTTAGTCCCACCAAACAATCGTGTAATCAGTGAACTCGATTACCGTGAGTTTGGCCTTTTGCTCCTCGGTGTAGGTGTGACCACTTGAAGATCATTTCTCCTTCTGCTCCCACTCGAGGAACGCATCTGGATCTGATCTCCCTTGGAACACCGGAATTTTCATTTTTCATTCCTTTGATAGGGTCAGTCCTTTGGTTTAGTTCACGACGTCTTAGCCTTGGCCTTCGCTAAATTTGTTTGTCATTAGAGCTCTCCGATTCTCCAATGTTGATTTGTCTCGTCATCCCTTGGATGGTGTTTGAGACAACTACAACTTGTCCATTCTTTCGTGCAAAATCCTCAATGTTGTCATTGATTCGTCTTGCAAAGTCACCAAACAAAGCCTCAAGTTTAAGTGTGAGGTCTACTTTAAATTCATGTTCCTCTATTGCTTGGTTACCCTGCCAAGAAAACGTTAGTATAAAAGAATAAAATTTTCCTTTCTCGCTTCCTCATGTGTATCTACTCAAGCTCATGTTTATACTCAAGTATTTACTCTATTAATTTCACCAAAAGCTCTCAAAGCCTCGGTTGCCTCCCTTGAATAGATTAGAATTCCTTGCAAGTGTTCAACTAAGCTCTACAATCGAGCTTCTTGAGTGTGGCTAACCCGAGGGTATGTGTATTGACACAAAAGGTGACACGACTCTGGAAATTTTGAGGTGAAAATTGGACTTTTAGGAACAAGAATGAAGCTAGAAACTTATTGGAACTAAGCTGAAAATAATTACTCAACCAACTACTTGAGTAACGACACAACGATGACTAGAATGAACAAGATTGAATCTAGAAATTTGACACTTGATAATCTAGAATTTAAGGATGAAATTAGGACTAAAAACTACTGGAAATTATGGTTGGAAACTACTGGAATTAAGTTAGAAAGAATGACACAAAAAACTAGTTAGTGATCCGACACAAGAATACTTGGAAAGGAAGAAACCCGATGCTAGTGTGTAGTGTAGCAATTAGGAAACTACCTTGTAGTGGGAATTCTTGGAATAATTCTGGAAATAAACCCCCTTTACCAATGAAACAAGGATTAGATAGGCTATGTTCAACGAATTTCCAAAAGAATTTGCCAAGTAGCTATCGGATTGTCCAAGCAAAAGGAATCCGATTGTGATTTGGAAAGTTATTGATGCTGTTTTTTTTTTTAATTTCTGTTCAGCCGATTTTGGAACTTCCAAAAACACAATTAAAGCTGGATTCTGGTCACATTTAAAGATCAAATTTGTGGTTGTAAAAAAAAAATTTTTACAACGGCCAAGAACTTTCGATAATGAGCACTAGGTTTTGGGTGGGCAGAATTTTTGCAACTTTATTGATCAAGATTCGATCCCAAAAACCCCAGCAAGCTTCAAGAATCTCACAAATATTCAAGAGGGTGATTCAAAGATTTAAAAAACAAAGAAAATTTTGAAGATTAAACCCCTACAACCACTTGTTTCTTCAAATTCACCAAGACAAGGATTTAGGGTTTCACAAGGCTTCAAGAACCGTGACTTGAGACCTCAAGAAATTCAAAATTGTTTCTTTTATCAATCAAGAAGTTCAAGAAATCCCAAGTTCTGCCTCAAATTTCCAAGAAAGAAGCAAGGTCAATTCATAATTCCAATTGCAACACATAGCTAACAAGAAATCCTAGAACAAGTATCCCTCGATTTTCTTCAAGAAACAATGACAAAAAAATTTTTTTGACTCAAATAACACACATGAGCCAACAACAAGAACTTATTAAAATTCAAACGAATTCACCACAAATAAGAATGGATAGCCAAGCAATGATGGAAAGAAATAAACCCTAGCGATAGACCTTTTTTTTGCCGGAACAATATCATGAATAGATAACACAAATTCACTTAAAAACTAGACAGAAATAAGAAGAAACAAATGACTAAAAAGATTCAGATAGCCTTCAATAAGAAAACTCTAATGAAACACAAAACCCTAAGGCGTGATGAACAAGAACCCTAACGAATCACTAGAAACAATAGCGGATGGACACAAAACTGAAAAGAACTAACGAATTTGAGTAAAAATAAGGGGTATAACCTAGAAAACCACCAACCTAGCTCTGATACTAACTGATACGAACCTCGTTGATGAAACGAAATTCACGATCAACAAGCCCGAATCATGATGGTAATATTCAAGTTTGGACAGCAGAATTCCTATACGGACTACTCTAATCCTCGTGGTTGCGAACGTTAATACAATCTTAACCCACAACCAAACGAACTAGCAAACCCTAGGAAAGGTAGTAGGTGTCACACTCAAGGGTGGTTTCTTGATTGATAAGCCGAACGAACACTCAAAAAAATTCTAAAGTGTTCAAGGATGCTCGAAGAGCCAAGAGAGCTTTCTCTCAAGTTAATTTTTCTGGAAAATTCAACTTGTATTGTTGAAAATGTTTAACCTTTATTTATAGGGTTTACAAGACACGAAACTGACTCAAACTAGGAAAACAATTGACAATTCTTGGCCACTATGTTTCCTTAAACTGGCTGACCCTTAAAACTCCTAAAATAACTAGGAAAAGTCACAAAATAGCTACTAACTAATTTGGTCCATGAATAATGACAAAACTAATGAAACAGATGTTGAAAATTTAAATTGGAAATTTTGGTCCTTAATCTTTTTCTTCCAAGTGACTTAAGTAGCCCCTTTAGTGAAGAAATAGTAAAGAAATAGCTCCACACTTTGAGACTCCGTACTAACATCAACTATTATCATTTTTAAATAAGGCTATACCTAAGCTTTAAATTTCAAAATTCCAAATGTGGATGGAATGAAAGACAGTCAAAAATGAACACTTTTACATAGTTGCAACTTGCATCAACTTGAAAAGTTCGAAGATTGAGCACTTATATTTTGAATTTTTTATGCCATAGTTTTAGCATTACAGGGTATGCATATCAAATACATAAGTTATTTGGCCGCTTTAACCAAAGTGATTCTTATTCTAGCTATTACTTTTTCTATTAGTTCTCATATGTGGGAATATTCTCGTTAGCGACTTTTGTAGCAAATTCAATTTGTTATTTTGCTACTTTGGGCTATTGTGCTTAATTTTAGCCCCAATAAAAACTAGTCATTAGATTTATAGGTTATTAAGGTTGTTGGAAGTTTGCCATAAGTAATTGAGTTTGGTAGACTGAAAAATTTTTTTGTTTTATTAATGTTATATATTTTAATGTTAGTAATATTAAAACGTGTAGTTTAGTATTTCTAGGTATTACAAGAATCATTATTGTTTATAGCCAGTGAAGTTTAAAAATCTTAAAAATGTAGTTGTGTTTCCACACTAGACTCTTTTACCAAGAAAAGTATATGAAAAAAAATTATTAGTATCAGACAATCATGGGAGCTCAAACTTCATATATTTTTTCATGTTGTTTTAATTATGCTAGTAGATATTTTTGATGAAAATATGAAAAATTACCACAATTTTGAATTGTTTCTAACCTATGACTTAAAAATTTGATCCATTACTTTGTTTTGATAGTGATAAACTATCCATGGATTACCCAATTCTTAAAGAAACATAACAAGAATATATCAAGAACGGATTGCTATTGTACTATATGATTCTACTTCAACGCAGATTTAATTCTTAGATAACTGGCATGCAAGGCCATTAAGCTATTGATTTAGCTAACTTGGATTTTTTTTTTTGTGTATATGAATATGTAAAATGCCATTTTAGACTTTTATCAACCCCCTTTTGATTTTTAGGTTACCTATTATTGAGTTTAAATGTAACTATACTTGATTTGTCAATGGTGGGCAGTAAGGTGTGCTGATAGGAAGAAAAAACTGAAAACACAATGCCTATATTGGTTTAGATATCATTGCAGTTATTCTGTCAACAGTAGTTAGTAAGGTATGGAATGAGAAAAAAGTGACAATACATGATGAATTGCATTGGGGTTCAATGGTTTAGCAGTAAGTTGTATCCTTATGAAGCACAATGGAGTTATCATCTCTAGTATTATATGTATAATATGGGAATTGAAACAAAATTGGAGCTCTACTTGTAATAATTAGTGTCCCTTTTTTCTCTACTTATTTCAATATTTTTAGACGAAAACATTATAAGCTCTGTGACGCCGCACTTCTCTCTAAGGCGAACGCAAAGGGTATCGGCGGGATGCCTGCCTAACTCTCGCCAGGACTCGATATGAATCCAACTCAAACTTAAGGATAAATAACCAAATAATAAAAGTCGAAGTGAAGAAAAGTCGCTTCCTTAATGGAACATTCAAATCTTACATCATAAGTTACCAAAAAGTACATCAACTTTCCCCAAAATACAACCACTAAAAGTCCAACTAATCAATTACATTCCAAGATTCCTAATCAAAAGTAATCAAGTCGGCTACTTCAAAAATTCTTTCCATTCCGAGCTCCTGTTAAGGAAAACAAACTAATGGGGTGAGCGGAACGCTCAGTGAGGCCAAGAAAAACATGTAAACACATAGTTCAAGTAACAATTACTCATTGTACAATAATTAAAGCTATAAAATTCAAGTAATTCATAATTAGCAATAAAACACACTCAATAAGGATATGGAACCTCTCGGGATCTAAATTTCACTTGCTTTGCCGAGCCTTGACCCAATACCTCCACGTGATAACACTCCGTCAACCGGGTAGGTATTAAATCCGTAGAACTCCACTTACTTTCACACTTCCATTCCACCATTACACCCCTGTTCCAGCCCCGCACTTCTTTTATATACGGCACATACTACTCGAGTATGCCAAGCGAGATCTCTCAAATAGATCAAACTTATGAACTTTCTCATGGCTCACCAAGCTTTACGACCAAACCCATGCCGGCTCGAGTCGCAAGGTCAGCCAATGAGTTTGGGCGTCCCCCACTATTATAAGTAGAAGTCGATGATCTTCCTCCAATCGACATTGATTCAAACATAAGTATAACTTCACTATTGTAACACTTCACTTAATTCACTTAGCAAATTCACTTCACACAATTCAATTATAAATTCACTTAAAAGAGAACGAGTGCGGATAAAGTACACACTCGTCTCGATAATTCCAAAATACTCAATTAATGAGGAACAATTTAAGCATTTAGCAACACTTCATACACTTGACACTCACCAATTCAAAATAAGTGAGTAAAGAGAGTCTTTAGTGATCCGTTCCGAGATTCTCCTCAAGATCCTCTTGAGCGCCTGAAGAAAACGACCAACAATCACTCTCATACATTCACAACCCCTTATCAATTAAGGAAGAATGTACACTTGCTTAAAAATTAAGATAATGTTTTAAAAAGAGTTTCACTTGATTGAAATTAAGATTCAAAGTGAGAGTTTAAAGTCACAAGGAAGAACTCATATCCTCCATGAAATCGGGATTAAAACGAACTATCAATATCAAAAGGAAATGAAAAGTTCTTAAAAACTCATTTCCTAAGAAATCAAGAATTTCAGCTTTGCACGACAAACTTGGTAAAATCAGAATCTTGAGTTTGGCATATCCAAAAATAGGAAACTTTATACCGTTGGAAACTAGATCCAAAGTACTAAAAGTTTCCAGAAAACACGTTTTCAAGATTCCAAACCAGAAAGCATTCATTTTTCAGCTCAAAGTTGCTGATTTAAGAAGGCAAGACAGAACCAGTCTTGGTTTTCGGCGATGTTCGAAAATTCGGCAAAATTTACAGAAAATGAATCAGTCTCTGAAATTTATAACACAATAAGGGTCCCAATTAAAGTTTTCAAAAACAACAAGCGGAACTAAATTCGGAGTTTTGAGCAACAAGATATAACAGTTTAAAAGTTGGTTGATTTTCACGACCTAAGTAGTGAATTTCCAGATTTGAAGAGCAATCTTTGGGGCATCCTTTGGATATCGAAATGGTATTGAAATTGCACCAAATTTGGTACACTTAAACCTCCATATACGGACTACCTCTCTATCAAAATTTAGATAAAAACTCGATACGGGAAGACAGTTAACAAAACGATCAAAATTTGTGAAATCTTATCAAAGCAAATCTGCCATCCTATTTCTCTTTCTTTTCAAAAGTTTTGTTCAACGAACATCAGCTCCCAATTTGCTCCATTTTTTAAACCAAGATTCCAGAAACATTTAATAAGTAATTTATGGTTAAATGACACTAAAATTTTTGAAATATAACATCCCAAAACAGATTTGACCATTCGGTCAACAAGGAAGGGAAAAGTTTCCAGTTTCCAGCTTTGTCGCGTTTTCGAAATCAAACCATATCTAACTCTATACAACTCCAAATTGAGAATGGTTTATGAGTTGGAAACTTGGTTCAAAATGATACAATTTATCACAAGACATCATTTTGAAAATCTTTTCACAAGTGGGACAAAATCGAGCCACAAGATGCTGCTTCCCAGTTTCATTCGAACACATAGGCAAAGCAGAACAGCCGACTTTGCCAATTCGCTACGGATCACTCAAAACGAACTAGTAGGGGATTTTTATACTGTTGAAAATCTCTGAATGTCTAGTTTTGAATGCCGCTAACGGCACTCAATTTCGAATTTTGCACAAAAACTTATGTTTGGACAAAGAACCACTGTTCGGTACCCTGCTAGGCGTTTTCCAATCTTTACCAAAACTCAAGTTTTGTGCAATCATTCGATACGATTTTTGAAAGGTACTTTGTACACACAATATACAACATATATCCATCAATTTAACAATCAACCAAGCATCAAAATTTTGAAACTAAAACAGAACAACATGACCAGAATTTCGGCCAGCTTCCCTTCACAACTTTCCTTCGATTTCTCTCCACTTTCTAACCATAATCATCTCATTCATCACATAAACAACCATAATCAAACAATCAAGCCTCAATTCAGCTACCTAGAGGTCTCATCAAGATAGCTAGCCTATGATTTAAAGCGAGATAAACGGTTCCTCAAGTCCACTAGCCTATAAACGCGATTAGGGTTTCAAACCCATGAAAACTAACCATCCATCTTCTTAAATTTGAAAGATTAAGAGGTGAAGAAACTTACCTCTTCAAGTTATGAACCCTAGTTGGAAGTGAGTGTTCTACCAAATTTTCACCAAAAAAAACTCCACAAGTCTTCACCTTCCTCCAAGATGGAATGAAAACCCAAGAATCTTTGAAGTTGGTTGAAGATTGCAAGTGAAATGGAACCAAAAGAATGGAGTTTCTTCCTCCCCTTTCTTCCTTGTTGTTTCGGCCGAGAGTGAGGAGAGAGAGATGAGTGAGTTGAGTGTTTGGCTTGTGTTGGAAGATTGGAGGGAAAAGTAGCCATTAAACTTGCCAAAAGTCAACTTTGAATAGTTGTCGAAATAGTGTCGTGCACTACCACTTTGTCTCTTGTTTGATACACTCATGCACTACTTCTCCAATGTAATTCCTCTAACACTGTAATTTCTCACTCTTACTAGTCTAATATTAATTTCTCAAATCTCCACTTAGTCGTTCGGCATGACTTACGCGAACTTTCGACTCGCGCGCGATAAAGCGAAATTTAAGGGCAATCCATGCAACTAAAATATAATTAATTAACTCTAAGACAAATAATTATAAAATGACTATTTTAAGAAATAAAACATGAGTCCTCACATCCTCTCCTCTTTAAAAGAATTTCATCCACGAAATTCATATCTTGATCTGGAAATAAGTTTGGGCACTTCTTTCGAATCTCCTCCTCTACTTCCCAAGTTGCTTCTTCTACTCCGTGATTTCTCCAAAGGACTTTCACCAAAGGAATTCGCTTATTCCTTAGTTCCTTCACTTTACGATCCAGAAGTTTCACTGGCCTCTCCTCATAAGTCAGTGCCTCATCAATCTCAATATTTTCCGATTGCAGTACATGAGACGGATCTGGATGATATTTCTTGAGCATAGATACGTGGAAAACGTTATGAATCCGAGATAAATTTGGTGGCAGTTCCAACTTATAAGTCACGTTTCCCACACGTTGAAGTATCTTATAAGGCCCTACGAATCTAGGTTGCAACTTCTTTCCTTTTCCTGCCATCAAACTTACTTTTAGAGGAATGATCTTAAGGAAAACTTGATTTCCAACCGCAAATTCTAAATCCTTCTTTCGATTATCTGCATAGCTCTTTTGACGACTCTGTGCGGTTTGAATCCTCTGGCGTATTAATTTCACTTTTTCTCGCGCCTCTTCAATCCATGATACTACAGTTGGGTCTAAGATATTTCTTTCACCTATTTCATCCCAACAAATCGAAAATCTACACTTTCAGCCATAAAGTGCTTCATACGGAGCCATTTGAATGGATGAATGGAAACTATTGTTATATGCAAACTCCACCAATGTCAAATACTTACTCCAACTTTCTCCAAAATCCAAAATACAGATTCTCAACATGTCCTCAAGGGTCTGAATTGTCCTCTCCGACTGTCCATCAGTCTGGGGATGGTAAGTAGTACTAAAACTCAACTTGATTCCTAACATTTCTTGCATCTTCTGCCAAAATCGAGAAACAAACCGAGGGTCTCGGTCGGATACAATACTTACTGGTATTCCGTGTAGCTTTATAATCTCATCCAAGTATAGCTTTGCTAACTTCTCCAATGAGTACTTCATACTAATCGGTAGAAAATGAGTAGATTTAGTCAATCTATCTACTATTACCCAAACAGTATCGTGACCTCTTTGTGTCCTTAGTAAACCAGATACAAAATTTATAATGATATTTTCTCACTTCCACTCGGGTATCTCTAAATGTTGCAATAAACCAGACGATTTCTGATACTCGGATTTAACCTGTTGACAAATCAAACAAGTCTGGACGAACTGAGTAATTTCCTTTTTCATGTTCTCCCACCAGTACAAACTCTTCAAGTTTTGGTACATTTTATTCCCTCCAAGATGTACCTTGTACTTAGAACGGTGCGTTTCTTCTAAAATTTTCCTTTTTAGCCCTTCGTCCTTTGGCACCACTATGCAATTCCAAAATCTTAATACACCGCTTATTCCCAAATTAAAATCTGACTTTTCTCCTTTACTAGCTTTTTCTAACCACTTTTGTGCTTCAACGTCCTCCTCCTAAGCTTCCTTAATACGTTCCAACAGAGTGGATTTTCACGACAATATTTCCAAGGATCACTTTTTTCGGTTCGAGACGAGAATTCCAAACACTAACCTCTTTTAAACAAGTGCATTTCTTTAATCATCAATCCTGCTACTTGCACTTGACGACTTAAAGCATCTGCTACCACATTAGCCTTCCATGGGTGATAATTTATCGTGCAATCATAATCGTCTAAAAATTTCATCCATCTACGTTGTCTCAAATTCAACTCTTTTTGGGAAAATAAGTACGTAAGACTCTTGTGATCGGTAAAAACTTCAAACGTCACTCTATAGAGGTAATGTCTCCACTTCTTCAATACAAACACTACTGCTGCTAACTCCAAATCATGAGTTGGATAATTTCTCTCGTGAGGTTTTAACTTTCTAGAGGCATACGCAATCACTTTATCATTCTGCATCAATACACATCCCAAACCTTCTTTGGAAGCATCTGTATAGACCATAAAACTATCATTTCTATTAGGTAAAGCTAATACAGGTACCCTTGTCAAGCGTTTCTTTAACTCGTGAAAACTCTCATCACACTTCGAGCTTCATATAAACTTCTCACTTTTCTTAGTCAACTCAGTCATGGGTCCAGCAATCTTAGAAAAATCTTTGATAAAATCTCCGATAATACCCTACTAATCCTATGAAATTTCAAATTTTAGTAGGATTTTCCGATTGCTTCCACTTAGAAACTTTTCAACTTTGGTTGGATCCACCCTAATTCCGTCTTTGGAAATTATATGATCTAAGAAAGTTACTTCCTTCAACCAGAATTCACATTTGCTAAATTTAGCATACAACTGATGTTCCCTCAAAATTTGTAAAACAACTCTCAAATATTTCTCATGATCCTCCAAAATTTTAGAATACACCAGTATATCGTCAATGAATACCACTACAAACTGGTCCAGATAAGGTTTAAAGATTCTGTGCATTAAATTCATGAAAACTGCAGGTGCATTAGTCAACTCGAACGGCATCACTGCAAACTCAAAGTGTCCGTACCTCGAGTTAAAGGCAGTTTTTAGGTATATCTTTTTCCAAAATTCTCATTCAACTTGGAGAATACTACCGTCCCTTGCAATTGGTCAAATAACTCATCAATGTGGGGTAAAAGATACTTATTCTTGATGGTAACGTCATTCAAGTCTCGATAGTCTATACACAACCTCAAACTACCATCTTTCTTTTTAACAAACAATACCGGAGCTCCCCACGGTGAATCATTTTTTTTATAAAGTCTCGCTCTAGAAGGTGCTGTAATTGCAACTTTAACTCTTTCAATTTAGTCGGAGCCATTCTATAAGGCGTCTTAGAAATAGGTACTACTCTCGGAACCACATCAATCTTAAAGGCTATCTCCCTTTCTGGAGGCAAAGACTCTAGTTTCTCAAAAAAAAACATTTGGATACTCCTTTACTACGGTCATATCTTCCAACCTTATCTTATCACTAGGAGTATTTATAAGAAAAAACCAAATATCCTTGAACTCCCTTACTCAACATCTTCCTAACTCGAATTCCTGAAATAAGAGCAGTTGAGGTTAGTCTACCCCTTACATCCAATTTTAGGGTTGTCTCTCCCGGAATACACAACTCTACCGTTTTCATCTTACAATTTAACTGAGTATGATAGTGAGCTAACGAGTCCATCCCTAGGATGATATCATATCCCTTAATAGCTAAACTCATCAAATCGGCCAGTAATTTCCGCTCTCCAACCCATATCTCACAATTTCTATATACCAAGTTAGCAATTAAGATTTGATTTCCAATAGGCGTTCTAACCTCCAAGTCATAAGGTAACTTAATTGGCTTCACATCTATCCCGCTCATAAAGTTAGGGTTCACAAAAGAGTGTGTTGCACCCGAATCAATCAAAACTTTAGCTAAACGGTGAAAAATAAGGATCGTACCTTCAACCACCTCAGTAGAGGCGGGATTCTGTTGATAATCCAATGCGCAAAACTCTAGCAGGCACTTTAGGTCGATTCCCTCCGGCACTAGACTGCTTAGATGCCGATTTCTCTGGCCGTTGAGTACTACCTCCTACCTTTGACGCAATTGGACAACTTGAGAGTTGATACTCGGCACTACTACAATACAAGTATTTTCCTGATTTCCTCCAACAATCATTTTCCACATGATTGGACTTGTCACAGAAGCCACAACTAACTTGAGGAGTCACGGCCTGACCACCAGGATGGTGTCCCTCTCGCTTGACCTTGTCCAGTACGGCCTCCTCTTGATGCTCTAGCGGTTCTCAATCCGCCCGCTCCTCTGCCCATTTTAGGAGGTGGGGCACTCTTACTTGTTTGTCCAGAAGGATAACTAGTAGTGCTCCTTTTCTTAGTGTGAAAATCCCTAATTTGCAGCCTTGCGCTTTTGACTCTCTGTGCCTTCTTTAAGGTTTCAGTAAATGTAGAGATTTGAGCTACCGCCAACCCCTCTTGAATCTCTGCATTAAGTCCTTGCACAAAGCGTTTTATCCTTTTTCGTCATTAGTCACCAATTTCGGGGCGTACTTAGAAAGTTTAGTAAATTTTCCTTCATATTCGGCTACATTAGAAACTCCTTGTCTCAACTTTATGAATTCGTCCTCCCTTTTCTCTTGAATCAAGGGCGGGAGAAACTTCTCATTAAACTCCCTTGTGAAGTTTTCCCAGATCTAAGGGGGTCTACGCTCTTTCCCATTTTCCCCTTATCACATCCCACCAGGCACGTGCTACACTCTCAAATTGAAAAACAGCAAAAGTCACTCGTCACTCCTCGGTATAGTATAGGGCGGCAAATATGTTGGTCATTCTCTCCAACCAGTTCTCCGCTAACTCGGGATCAGGTTCTCCAATAAATTTAGGTGGAGCAAATTTCAAAAATCTTTCCAAAACCCTATCCTCTCATCTATCCTGAGCCCCAAGTTGATTGACAGGTCCTGAACCCTGTCGTTCTGCTAATCGTTCTAGAATATCCGTCATTCGATTAATGGCAGTAGCCACTTGATTATTCCCCTGGTTAACCTGCTCTTGGCTCGGTCCATTTGCCGATCCTTGATCATCCCCTTGAGTTTGGGGTTACTTAACCCTACGCCCTCGGCCTCTACCACTCCTTCAGCCGTCCATGATCCTAATTATGCTTAAATGAAAGAATAAAATAATTACGCGAGAAAATATTTAAAATAAAACCCAACATGAAAAATATTGGAAATAACAATAACTAACATATATTAACACTTTAAGGTTCGTACAATTAGTTAGTCACGGTGCATTTACAAAAATATAGCACACATGTGCCACAGAAGTAACATTTAGTCATGCACGTCAAACGTAGATTCAAGTGCCTCAAAAGTAGGTCACACAATTAAGCAAAATACAATGGACTTTGAACTAGCACCACCCCAACTAATCCTATCTACAAAAGTCAAAAGATTCATTATTCCAAATCTAATCCTCAGCAGGACCGTCAGGTGGGACCTCCTCCTCTGGGTTTTCCTCCGAATCCTTCTCAAAAGGCTCCTCCTCAGGAGTGCTCTCAAGAACCGGGCTCTGCATAGCGTCCATCATTTCCTCTATCAACATGGTGGTGTCAGCCAGAATCCCAACATTCCGATTCCGGACCTCCTCGACTACCCTAACGAGTCGAGCCCTAGTCCTCTGAAATTCATCACAAGCGGCCTCAGCCCTAACCAGTTCATCTACCACCGTCCCCTCTAGCTCCATAATCCTAACACCCTGAGTATCCACCATAGCGCCCAGGTCCTCGATCTCCTGGAGTAAAGCTCTGTTAGTATTTACCAACTGCCGACGCTCATCGTCAATGGATAATACCAGCTCATTAGGATAAGCATGCATCGCCCTACAGGGACAACGGGGAAACCTAAAGGAAGGCGAGAATCGAATGCGAGCTCCTCCACCAAGTGTTCGATAGTAGATAGGCCTAAGAAACTCCACGTGGCCATTAGTAGAGGTACTATCGAGCCGAGTCGAGCTCGAGTAGCACCATACTCAAGCCGAGTCGAGCTCAAGGAGCACCATACTCGAGTTCGAACTCGATCAGAATCAGTGCTACTCGAGCTCGAGCTCGAACTCAAACGAGTAAATAAATTTGGACTCGAGCTCGACTCGACAAAATAAAATTAAACATGAGCTCGACTCGTTTGATCTCGATTAAACTCGAGTAAATATCAAGCCCGATCTACTCGAGTTCGAGCTCAAGTTTTGAAATAAATTTATAAATTTTTCTCAAAATATATAATATAAAAACTCGATTAACCTCGTCAAGCACTCGAGTATTTATTTTTGGAGCTCGAATTCGACTCGTTGAATATAACGAGTAGCTCGAGCTCGAGCCAAACTTTTTACCAAGCCGCTCGCAAGTTACTCGCGAGCGACTTGACTTGATTGCACCCCTAGCCATTAGTATGCCCATTACCATTGGCAGCATGCCCTTCATTACCGTTCTCCATCTCTACAAAACAACCACAATTTTTAGGTTAGAAACTTAAAGTCACTAATTCGCTCAAACATCACTTAAGGTATAACTAAATTATCTCGTTCCTATTTTCAAGGGTAAAGTCTCTAATACATCTCCCAAATAGATCTCTAAACCTAGCGCTCTGATACCAACTGTGACGTCCCCACTTTTCCCTAAGGCGAACCAAAAGGTATCGGCATGACGCCTGCCTAGTTCTCGCCAAGACTCGATACGAATCCAATTCAAACTTAAGGATAAATAACCAAATAATAAAAGTCAAAGTGAAGAAAAGTCGCTTCCTTGATGGAACATTCAAATCTTACATCATAAGTTACCAAAAGTACATCAACTTTTCCCAAAATACAATCACTAAAAGTCAACTAATCAATTACATTCCAAGATTCTAATCAAAAGTAATCAAGTCGGCTACTTCAAAATTCTTTCCATTCCGAACTCCTGTAAAGGAAAACAAACTAATGGGGTGAGCGGACGTTTAGTAAGGCCAAGAAAAACATGCAAACACATAGTTTAAGTAACAATTACTCTTGTACAAGAATTAAAGCTATAAAATTCAAATAATTCACAATTAGCAATAAAACACACTCAATAAGGATACGGAAGCTCTCAGGAGCTAAACTCCACTTGCTTTACCGAGACTCAATCCAATACCTCCACGTGATGACACTCCGTCAACCGAGTAGGTATTAAGTCCGTAGAACTCCACTTACTTCACACTCTCGTTCACCATTACACCCCCTGTTCCGGGCCCGCACTTCTTTTATATACGGTGATACTACTCGAGTATGCCAAGCGAGATCTCTCAAATAGATCAAGCTTATAAACTTTCTTATGACTCACCAAACTTCACGACCAAACCTATGCCGGCTCGAGTTGCAAGGTCGGCCAATGAGTTTGGGCGTCCCCCACTATTAAGTAGAAGTCGATGAGTTTCACTCCAATCGACATTGATCCAAACATAAGTATAACTCACTATTGTAACACTTCACTTAATTCACTTAGCAAATTCACTTCACACAATTCAATTATAAATTCACTTAAAAGAGAACGAGTACGATAAAGTACATACTCGTCTCAACAATTCCAAAATACTCAATTAATGAGAAACAATTTAAGCATTTAGCAACATTTCATACACTTGACACTCACCAATTCAAAATAAGTGAGTAAAGAAAGTCTTTAGTGATCCGCTCCGAGATTCTCCTCAAGACCTTCTTGAGCGCCTGAAAAAATGACCAACAATCACTCTCATACATTCACAACCTCTTATCAATCAAGGAAGAATGTACACTCGCTTAAAATTAAGACAATGTCTTAAAAGAGTTTCACTCTATTGAAATTCAAGATTCAAAAGTGAGAGTTTAAAGTCACAAGGAAAAATTCGTATCCTCCATGAAATCGGATTTAAAACGAACTATCAATATCAAAAGGAAATGAAAAGTTCTTAAAAACTCATTTTCTAAGAAATCAAGAATTCAACTTTGCGCGACAAACTTGGTAAAATCAAATCTTGAGTTTGGCATGTCCAAAAATGGGAAACATTATATCGTTGGAAACTAGACCCAAAGTACTAAAAGTTCTCAGAAGACACTTTTTCAAAATTTCAACCAGAAAGCATTCATTTTTCAGCTCAAAGTTGCTGATTCAAGAAAGCAAGACAGAACCAGTCTTGGTTTTCGGTGATGTTCGAAAATTCGGCAAAATTCACAAAACATGAATCAGTCTCTGAAATTTAAAACACAATAAGGATCCCAATTAAAGTTTTCAAACACAACAAGCGGAACTAAATTCGGAGTTTTGAGCAACAAGATATAATAGTTTAAAGTCGGTTGATTTTCACGACCTGAGCAATGAATTTTGAGATTTGAAGAGCAATCTTTGGGGCATCATTTGAATATCGAAATGGTATTGAAATTGCACCAAATTTGGTACACTTAAACCTCCATATACGGACTACCTCTCTATTAAAATTTAGATAAAAACTCACACGAAAAGGCAGTTAATAAAACGATCAAAGTTTGTGAAATCTTTCAAAGCAAATCTGCCATCCTATTTCTCTTTCTTTTTCAAAAGTTTTGTCCAACGACATCAGCCCCAATTCGCTCCATTTTTTAAACCAAGATTCCAGAAACATTTTAATAAGCAATTTATGGTTAAATGACACTAAAAGTTTTGAAATATAACATCCCAAAATAGATTTGACCATTCGGTTAGCAAGGAAGGGAAAAGTTTCCAGTTTCCAGCTTTGTCGCGTTTTTTAAATCAAACCATATCTATCTCTATACAAATCCAAATTGAGAATGGTTTTATGGTGTTGGAAACTAGGTTCAAAATGATACAATTTATCAGAAGACATCATTTTGAAAATCTTTTCACAAGTGGGACAAAATCGAGCCACAAGATGCAGCTTCCCAGTTTCATTCGAACACATAGGCAAAGCAGAACAGCCGACTTTGCCAATTCCTAATAGGGGATTTTTTATACTGTTGAAAATCTCTGAATGTCTAGTTTGAATGCCGCTAACGGCACTCAATTTCGAATTTTGCACAAAAAGTTATGTTCGAACAAAGAACCACTGTTCGGGTACCCTGCTAGGCGTTTTCCAAATTTGAATCTTTACCAAAACTCAAGTTTTGTGCAATCATTCGATACGATTTTTGAAAGGCACTTTGTACACACAATATACAACATATATCCATCAATTTAACAATCAACCAAGTGTCAAAATTTCGAAACTAAAACAGAACAACATGACCAGAATTTCAGCCAGCTTCCCTTCGCAACTTTCCTTCGATTTCTCTCCACTTTCTAACCATAATCATCTCATTCATCACATAAACAACCATAATCAAACAATCAAGCCTCAAGTTAGCTACCTAGAGGTCTCATCAAGACAGCTAGCCTATGATTTAAAGCGAGATAAACGGTTCCTCAAGTCCGCTAGCCTATAAACGCAATTAGGGTTTCAACCCCATGAAAACTAACCATCCATCTTCTTAAATTTTGAAAGATTAGAGGTGAAGAAGGTTACCTCTTCAAGTTATGAACCCTAGTTGGAAGTGAGTGTTCTACCAAATTTTCACCAAGAAAACTCCACAAGTCTTCACCTTTCTCCAAGATGGAATGAAAACCCAAGAATCTTTGAAGTTGGTTGAAGATTTGCAAGTGAAATGGAACCAAAAGAATGGAGTTTCTTCCTCCCCTTTCTTCTTTGTTGTTTCGGCGAGAGTGAGGAGAGAAAGATGAGTGAGTTGAGTGTTTGGCTTGTGTTGGAAGATTGGAAGATTGGAAGGAAAAGTAGCCATTAAGCTTGCCAAAAGTCAACTTAGAATAGTTGTCGAAATAGTGTCGTGCACTACCACTTTCTCTCTTGTTTGATACACTCATGCACTAATCCTTCAATGTAATTCTTTTAACACTATAATTTCTCACTCTTACTAGTCTAATATTAATTCTCAAATCTCCACTTAGTCGTTCTAGCAAGACTTACGCGAACTTTCGACTCGCGCGCGATAAAGCGAAATTTAAGGGCAATTCATGCAATTAAAATATAATTAACTAACTCTAAGGCAAATAATTATAAAAATGACTATTTTAAGAAATAAAATATGAGTCCTCACAAGCACTCTTCTTAATTTGATATTCATACAATTTAGTAAGGACAAACATATAGTACATTTTTTAAGGATGTTTTACTAATAATTTTCACGTATAAAGTTGAATAGGTCAAGTGGGTTAAAACAAGATATAATAGGTTGTGGATTGTCTTGATACGAATATAACACCAAAAACTTAATGTATATTACATGCATTGTATACTTCTTCATATAGTGTGGATCAAAAAGCTCCATAATCTCCCTTGGAGCAAACTAGTCAAACACTTTAGTCAATATATACTCATATATAAATAATTTATCCTCTAATATTTTTTTCTCAATTATGTTTTTTTATCATAAAATAACCAAAATAGATTTCCTTTCTTCTAAGATCGGCCAATTACTCCATAGATCGGTTAATTTATTCATAAATCCTATCAATACTAATGGCATTAGTTGTTGGAATGGAAGAGCATTCCAAGTGAACAAATATCAAAACAAACCACAATCATGATCAATTTCTCTTTCTCCAAGTACTAATTAAATGAGATCAATCAAATTAATAAGCAATGATATTTATAAAGAGCAATAAAGAGAAAACTAATAAAACGTTGGACATCAACATTTCTATATTTAACAAGGAAATAGGAAATTTGGTAAAAATTACAGGACCTAATCCAATAAAAAATTTCCACAATGAAAATTATGGGAGCAGAAAACTCTATCTAAAATACTCAAATGATTAAAACGTCAACACAATCATGAAATTGAAACTAGTATAATTACTCTTCTAAAAACACAACGTTGAAATAAACAGGGTTGGTAAGAGGATCCTATAGCTATAATGGAAGTTTGTTGTCAAATAAAGAAGAATCCAAAATCAAAACCAATAGATGTGAACAGTTTAGTAAGAGGATCCTATAGCTAAAATTTTATGAAGATTGAACTTTTATATTATTATTCGATTGAGGGTCGAAAATTGCAGCTCTTCTTTCTCTATCTAAAACTCCTTATAACAGTGTTGTTAGACTAGGATCGGACCGACTGGTTCGATCAGTTGAACCGATCGGTCTAGACCAACCGTGAACCAACCTTCTTTCCAAACTGGTTTGTAGTATAAAACCACTTTGGTCAAAAACCAGTCAAAACCATAAAAAATCGACTAAACTAATAACCCGATTCGATATGTTGACTTGGTTCTCAAACTTTTCTTTCTTCTTTTAACCAAACATAATTTGAGTTATCTAAATTGTAACACTTTCATTTATTAATAAGAACAAGAAAATGTCACCCATTTAGTGTAAATATCAAAATCACTCTCTTTTCTAAATGATTTCTAAATCAAGATGTTTCATCCCTATGATGTCATTAATTTAGCATCAGTGATTCTAACTTGCATTAATTTGTTTTAATTTAATTTTTCAAGTAGTTTTAGAGAATGGACATATTTTAACTATGAATTTACATTTTTATATATGATTATTAGGTGTATATTTGATTGCAAGTCAATATTTTTAGAACATTTTTCATGATTGGCCAAATATAACCAAGAACTTAATTTCAATATTTCTGAAACTTATAAAAATATAAAATAATTATAACATCATGCTGACGTTAGCGGATTTTTGAGAATGGTCCGACCGATCCTACCAGTTGATCTCTGACCCAATAATTTAGCCGAATCGCTATCCGGTCCGAGTTTTATCAATATTGCCTTATAATCTCCAATTTTCTCCCTCCTCTCTTTTTTTACACGCACACATATAAAGACATACAAACATATTACTATATCTCTCTAGCACTCCACAATTGAATTCGCTTAAGTAAAAGTTCACTTGCATTTATTTTTCTTCAATTTAACTTTGACATGGATAAATGATGAGTTTTGCATTTTGTGTTACTCTATTCTGGTAAATAAAAAACTAATATAAGTCATTGATACATCAACACTATTTGGCTTTTTTGCATGTTTGTTAATAGATAAAATTTTATTACAATTTTATTTATAGTAACTTATTAAAGCACCTCAAATTTTATAAAATATACATCAAAACATCAAAAACACATCGCCAAAACACTAAAAAAACACATTCCTTTCCTCCTCCTATTACCACCATTCCTTACCATATCATTTCCTCCCACCACTGCCGCCTGGCCTTTGCCACCACCGCCATTAGTCACCACTTTTCCCCATCATTTCTACCACCACCCCTCTCTCTTTTCGTGCCACCCTTTCTCATCGTCATTCTCCTCCTCTTTCATTTCCCCTTCCCTTCCCTTCCCCTGCCCAGCCACCAGCTTCCCCGTCCTTCCCTAGATTTGGACGAGATCTGATCGCTATCTATCTCTTCCGCGCCTCCTCGGATCTGGATGAGACTAGATCTAGAGAGAAGGAGAAGGGAAAAGGGTGATATGGCAAGAAGAGGAGGATTGAAGGGAGGAAGAATAGAGGAGAAGGAGTAAAAGAAGGGGTGGCGAGGAAAAGGAGAGGTGGTGGGGGAAGTGAGGGGGAGAGCGGCACCGTGCGGTGGAGGTGAGGACTATGGTGTGGTGATACCAAGGTATGTGACGCGTGGAGGGTGACGAAGTTTTATAACTATCCTCCAAATACACAAAATTTTTTTCTAAAATTTCTATAATGAACTACAGTAAAATTTTAAATAAATTCTCCAAAAACAAATCATTCAAATGCACCTATCATCACATGTGCAAATACAGCTTAAAAGTA
The DNA here is from genome assembly GCA_023065735.1 of Coffea humblotiana. Lineage (NCBI taxonomy): Eukaryota > Viridiplantae > Streptophyta > Magnoliopsida > Gentianales > Rubiaceae > Coffea > Coffea humblotiana. The sequence goes on from CM041211.1 coordinate 24,345,927, forward strand.
TGGATTTAGCATTCCAAGACTGAAGATATTACTTTGTTGTACTAGTAAGTAATTTTATAGGAGTTAATTTCGATTGGGTAAATCTTTAGGGGGTTAACAGCGACCATTTTAATCTTACCCTCAAAAATTTAAAAAGGTGCGCACCTTCTTTCTCACCATGGTACGACTCAGTTGCCGGACCACCTAATTTCCTCTAGGTCCTATCTCTTCCCAGCGTAACCAATGAAACCCAACCTCTTCCCGAGGCTCAGCTTCGTTCCCGAACCTACACTCCCATCGCTCGCTCGCTCTTTCGCAGTTCGTTGAAAATTTCGCACTCTATTTTAAGATCACTTTATCTCTCTCACACTTTCTCTCTGAAAAACCCCTCATTTTCCCCTTTCTCTCTCACACACTCACGCACTTCTTACTTTCTCTCTCTTAAAAGCGAAAAAGCTCATCCCCCATTTCTCTCGCCCGACTCAAAAACCCTAGAATTTGCCCAATTTTGAACGATCGATTTTCAGCTCCATTTTTCACGCGCGCAAGATTCACGTAAGTTTCTGGCTTTCATTTACACAGTATAATCGTGTGCTCATCTCAAACCCTAATTTTCTCTCTTGCATATAATTAGTTATATTTGCTGAGTGATAAACACCAGTGTTTGCATTTGATTGGCTTTTTTTTGGAGAGGGTTTTAGCATTTTAGGCTTAGGTAAGGCTTATCCGCAGCTGAGAATTGCTTTGCATTTTCAATTTTCGATTTAATTCGGGATTGGGTTTTTGAATTGCCATGCAAGTGGATTTTTTGATCTTGGCTGGACTATTGCTTAGACAATCGTTACACTTTTGTTTAACTGGTAAAGTCTCAGGCTTTGCCAATTTTCATCCTTAGGGCTTCTTTCCCTTTTGGCCTTGAGTGCTTCACTTAAATAAGGATGATAGAAGAGACTGTTTTTTTGCATGACATGTTGATGCATTTGTCGAATGTAGAATCGTCAGGGTTAATAGGTTCGTCAGAGCCCCTTGAGTAATTAAAGCCATGGTTTAGTTTTTGTCATCTTCCGCTTGAGAAGGTTTCTACTTTGGTAATCTGATTAATGTGCTACGGCTTTTTGTTTCGTCTTCTCTCTCTTTTTTTTTATAATTAGATTTTTGAGTAGTAGGAGAAGTTAATTTGTAGGAATGCATAATGAAACCCAAATTTGTTTTAAGTTTGAAGTTTTAGTAGCTCTTAGTTTGTTTTTACTTTTCAGAACTGGAAAGATGAAGTTTTAGCATTTTGTATGGCGCTACAGAAATGCGATAGTGTTTCCTTTTATAGGCTGGTTGTGAATCTTTATCTTGCAGTAAAGGATGAAATAGCTCATAAAATTTGCTGCATTTACGACACGTGTAATTTAGATTTGATGAATCCAATCCATTTCTTAGTATTTATTGCTAGTATAGACTTTTAGTTATTTATTTTATTGTAGTAGATGTTGCAGATTATGGAACATAGCAGTGTACACATGAGAAGAGATGAGGGTTCATAATGGGAACTAGCGCCTTTGTTTTTGTCTGGTAATATACCAATAGTTGTGTGGTGAAGTGCCACAATGGATTGATTTATTTGTGGTGACGTAAACAAGTGGATCATGTAATTTGCTTGACATGGGAGTGATGATGCTTGGATTTATGACTTTCTTTAAATGTAATGGAACTACAAGTACGTTGGGAAAGCTTGCAAGCACGTGTATGATGATGGAGGTGTTGAGTAGCTATTTAATTAGGAGAAAAAGTAGTGGCTGGAGATGGTCATGTATCTCCTCTTCATAAAGCTTGGATATATTTAGAATGTGCAACTTTGATTATGGTGTCAGCTGTACAGAATGAGGATAAATTTTTCTAGAACTTGAGCATGGAATCTTGGAAGACACGCTTGCTCTGCTTAGCAGCAAGATAGATTTCATCATTTTAAGTATGTTTTTCACCTTTTCTGGACCTTCGATACCAGTACATTGCACTTTGTTATGAGGACAGAGCATAAAAGCTATTTTGCAAAGGTCTGAATCATGCAAGACAACTCTGATTATATTTCTCCTATTCTTTTTCTGAAATTGTATTTTCAAATTCAAGTGTCAAATTTGTATTTTCAATGAATCATGCATCTTTTCATTCTTGTTTGCTTTGTTGGTTATATTGTCTTTCTAATGTTCTTTGGTCATTTTTTAACATGTCTAGTGTTCATGAAAAAAATGGGCTGATTTTTGTCAGGACATTTTGAGGCTGGAAAATTGATTGCGGATTGATGCTTGGGTTTGGACAACAGTCATGAAGCTTTATTTTTTATTTTGATGAATTATTTGCTGCAACATAAGCAGAGTAATAGAGAAGTATTCTTGAAACTCTTGTTAGATCATTATTTTGTTGATTTACGCCGAGCACACTAAGTGCGAGGATTTTGGGTTCTAATCATCTATGCCTGGCAACGAAGTTGGAGATAGAGTTCACAATTTTTTTGCACAAGATAATTTGCCCCAGGGACAGAATCATACACAAGCTCTGGACGGGAATTGGTCTGTCTTAAGTAGTAATTTGTGGCCTGGAAGCCAGAGACAAGTTGGTCTAATAAGTACCACCACAAAAAACTACAATCTACAGCAATCAGGTAGTTGTGGATTGACTGCTTGAATGACTTTATTTTGATTTTTTCCCTAAGCTACTATAGTTTTCCTCAATTGCTTATAAATGCCTGTCTTTTTGGCTTTTGTCCATAGTTGATTTGGATGATTCTCTAATAGCCAATTGGACATATGTTTTTTTTTTTTTTTCGTGAGCAGGTAGTGATAAGGACAGGTTGGTAACCCATTCCATGGATTCACATGGCTTGAACTTTGCTCAATCATCTCCAAGGCCTGAATTTGGTAAGAGTCAGACGCAAAGCCAACAACCAAACTTCAATGTCATGTATGGCAATCAGTTCTACCAGACGAGGCAAGATGAAACAAATTTTCTGTCAATGGATACAAGTTCTGATCAGCGTAATCTAACCTCGAGAACTATAGGATCACAACAAGTCAGTGCTCCTGAAAATCAAGGAAAATCTTCAGTTAGGTCAGATACGTCTGGACCCCCTGTAGGTTTTGACTTTTTTGGTGGTCAACAGCATATGAACCATCAGCAATTAAGTATGCTGCAGTCTTTGCAGCATCAGCCGCCTGGGCCAAATGATATCCAAGTGCAGCAATTTATGCTCATGAGGATGCAGGAGCTTCAAAGGCAGCAGCAACTTCAGCAAATGAATGCAAGGCAGCAGGGTCTACTTAATCAGATGCCTCCCTTTGCCAAACAGTCATCTGGTAGCCAACCACTCCTCTGATTAGCAGTGCTGTCAACTCTGATGCGTTGGGTTACCATTGGGCAAGTGAGTTTGGTAATGCAAACTGGGTGCAGCAGAATCCACCAGCTATGCAAGGATCCTCAAATGGACTTGTTTTTTCACCCAATCAAGGTCAGACACAGCGAATGGTAGATTTAGTTCCTCAACAGGTTGAACAATCTCTTTATGGAGTTCCTATATCTAGCTCCAGAGGCAGTCTAAATCAATATCCTCAGATGGTGACAGAAAAACCTTCAGTTCAGCAACAAGTAAGCTTTGGTAACTCTCTTCCTGGTAACCAGTATACAGCCTTTCCTGGTCAAGTTAGTATGCAGGATAGGAATTCGATTGCTAGGCAGAGATTTCAAGCTGACAATTCTTTTGGACATGGTTCTGGTCAAGCTTTAGGTAGTGGAATAGATATGGAGAATGTCCACCAAGCGAACTCCATGCAGAGAAATGAACAGACGGGGGAATTCCGTCGGAGGCAGGAACAACTGGTTCCACCTGAGACCTTGCAGGGAAAAACAGAGAGACAAGATATGGCTTCAAGGGATGATGTTACCTTAGATCCTACAGAAGAGCGGATTTTGTATGGTTCAGATGATATCTGGGCTGCCTTTGGAAAGGGCCCTAACATGGGGGCAGAGGGCTCTAATCCGTTCGATGGTGCAGGATTGAGTGGATTTTCTTCCATTCAAAGTGGCACTTGGAGTGCTCTTATGCAGTCTGCTGTTGCAGAAACTTCTGGTAGTGACACTGGGTTACAAGAAGAATGGAGTGGTTTAACGTTTCAAAATAATGATATTCCTTCAGGGAATCAGCATGTACTGTCATGTGATGATGGTAGGAAGCTGCAGACACCTTTGGCCAATGACCATTTGCCCATGGCATCATCTTTTGCTTCAGGAACCGTTCCTCCATCAGGTGACTCAAACATGGTGAAAAACTATCAGAATGTCCTGGGATTCCAGCAATTTGAACGCAAATTTTCATATGAAACTGCTCAAAGACTGCAGGCAAATCCTTCTCAAGGACTTGATCAATCCTCTGCAGATGGTGGAAGGTGGTCAAATGGTATTCCAGTTCTGAAGTCTGGTGGCTGAAGCGAGTCAATTGCATGGAAATTTATCTCATTCTCTTGATGCTGAGAGCAGTGCATCTAGACAACTGTTAAATAAACCAAACGGCTGGAATGTTTTTGGGTCCATAACACCCTATGAAGATGCGGGAGTAACTGTTCAAGGGACTGAAAACTCATTGCAAACATTCTCAAAGCAATGATCATAAGCAAACTATGCATAGGGAAGTGGTTGATGGTGGAGCCCTGTTTAACTCTCATTCTGGTCGTGATGCAGCATCTGAAATGGAGCAGGTAAAATCTGCCTTGAGAAGTTCCCAATTGAATAAAGAGGGCTTTCGATCAAATAATGCTGCTGCATTAATCGGATTCAAGTACCATAAGGGCTGGTGAGGGAAGTAGTCAGTTTCTTCCAAACAGTTATCATCTCAATTCTTGGAAAAATGCTGATCCATTGGTTAATTCTAAAGCTGGTGAAGTTCTAGGAGGTTCACAGCATGGGAATAAGATTTGCTCTAGTAAGGAGGAAGGTAGAGGCATGATATGGAGAATAGTGATAAACAGGAGAACTCTAACGACAGCTACCGCTCTAATATGTCCCACCATACTTCCGCTGGTGGTCAAAAGGAAAATGCTGCTGCAGATGCTATTGATTCAAGGACTTTGTCTGCTGGCAATCAAAAGTCATCCAATCAAATGGCTAGGAAAAATCTGACTTCTCGGAAGTTTCAATTTCATCCCATGGGAAACTTGGATGATGATGTTGAACTTCCTTGTGGATCAAAAAAGCCAATCCATTCACAGCCTGCGTCTCATTTTGGGCAGTCAAAGTTATTCAGTCAGGTGCCAAAAAATTCAGTTGACACAGAAAAGGTGAATATATTACACTTTAGTCGTGAGTAATACATGTGTTAATTGCCACACATGCTAAATTGGATAATATTGATTTATAGGGGCAATCAGCTGATATGCAAAGGAACAACAAAGGATTGATGAGGTGCACTCCCCAGGCAACTTCCCCAGTTCAGTTCCTAATATATCTTCTCCATTCAACAGATCTTTGGATTTAGGCACACAAGACAAGACTTCTCAATCGAGGGTAATTGATTTGGTTTTGAATTATATTTTGGCATGTTTTGGTAAATTGAAAACTTAAAAAAATCTTCTATATCAGGAACCTTGATCATGATTTACCAGTTTTTAAGTTCTATTCTACTGCTCATTTCTTTTCCCTCACTAATTTGTATTGTACTTGAATGCATTCACTGCTGTGATCGTTGTTGTAGTCGAAACATGCTAGAGCTACTTCACAAGGTTGATCAGTCAATGGAGCATGCTGCTATGATGCATGCCATTGCTTCTGAGCCCAATGCAGCGTCTGAGACAGCTCAAGCAGAAAACTCTGATGGGTCTGTTAGTCGGCTTCAACGGAGCCAGTCTTCCAACTCTCAGGGCTTTGGTTTACAACTTGGTCCTCCAATGCAACGGCTGCCAATACCAAGCCAGTCCTTGTCCTCTCAAAACTCCCTGCAGGGCGTAAGCTCCTTGCTTTTAACCACCCATGCTGCATCTGAAATTGGACAGAAGGGTCAAGCACCGTTGGTTCCCTCATCTTTTGTTCAGTCTATGCCTTCTTCCAGTGAAAGATCGCTTGGAGAGAATAACAGAGCTGGAGTACCTGGTCAGACGGGCAGTCAAAGCTCCCCATATAACATGACTGGAAACTTCTCTTCACCGTTTAATTCTGGTTTTCCTCATTCAAGAGGTCAGCTACAAATTCAAGAGATTGCTTGGGCTAGTGGACAGTTGTCAAGATCTAGTCAATCTCTGGAGACCTCTTTTCCTAATGAGGCTGCGAGCATTCCTCAAGGTAATTCTGTTTTATCAGGTACCAAGCAAATCAGTACAAACATTCTGCCTGGAAAAATTCTAGCCACACAAGTTTCAGCTGGCAAGCCTGTACTTGTTTCTCAGCCTTCGACTGTGTCTAATACTTCTCTGCAAGGCACCTCCTCTAAAGCATTGCCAAATATGTGGAGCAATGTCGCTGCAGCACAACATTTATTGGGTGCTCAGTTTCGTAAGATGTCTTCACAATTTCCCCAGTCAAATCAAATGAATGTTGGAAATTTAACTTCTGCTTCTCTAAATCAATGTGATCAAGATGGTAAACAAGGAAACCTTCAATCTGAGTTTGGTGCAAATTGTGTGAATGCACAAGGCTTCCGTTCTGAGGAAGAACAGCTTACAAAGGAACGTGCTAGCCGGCAACCTTCATCAGAAAATATGAACCTTGTTGAGAAGATGAATGAATCACAGGGAAAGGAACCCATTGTAAGGACCTTATCAGATGGATCTCCTGCAAATTCTGTGTCAACGCAAAGAGATATTGAAGCCTTTGGGCGGTCTTTGAAACCAAATAGCTTGCTTCAGCAAAATTATTCATTGTTGAACCAAATGCAGGCCATGAAGAGTGCAGACGACGATCCAAGCACTAGGGTCTTGAAAAGAATGAAAGGATCAGATAATGGTCTAGGTGGTCAGCTTGTACCTCCTATAGCTGGGCAATCAAATGATCTCACTGCTGTCGTTGGCGATGCATTAGTTCCCCGGAAGACACTTCCTTCTGTAGATCCTACCATGCTAAGCTTCTCGGCACCTGAAAATAGTATGGAAAGGAATCTTGCTTCTGAACATGGTAATATAGCTTCTCAGAGTGTGCTTGCATTTAGTCGAGATGGTTCTCAGAGCAGTAATAGTGCTGCCTCGACCAAAATTGACCACTCTAAGATCAGTCCCCAGATGGCTCCTTCCTGGTTTAATCAGTATGGAACCTTCAAAAATGGGCAGATCTTGCCTATGTATGATGCACGCAAACCTGCCATTTTTAAGACTGGGGAACAGCCTTTCACTCTTGGAAAATCTTCCAGTGGCTTGCACACCCTCAATTCAATGGAGCCATCGAGTGCTGCTGCTGTGGAAACGAATCAAGTTGGTAGCATCAGGCATACGGCAACCCCCTCACTAGCAGCCGAGTATTTATCTTCTCAGATTTTGCCTTCCATTGCCAGTGGTCAGCATCCAGTAATATCGAAAACCAAGAAGCGCAAGAGTGCTACTTATGAACTTAGTCCCTGGAACAAAGAAGTGTCACAAGGTTCCCGATGTCTTAAAAATATCAGGTGTGTATCGTTAGTGGGACCTATTAATGAGTTTTAGAAGAAAAACACGGTAATTTTGTACTCAACAGATGCCACTTGCCATTTCTATATATAAAAAGGAAACAGAATAGAAGAAAATACATTTTTTATTTGAAGAAAAGCATTAACTTGATTTTCTTATCCACTAATTCTTGTGGTTTTGACTGCTGACAGCATGGCAGAGATTGGGTGGGCTAAAGCAGCAAACCGACTTGTAGACAAGGTGTGGTGGTGTTTTTGAGTAGATCCTTCTTTGTGAATTTATTTATTTCTTTACATGGTTTCAAGCTCTGGTGGCTTCTTTTGTCATTATAGGTTGAAGATGATGTTGAATTGATGGAAGATGGATCACTGATGCTTAAGCCAAAAAGAAGGCTTATCTTGACAACACAGCTTATGCAAAAATTACTTCGCCCTCCACCAGCAGCAATACTGTCTGTGGATGCTAATTTAGAGTATGAGAGTGTGGGTTACTCGATTTCTAGATTAGCATTAGGTGATGCATGCAGTCTTGTCTCACTCACAAATGACAAGTCCAATATGCTACGTGATAGCATAAACAGGTAATAACTTTTTTTTTTAATGCTATGCTAGTTTTTTAGTCACATGAGTGACATAACAGCAGTTGTTGATTATTCGCCTTTTTATTCTATTTCTGATGGCTTCAATTTCAAATGACTCTCTAGGGATACTGATGAATGCAGAACATCAGAAAGCGTTGAAGATCAGCTTCTGTTGAAAGTCATGGATGATTTCACAGCAAGAGCAAGAAGGCTTGAAGATGAATTTTTGCGGTAATTTTTGCATCTTCATCTTGTTAAGCTTTGGTTTCTGCAGGATGGTTCCGAAGGATCTAATTTAACGAGTACGGAGAAAGGTGTATGTTGGCTGTAATAGTTTTTACTTTTGAGTGGATTATATTTGGATCCATCTGCTTTAACAATTTTGTCCATTTCTGCTGAGAGGACTTTGTTTGTCTCTGCTGATTCTTTAAGTTTGTAGCATATTCAAATCCATAATTAGCTGTTCATTTGTGTGAAAGATAGCAAAGGCATGCACATGAGTTCACCTTGAAACATTTGGCTAACCTAAAAACATTAAATCAATTGATTCATCATGGTAGAGGAGAAACAGTGCATACTCGAGTTTTGGATACTAGATGCGTGTCTGATCTATCAGTCAATTTCTGAACTCGGTGGTCTGTTTTCCAAGAAAATTTTGCTTCTTTACAATTTCATTCTATCTTTTAATCTGATTGTAAAATGGTCAAGATACTTCCCTGATAATCTGTTTGACTAAAATGTATGAGCAGTTTTGCCCTTCAGAATGTAGTTTTTGACTTGTATTGTTTCAAAAAACATGGTCACAGTCCTTACAGCTTTGCACATTGACTATAGTAGGAAAGAAATAATGACGAATTAAAGCGCATATTGGTTGCAAGATTATGTCTTGGGAAGGGGGAGGGGGGGGGAGAGGATTAGTGAATTAAATGAAAACATTATATTACTTCGGTTGGTACAAGAAATTTGAAAATACACCAATTTACTTGCTTTTTTTTATTAGTGCCACAATTTTGAAGTTAGAGCCAAGATTTTTTTTTTTTTTTTGCGGGGGGGTGGAGGGTTGGGCTGGGTGGTAAGGGGGGAGGGATTGTAAGTAGGAGATCCTGGATTCAAGACCTTCCACTTAGTCCCCCCCCCCCCCCCCCCCCAACAAACAAAAAAAAAAAAAAAAAGAAAAAAAGGGAGCCAGGATTATTAGTTTGTCTACAGTTTTGCCTACAGTTTTGCATTTTGGCTTCTTGCTATCTTACCTCCCCCAACCCCCTGGGCAAAAAAAAAAAAAAAAAAAACCTTTGTTCTCTGACAAATGTGCTTTCTGTTGGGCAATTTTTCTGTTTTGGGTCAACGGGTTGGTGGCGAGGTTCTTATCATGTTTCTGGTTTCCTGCCCTAATTCTTTGCTTCTTTTGATGTAGGTTGGACAAGAGAGTGTCAGTTTTGGACTTGGTAGTGGAATGTCAAGATCTAGAGAAGTTCTCGGTGATTAATCGTTTTGCTAAATTCCATGGACGAGGGCAGGCTGACAATAATGAGGCTGCATCTTCGTCTAATGCAGCTGCTAATACTCAGAAACCCCATCCTCAGAGATATGTTACTGCTCTTCCTTTGCCTAGGAATCTCCCCACCAGAGTACAATGTTGTTCATTATGATTATTAATTAAAATTTCCCCTTTTTCTGGCTGTCTCCTCGCATCCTTGGTACATTTTCGTGCTGGCTGTACACTGGCACTTGCACCAACACAGAAAATGACAATGAGATTGCTGAAAGGAAGAGTGAAAGTACTAAATTTGTCTCTTTGAATGCGATGTCATTATTGCGCAATGTAAGTTCAGCTCCTGTACATCTCTCTGGAATTTGAAAGGACTTGGGGTGCCCCATGATTTTTGGTGAAAGTGGGGAGTATACAATTGCAGCCTGATACATCAAAGATATGCAAAAGTAGTTAGGATATATATAACACATAATATATTTCTCGTATCAACTTGTAGCGCATGTTTAATGGCTACTTCTTCAGCAAGGGTCGAGGTTCTTTAAATTGGATTATCTTAGGAAATTTGTTTGCCTGCATGTCCTTGACTTGGTGGGTATTATTTTGCTCTGAATGTATATTTGCGTTACATGTTTTTACTTTTTCCTTGTTATTTTGGGTCAGAAAAATGCTAAGTTTGATGCAGTGTACTTTGTATTGGATGCTTCTGGTGTTGGAAGAAGGTAGCTGCGGTTCTATTTAAGAGTTGATTAATCGACTCAATTGACAAATTTGGCAGTAGTGAAGATTTGTGTGTCTATTGTGAGGATCTACAAAGCTGCTATTTGAGGTGGGTTTGAGATTGACATCTCTCATTTTAAGCTTGTGGCACGTATAGGTTGTACTGAATGTTGGCCATCTATTGTCTCCTGATTACTTTGTGAATTAGAGGATGCTGACTTCTTTACTCGATACAGTCTGTTTTGTGTTTAATGAGGCTGCATGGAAACCGGTTGTAAATTAGTCATGGAAGTGTGTGCTTAAATTGAAGTTTTAGAATTAGAACCATAGTTTCCCTAAACTGGGATGAATCCAAATAGTATACAGTTCCTCACTTCTCAATCCCCAACTTCATCCAAGTTTATTTTCATTATGGAATGATTCGGAAAGCTATGTTGGGAAATACAGGTTGTATGTGTGTATATGTATTATGCACGCATGTGTTTATATTCTTCTGGTCTTTCATTTGTCTTAGTTGCTTCTACAGGGTCTAGCTATTTAGTATTTTTACTATTCCTCTAGTAATGGATATGTTGTCAGCTGCCTTGAAATTGATTGCAGCTTTAAACATAAGCAATTAGTGTCATGCCCAATATATTGTTATGGATGGTAGTTTGATGTTTACTGGGATGGCTGACTTGCCCAGTTTGATATATACCATTTCCCTGGTATGGCTTTTGATTTCGTTGCTAATAGGTGCACATATCCTTGATGATTTTTAAAGCTTCGATCTTCTTGACAAATTCAATAAGTGCACGGATTGCAGTCCGTACTTTGGAAACTCTGCAAAAGAAAATGATTAATTTTGCTGTCCTCTGCTGGTTATTTTAGTCTTTCTGTTAAAGAGTTGGAGAGAAGTTTCAAGATTGAATGCTGCACTGGCGTCTTTGTATTTGTATATACCGATGTCCCTCCAAGATCCGTGAGAAATGATATGTTTGCATTCTGTTCGGAAACAGGAAATCTACTGGAAAAAACTTCTTTGGGTATGTAGGGATACAGCAACTAAATGGCTTTTGGGTACGAAAGATACGCAAGGAAAAGAATTCTGAGAGATATTAATGAAAAGATATTTGACTACAAGATAAAGAGCCCACGTAGATTGATAAGTGCATTTTACCCGAATGCAAGCTGCATTTTTATTTTTTTTTTTTGGTACTAACAACAATAGTGAATAGTGTGAATAGTGGGAATCAAGGGACTTGGAATCAAGTGTTGGAATCAAGGGATCAAGGGACTTGAGAATTCAACGTTGTGAAAGTGTTGCACCATAGATGATTGGAGCAAATGTATCTGGCAGTATGCGAATGCATTATGCAATACATGTAGATGTTGAAACAATTGCAGGTTCCATCACATAGTTTTAACTTATTTCGAAACTAATCGTAATCATCGCAATTTCAGCTGGAGCAATCACAACTAGTAAATGCTTTGCTCATCGCTCTCGTCTCATGCCACATTATTTAGGCTCTCTCCTCATGCCACAAACTATGTTGTGCCTAAACTTAACTAGAGAAAATATTAGACAAGTCAAGAAGATCATGATGCAGGACTAATAAACACTTGAATACTTCCAAATTACGGGCCTTTTTGATGATTGGGTTGCAGTTCTTTTCCATTGATTGACTACATTCCTCGTGATATTTTTCATGTACGTCGAGACCAACAGAAAGAACTGCTAACTGAATTTGATTGGTGGATATTGTAATATAACGACGGCTGTAAAAACCGACTGAGAGAGCTGCCTATGACAAGTTTTAGAAGAAAATTATAGCTTATTATATTACTCCTCCAACTCTGGAGGTTCGCATACTTGATGTACAGAAGCAGTTAGGCACAATTGACTTCACTTTTCCCCTGGAGTTTTTAAGTAGCAACCCTATAACTCTTGAAGCTTGTTTTGTTTAGGCAATAAAATATCCTCTATCGATACATATATTGGTTGCCATTCTTTTCCTTATTATATCGTCTTAGTAAAACCCTGCTGTAACTTGGGATTTCATCCACTAAGCAAACCATTTTTTGATTGTCCTTACAGTCAGCTCTAAATATTCGCCAATATGGACACAAATCAAATCAACAAGCATGATCCTGCATCTCTAAATTAAAGTCAACACGACTCTTTAATTGCCATTCCTGTCAGACTTCAGATCCACACAAACATCTGGGAATTCACCACCAGTTTTCTTACCATACTTGAGCATACCAGGAGGTTGATACCTCCGATAAATAGACTACTCGTTACAACTGGGTAGAATGGGCTCAAGTAATAAGGAGCTAATCTACCTCCTTTTCTTTAAGGAACAAACCTCAATCTTTTTTGCGTGAGGAGCAAAAAGAAGTCAAAATAACTGAGATATTGCAGGCAGACCATTAGGCATCAAATCCCTTTGTTGAAATGAAAGAATGGCTATCAGACACCTTAACCATGTTGAGTCCAACGCAAAATTTTGATTTCAAAAGACAGCCCATTCTCTAGTCATGCCAAGTGCAAGTGAAAAACGCTCGACTCATATATCTTCATCATTTGTTCTCATTTGGTCACAATGTCTTGGAGATGTATACTGAGCTTGAAATCAGAGCATGTCAATCTTGCAATCAATTGAGTACTGAGAAAGCTACATTTTCGATCTTTCCAAGGCTTTCCAAGTATCGGAGGTTGACATGCTGTCATGAAGGAACCTAGGTAGTATTGCTCTGCACATTTAGAAGCATGCCCTCCCTTTTGCATTAACTCCAGCACCACAACTTCAAGAAAGAGTCACATGCATTTCAGCTCCTGTGCTAGCAAATATTTCGTCCACCCTGTATACAAATGAATGAAATTAGTGCACTAAAGCAATGCAATAATGTCAAATTGTTCTATGAGTTCTTATATCTAAATTATGGGAACTTTTGGCATTATCTCAGTTTTGATGGCTTATCATTCTAATCAAGCAATGGCCCACCTTACCTTCCCCATTAAGGTGAGTTTTGAGGACATTCATTGGCATAATAATTTCTGCAATTTTTGAATGGACTCCCAACAAGCCTTTTATTAATCTGTGACTCTTGATTGTCAAGAGTAGGATATATTCTAGCTGCTATTAACTTTAAAAAAATAAACTCAGACCTCAGATTATCTACCTGCTTCTCTCTACGTTGACCTCAGCAATCAAAGTCGTTAAATAAATCTGCAAGCAAGGTGGTCAATTTACATGTGTGAGAGAGAGATAAGTGATAATGAATTCGACGGACAAGTAAATCATAATGTTCAATTTTTTCTTTTTCATAACTGATAAGTAGTGCAATAAGTAAATTTCATTCCTTCATCTATCTTATTTGATTAGTCAGCTTAACAAAGATTCTGCCTCAATGTACATTCCTTCATGATTATCCTGATCAGAAAAGCCACATTTGCAAAGAGCCTGATTTCCTAATTTTTAGTATCTCAAGTTTGAAGGTCTTTAATTCTATCTTTAAAAGCATTACAATTTCAGGATTTCCACTCGTTAATCAGTTAAGTTTGAATAATATGCATCCATTTCTGCTATAATCTCAACACCATGGATTTGGGGAGCCAGATGACAAGAAATCAAACATTGTAACATCATATCTCTAGGCAGCTTCAAAGAAAAATGTCAAATGAATATATTTGGCAGAACACATCATTACAAACAGTGGTTGATATGTCAAATTACTGTCCTGCTAAGGTAATCGTAACCAATCTGCTTTGAAACAAGTGATCCCAGTGTAATGCAAACAAATTAAGTGCATATTGCACATAGGCAAACCACTACAAATACATTGTTTTGAGATGTGTATAGACACTTTGACATTAGAAAAGTAAAGACTATTAATATACCTGTAAAACATCCCGGTCTTGTTGATGCCTAGGTTGAAAAGATTCAACTTCGCCTTTCCCAAGGCTTGGAAGAACTGGCTTGCTATCTCCATGTAAAGACAAGGAACATGTACGCAGATCATTAAATTCTCCTGGATAAAGTTCCTCTGACCAACACAAGCTACTGAGATCTGGAATTCTTTCATCACCTAAGGAAAGCAGCTCCATGACAAGCAACCTCTGTATATATATATATATAATTCAAGAAGAATAAGCATAAGATCAGTAACACAAATTAGAAGCATGAATTACAAACCAAGAAAAGCTTGTTGAAAGCCAGCCACCTCCATACTTCACCTTCAAGTTTAGCTCTGATACAAATATCTGAACAAGGTCCTGTGCTACTTTTTCTGAAGAAGAAAAATAAAAGCTAATTATCATAAAGCCATCAATTAATAGAGTGAGTCCATGATAAGTTGGTAAAAATTTTGCAAGAATGACAAATAGGCAAGCTCTGAACAGCATCACACCTTCACATCTTTGCAAAAGCAGGTAAAAAAGATACAAGACTAAAAATCAGAAACATATGTTATATAACTCACAAATCTACATTTTAACTGTTTGACAACATCAGATAGACTAACAAAAAAAGAAAAGAAAAAAAATTTTGACATCCACAAAAGAAAATTTACATGTCCCATGACTTTAGCCCAGGTACACTTGCAATCATGTTAGCAGTTGTTGTTCATTGTACATTTAAATAACCAGATAAGTTTCAATAATTTTTCTCAAATGCTGTATTTCGTAGATATTTGCACCACAATGAAAAGAAGAATAGATCTATTGCTCTGATGGACAATCAAGAATCAATATACTAGAAAGAAGCAATTCTTCATTGGCATATGCAGTAGACATACCAAAAAGAGAGATTGGCCAAAATGTGAAGACTGGGGCTCCCCCACCATCACCAGTATCATTCTCATTTTCAGAAGAGAGAGAAAACTGAGCCAAGGGGCTATTGGTTGTTCCTTTCAGGTAGCACCTCATAGATCTAGATGTGTGGACCATCTGAGTTACAACGCCTACCTGTTATGATAGAGCTTGCCAATTTACTTCCACATAAACCACTAAAGCACCCAAAAAAGCACATAATAAAGTTGGTACAGAGAGAGAAGTAAAAGAGAGTTGTTGCCCTTGTTCTCAAGCATCCACACATTAAAGAGATCAGTATTACTGCAAAACTGTGCATTCATTAATTTAATGCTTTTCAAACATCTGGCAGTGATTAATAAACATAACAATGTACAAAAATGAAGATAGGTTAGTAATTGCACAAAGACGAGAATAAGATGAAGAAGACAAGTCAAAAACATTTTAAAATAGAAAATCTTCTATCCCTGAGACCTAATAAACTGAAAATTTCAAGACTAATAAAGTAGATTAATCTTCATAAGTGGGGTGTTGATCTTGAAACATGGAGAAGTCACAGTAAGTCACTTGAAATTCTGGTAAGCTGTACGCAATCTATCTTGTTCCCAAGAACGCAAATCATGCAAATCCTCCCCCATAATTATAATTGCTGAAGTTGTGCAAGGCCCGTAGTACTAAAGGAGTTCATTTGCAGACATAGGGCAATGCATTTTGCTAGTTGACTAAGCAGAAACTATAAAAGCAGATGAAATCACTAAAAGAAAAAAACATTTTGCATAAAACCAATCAGTATTAAGTATGCATACCATATCTTTGTATGATGCCAAGAGTTTATCACGCTGAATCTCCTACAAAGAAAGGGCAGGGCAGCAGGCAGGGAAAATGAAACTGATAAGCGTTAAGCATTGTAGTATTACAAAGATTTATATTTGCCTTAATATGGAAGATAATATATTTTTACTAAGCCCATTTCACATTAGATTAGCTTCCAATATTGGAGACTGAAGGACAAGTTCTCATGGAGACCAAAAGCTATTCGCATTTATGTACTTTTCAACATGAAAACCGGAAAAGTAAGGTATAAGAACAAATAAACATGTAAATTTTGTGAATAAACCAAATGTCAATTCAAAAAGATAGAAAAGCAGGTTCTCTTCTCTATTTCCTCCAATAATTCTTTGCAAGGTATGATACTGATGTACCATAACAAACCCAACAGCCATACACAACAGTTTTAAGGAATTGTATGTTTTTCTGGCATTGACCCTGCCAAATCCTATCAAAGCCTGGCATGAAAAGAACCTAATGAGCAATCAATGAATATGTGGAAATGCAAATATACTCAAGCTCACAAAATGCTTGATCCAATAGTGCTTGATATTTACACATTTATCAACAACTTCACACATAGCCACAATTGAGGTCACCACATACAAGTTTAGAGAGAGTGACAAATTAACAAAGCAATCCTGGTAAGTGCAATAATTTCTTACCATCAACTCTGTTCCTTCAAACCCATATACAAAGCATAAAATGTCAAATTTTGAATGCACCCTTCTGGGCGTTTTGGTTCCACATGAGAATTGAAATTAGACTGAATTACTCAAGTCACATGACTAACAGCACATCAAATTCAATGCAAATCCAATTCCCATAAACAAACCAAACATAGCCTTAATTGATATCTGTACACCAGATCACACATAATTTCCTATAAAAGCACTCTACAGATACTATAACCATTGTCTAGACCATTCCATCTAAACAAGCACAAATTTGCGAAAACCAAACCTAATTTCTCCTAAGTCAGTTCTTCACACAAGCAACCAAAGGCTCTATCTCAATCACTATTTTCAATAAAAGCTGTTAAAAAGAAAAGAAACCAAGTTTTTAGCAAACACACTAACTTGTTGCTTAAACAACTTCGAAGAGGCTTTTTTCCGAATACTTAGCATACCACTCAAAATTCCCAAATCCATCGCATCCATATACCTGTAAAACCAAAAAAACAATCCCCATTTTAGATAAAACACTAGGTTTAATAAAAGATTTTCTGTATATTGTTAAGAACATTAATAAATGCTGGCTCTTGACCGTACTTTTGGGAGAGATAGGAGTTGACAAGAGTAGTGGCTTGAGAGCGAGTAGCGGACGAGCAAGACTGCCAATCTTGCCATAAAGAAGCCAACTTCGACCATTGGTTTCTAAGGTTTCGCTGCGCTGCTGGCCTCCATAGCCTAATATTTACTACTGCAGAAGAAGGAGATGAAGAAGAAGATTTTGGGGTTTGAAATTGAATGTTGAGGTCTTCTTTTGTGGTTTGTTCATTTGAAGCAGAAGAAAAAGGAGGGGTCTGGGATTCCATTGGCGTACAACTAGTATTTTGGCTCCAAATAGGAAATGCAGCCTTTAAGAACCAACCAAACCAGTTCTTAGGGAAATTGAAACGTATTGGGGAATTTGCATGTGTGTGGTTTATTACAGGTCACAAACAGACAATCTTGCATTCCACTTTAGATCTTCAGCCTCCAATTTGGTGCCTCAACTGGGCCTCATGCTGGAAATACTATCATGTGTATTAGTCACAATGATAGGTCACATGAAATATTTAGACACTATTTATTCTCAGCTTGGCATTGACTCACAAGCAAGCTGTCACAATAAATATCAGTGGAACAAAAAGATTAAGGGCTCTGATTTCATATTGTTGTAATTTTAAAAAAATCAGAAATTAATTTTCTTTTGAAAGTTTCTCCAACTGCACAAGACTCTGTTGTACCAATGCTTTAAAAGTGATTTTCGGGTTTTTGATTTTCAAAACAAAAAGACAAAATGGCCTAAATAGGACTTTGAAAATATGATGGTTTACAGACTCTAGTAGTGCCCAGTTACCTATATGGTATAAATATTTTAATTTTTTGAAGTGAAGGCTAAAACCCTTTACCTTGACAACTCTAAGTCTTAGGGAAGCAAGAAAATGAATTTGAGAGCTCAGTTGTGAGGGAGGATGGTCAAGGTGTTGTCATCAAGCACTTCCCTGGCTAAAACTGGCAACAAGTTTAATTTCATTCTTCTTGTTTTAGGGGCAAAAATGAGTTAATTTAAGCTAAACACTCAACATGGATTAATTAACAGAAGCTTAAACATGCACAACACAAAAACAAAGTGAATAAAAACACAAGTGACAAATTCCAAGCGTCCCTAGGAAAAGCCAAGAAATTACGCGCTAGACACACATGATTACACAAAACAAAAAATGCAACTAAAGAAAGAGATAATGTCAATACAATATCCTCTATCCCATTCTCAAAAAGATGACTACAGAACTGATTAAAGTCAATTAAACTAACCAAGCCAAACTATGGAAAATGAACCATGAAGTCTAAAACTTAGCCAACTAGGCCTTAAACATAATCGCACCAATTTTGACTTTTTTAGACCTAGGGAAAACTTTTGAACTCAATTTACAGGGTTAAATTGAAAATCAGAGAAACAATGGAGTCAAAACACAAAAAAGGTAACATTCGGGAACTAATATTGGAATTTAGAAAATGGTCATCTTGTTCATTCGAACAGAACACCAGAAACTGCGGTCTCTTCTCTGTATAAAAGGAATAAAGACATTCATACAAAATTAATTTTCCTTTTCTCCAATCACCATTCTTTAGATAAACACTTTATCGAACACTTGGGCCACGATAATAAAGAGGAGACTTTCACCACTCCTCGGTAGTCAAGTTCAGCATAGTTGCTCCAATCACAGCCCATTTAATCAAATCCAAACATATTCAAGCATAAAACTGCATGTTCATCGGAAAATCAAAAATGGAATTAGGCATTAAACTAGGACTCCAATAAAACATTTAAATAGCCTAGCCAAATGCAGATAATTTTGTTACGAAATTAAAACTGAGAATATCAAGAAATAAATTACAGGGCAATTCAGGTGAAGAACTAGCAGTTGGTGGGGGTGGTGGTGGTGGTGGTGGAAAGTTCCGGCGACAACGGGGCCTCCTCCTTGACCCTTTTCTTTCTCTGTTTTTGAACACCCTCCAATGTTTTAATCTACAACTAAATACCACTCTCCCCTCATAGCTCCACCCTTTGCAACTCGTCTCTCAACTTCTGTAAGTGGCACCATTGACCGACGGCCTCCTCGATCAGAACTCAGTAAGCCATCATGCATTCATGCAAATTTCACAGCAGAATTCCTATCAAGGCACAATTTTTTTCTTTTTTTAAGATTCAAGAATGCCTAAATTCGAGACAGCTTCCCCACGCACAACCAAATCACTTTCAGTACAGAAATTAATCATAATCACGGCAGTGATTTCTGTCACCAACTAAATATACGCTTATAAATTCTTGTTAAATGCATCAAGAAAGAATGTGGGGCTGTATTAAAAGCAGATGGACGAAGCAGGCCAGAGGAAGGAGGGATGTTGAGAATCTGGGTATTTTTTGGGGATTATCTGATACAACTACGTTAAGAGAAACAAACCACTAGACTTTATTTCTTTATAAATTTGATACTAAACTCATAATACGAAACTGTTCTATTTATAGAGTTCAAAATAACTGCACTAATTATTCAACTAACTCCACTAGCTAATTCACTAATTCCATTAGGTACTTCACTAACTCTACTAGGTAGAACAAAACAAACAAACATAGTTAACTAAAAACAAGTAAATATTTCTAACAATCTCTCCCTTAAATTGAAAGTTTTCCAAATATTCAGTTTAATAAGATTTATCAACTACACAAACTCAAGCAATTTCCTTATTTTCTGAAACGTGGATAAGTTCAATGGTTTGGTCATTAATCTTCACTTTTGCAGTAGAAAAAATCAATTATTCCATCCCTTATAAGTTTTCTTAAAAAGTGAAATCTCACATTTATGTGCTTGGTTCTTCCATATAGAACTAAATTTTTAAAGAGTTTGATAGCAGAACTATTGTGACAGTAAATTGTAATAGCTCCTTCTTACAAAAAATGCAACTCTTCAAAATATTTCTTAACCAAATTGCTTGACAGGCACAGGCCGTTGCAACTATGAACTCTATTTCAATTGTTGATAAAGTAACAATTGGTTGCTATTTTAAATACCATGAAATAACTGCTAAACACATCATGAATATATAGTCAAACGTGCTCTTTCTATCATGAAGATCGCCTGCATAGTTACTATCAGTAAAATCAAATAAATCTGATTTTTCACTATTCTTGTAGAACAACCCATATGCAATGGTTCCCAGCAAATATTGAAGAATTTTCTTGACAACTAAAAGATGTCTCTCTCTTGGGTTTTCCATGTATTTACTCTTAAAACTTACAACATGCATAATATCAGGCATTGTGACAGTCAAATACATGAGTTTTCCCACAATTTGCTTGTAAAGGGTGCTATCAACCTTTTTTTTTCTTTAGATTCTTTAATGAGTTTTAAATCCACTTCAACTGGCGTACTAACAGAATTATGATTCTTCATTTGAAACCTGTTCAGAATTTCTTGCACATATTTTCTTTGAGAGACAAAAATTTTAGCAGCATATTGCACTACTTCAATACCCAAAAAGTAATGCATCTTTTCAAAATTAAACATATCAAATTCAACCATCATAGATTTTTTAAATTTCTCAAACATGGCGCTATTATTTCCAGTAAAAATAAGATCGTCAACATATAAGCAAACAATAAGCAATCTACCTCTAACTCCAATCTTTATAAAAAGTGTATGCTCATATGGAGATTTTTTAAATTCTTCCTTAGAAAAATAAGCATGTGTACGATTATACCAAGCACGTGGGGTTTTTTTTAACCCATATAACGCCTTTTTAAGTTTGTATAACTTATGTTCATTTTCAACCTTCACATAATTAGGAGGTTGATCAATAAATACCCGTTCCTATAGATCACAATGTAAAAATGCTGATTTGATGTTCAGTTGGAAGATAGGCCATGAATGTAATGCTGCCAGTGCAATTACTATCCTGATCGTGTCATGCCTTATGACTGGAGCAAAGACTTTTCCATAATTCACCCCAAATTCTTACTTATAGTTTCTAGCTACTAAACGTGTCTTGTATTTGTCAATTTCTCTATTCTCCTTTAATTTCGTCTTATACACCCACTTGACACCAATTGACACTTGTCTTTCTGAAAGATCAGTTAACTCCAATGTATTGTTTCGTTCAATAGTTGCAATTTCTTCATCCATTGCCTTCTGTCACTTTAAATTTTTGATAGTCTCTTCAATAACTGTAGGATCACAATTGAAAAATAGAGCAAAATATGTAAGTAGGTCCTCAAATTGGTCAATTCCAGTTACCTTATAATCGATCACCAATGCAGGTCTTTTTCTAATACGTTGAGGCCGTCCTTCATCTTCTACTACTATTTGGGAACTTGGAACATTATCTGAACCATCTGGTGGAATTTCTTCTGTCAGCTATTGCTTCTTTTCTTCATCAATTTCATCAAAATTAGCAGGTATTTGTTATTTAATAACATTGTTGTTCCATGATCAAAATTTTTTCTCATAAAAAATTACATCCCGGCTGATAACAATTTTTTTAGTGATAGGATTAAAAATTTGTAGACCTTTGATTGATCCACTAACACTGAGAAAAATGCATTTCTCTCTCTTATTATCTTGTTTTGTCCTCTTTTGGTTTGGAATACAAGTATAGGCAGTGCATCCAAAATTCTGAAAGTGATCTACTATTGGTTTTCGTCCGCTCCATACTTCCTCAAGCGTCATATTTTTAACAGCATGTGTGGGACTTTTGTTCAATATATGAATGCTCCAATTGACAGTTTTAGGTCAGAAACTTTTTGGAATACCATTTCTTATCAAAATGATCCTCACCATGTTCAAGATTACACGATTCTTCCTCTCTGAAACACCATTATGTTATGGACTATAGGCTGCTATAAGCTGCTTCTGAATTCTCTACTTCTCACAAAAATTTACAAATTCTTGTCTATTTTATGGACTTGTCTGCTTCCTTTTCGACAAGAATCATGAAATTTTTGAAAGTTGAAAATGTTTCAGATTTTTCCTGCAAAAAATAGATCCAAGTTTTTTAACTATAATCATCAATAAATATCATAAAATAATGTTTTGCAATAGTAGATGGTGGATTTATCCGCATAAATCAGAGTGAACCAACTCCAATACATTCTTTGCTTTCTACGATTTTTTATTTGGAAAGCTATCTCAATGTTGTTTGCCAACGACACACTCTTCACAAACTTTTGAAGGAATTGTAATCTAAGATAGGCCAGCCACCATATTTTTTTGCTACAAAGTCTTTAATCCACTAAAATTTAAGTGTCCATAACGAAAATGCCATTACCATGCCACAATTTTTATTTTGCTGAGAAACATAAATGAGTTGAGTTCTGCAAATAGAGTGAGAACATACAATTTGCCATCATTTTAACTTGAACAATTAAGCCCAACTTTGCATCTCGAATCCGACATACTCCATTTTTGATAGAAATTTTGTACCCCTTTTCTAACACCTGACCCACACTAAGCAAGTTTGTCTTTAAATCTGGAATAAAAAGAACATTAGTGATAGTGTGAATAGAAGAATCTCCTTTAGTTTGGATGGTTACCCTTTTTTTCGATAACAAAAATTGTAGAGTTATCACCAAACTTGACAGTATTACGTAATGACTCATCCAACTCAGGCCTTCTTATCTCCACACATGTGATTGCTGCAGCCGATGTCTAAATACCACGTGTCTTGTTGAGTTTCTTCACTTATGTGATACACCATCAAAAGAGACACTTTTTCTTCTTTTTATGCAAATTTAGTCCTTTCTCCATTTTGTCTATTCAAAATTAGTTCGACATTCTGACTGACAATGGCCATACCTATGACATTTATAGCATTCAACATTAGACTTGTTTGTTGACTTTGGCTTTTGAATTGTTGATTGATGACCTCCTCGTCCTCTTCTTCTTCCTTGAAATTGATTTTCTTGGTGCTGATATTGTTGTTGTTGATTGTCACGATTATTGCTTCCTCTACCTCTGCCTTTGTCTCTACCTCCTCTCCATGTTGAGTGACTTTCTGTTGAAACCTTCAATGCTTGCTCCTCTTTCTCTTGCTGGTTAATTTTTTTCTCGTGAACCAGCAAAGAACTCTGCAACTCATCAATTGAAAGTGCATCAATATCTTTCGATTTGTCTACAGAGCATACAACAAAATTAAATTTTTCTGTCAATCGATCGAAGGATTTTTCTTGACAATGGTGATGTCCTCCAAATTCTCTCTATGGATCCTCATCTTATTAGCGATTGCCATCGTTCTTGTGAAATAATCTGTGACCGACTCGCTTGACTTCATGCGTAAAGTCTCAAATTCGGTCCGAAGAGCTTGAAGCTGCACCCACTTTGCCTTCGTGTTTCCTTGATACTTCTTCTTCATGGAGTCCCAAATTTGCTTGGAGGTATCTTTGCTAAGAAAAATTGTCTCCAAGATGGTTCGATAGTTTGAAAAAGTTAATTCTTGGCTTTAAGATCCTTCAACTTCAATCCTTCCAACTCAGTTTTTTGCACCTCTAACAATACTACTCCGACTTTTACCTCTGCTATTCTAGATTCGACAACATGTCAATACTTCTTGGATCTCAAGAAGTTCTCCATTACATGCTCTAATGATCATAGTGACCATCAAAACGAGAAATTATTGACCTATACAAAGTTGTTGGTGGCTATCATGACTTACTAACACAATTCTCATAATTCACTTTTGTTTTCACTCATGAATCTAGGTCTAATGCCACTGATACAATTACTGAAAAAATAATAAGAAACAAAGAACTATACTTTATTTTTTTGGTAAATCTGATACTAAACTGGTACCATGAAACTGCTCTATTTATAGAGGTCAAAATAACTCCACTAACTATCCCACTAAGTTCACTAACTCGACTAACTCCACTATCTACTCCACTAACTCTACTAGTTACTCCACTAACTCCATTAATTTCACTAACTCTACTAATTTCACTAACTTCACTAACTAGGTAGAACAAAACAAACAAACATGGTTAACTAAAAACAAGTGAATATTTCTAACATTATCGGTCAGGAAGAAAAATCGAGGCGAAGTCTGAAAACTGAAGTTTAAAAATTGAAATCTGAAGTCTGAATCTATTAAGTAATTGAATTGCTAAGTATTAAATTTAATATATTTGAGTGCATATCACATTCAGTGATAAATGGATAGCTTATCACTTAATTTTGGAGCAAGTTTTGCCTAGAAAATTCAGTATCATTTAATTAATTCAGATGTTCAATTTTTTATTATCAAACGATTTGAATATATTAATATTTGAATCTATTAAGTTTAAGTGTTGAATTGGGGTATCAAACAGGGTTTAACAGTTCTATGCGTTTGATGATTTCTGAATTGAAGTACAAACATGCTCATACTATATAATTTCTTAATGCATAAATAATAGTAATAATTAATAGTGTAGCTTTACCACGCCTTTGATCTGGGTGAATTTCTTGATATATTGTTGGTTTACGAGAACATCAGAAATGTATTCTATAGGAGATGGTTCTGAAATAAGGGTCACCGTAATTGACAAAATTCGCATACAAAAATTCCATTTATTTTTGAATTTTTTTAATGCTAGATGTAGCTTAAGATTTTTTTTTAAATGCTTCCAATCACCGTAAGATGTGTCAGATGCCGTATCCACAAATGGATGTGACAAAAGATCGTTGACTTTTTATCAAATGTGATCAACGGTCATGGTTTTTAAGTGGCAAATTTTTTTATTCTATAGCCGTAAATTAAAATTGTGGCATACAAAAAAATTCAGAGATTGCTGTGGATGCGGCGAAAGCTCATTGACTGATCAAATGTGATCAACGGTCATGGTTTAAAATTGCGAATTTTTTTTTCTATAGTTGCAAATTAAAATTGAACAAACAAATCATAAATTGTTGCATCCAAAAAGTGGATACAGCGAAAAATGATTGACCGTTGATCAAACGTGATCAATGGTTGGGCTTCAAAGTTATGAAAAATAATTTGTTCGAATGTATCATCGCAAATATCAAAATTGGCATAAAAAAATATTTTTCTAGTCAGACATTGCTGCATCCGAAAGGCGAACATGATTGACCGTTGATCAAATGTGATCAACGGTCAGGCTTTAAGTTTCGAAAATAATTTTTGAATAGCCGCATGATGAATTTTAGCCGTTGAATATAATGAGATGAACGGTTTGATTTTTCTAATACACACAATCTAAAATCAATACAAACTATCTTCGTTGAAGTTTTGCTATAAAAGATATGTCAAATTCATCAATTTCTCTCGCAGCACCCACAGTTTTCTCTATTTTTCATCCCCAAATCCCTCCTTCTCATCTAGTGTCTTCTAAAAGGAGTGTCTTTTTGAAAGCAGATTCAAAAGCGTGTTCCCAAAACCTTTTTCAGTGTTTTGCCAAAGTAGTGTTGCCGGCATTAGGGTTGTTTGGACTCAATTATTTGAGTGGGGTTGGAATAATTTGTAGAAAAAGTGTTTGGCCTGATGGAATATTTCGCAGAATATTAATCCGCACATGTATTTGGGTGGTGTTTGGGTAGTGTATTATTTGAAATATTATTTGAAATATTCAAAGTTAACTTTTATGAATAATGGAACTTCCAGATAATCATTTGGACAGCGAATAATTACTTGAAATAATTGTTTGGACAACTAAAACTTTTATTTATCCTTTTGCCCACCAAGGTAATACAAGAGTCCATAATTACGAGATAAATGCTAGACATTCAAGTTCCTGTGCCATGATTTACCACACTAATTCCGATTATTGACTTTTATTCGATCTACTATGGCAGCAGTTGATTAAAAACTCATGATAGTTTGAATATTACAGAAGCTTGTCATCTACCGCCTGCGTCGCCCTTGGGCTGCATACATTTCATCCACCATTGCATCGCGTGCTGCTTTCCACGCTTCTACCTCTGCCCGAGGAACGTTTAGCGGCTGCATACGTACCCTTTCTCCGAGATCGGGTTGCACCTCTAATTGGACATTTTCATCCTCGAACCTTCGAAAATGGGCATCTCTGGGTTGTGCCATTCTCAAAAAATTATGTAGCGCACAACATGCAATTACCACACTGATTTGTGTGCTCATATAGAAATTCGGCACTGGGCCCTTGAGGAATTTGAATATCGTTTTCAATACTCCAAACGTGCGCTCTATAACATTTCTAAGACTCGAATGTCGAGTGTTAAACAACCGTTTGGTTGGGTCTCGTTCCCGTACATTTTTGTAGGGTGGTAAAAAACCCGGAGTGTTTCTATACGCTGCATCTACCAAGTAGTACTTCCCTATATTTTTCAAAACATGTAGGGGAGCATGGATGTAGAATTATTAACAATGCTTTGTATATATTGCGTGTGTGTGTGTGCCAAATATTAATTAACTAATTATGACCTGAAGGCGGAATTGGAAAATCTGATGGCAGCATCAACGCAGTTCTAGCACTTGGGCATCATGGGCACTGCCTTTCCATCCAGCGTACACGTAGTTGAATCGCATGTCAAAATCGCACACTGCTAGGACATTTTGCGAGTGTGTCCCGTGTCGATTGGTATATGCCATTTGCTCTCCACTTGGCGGGCATGTCAGAATATGTGTGCCATCTAGAGCTCCAACAGCACCCTGCCATCCAGGAAAACCGACAAATGTTTGGAAAAGAAGATGATAGCAAATTAATCAGATTTTTTATTCAATTTACTGGCACGATAACTTTTACCTGGAACCATGGATAGAAATGTCTTGAGTTTGCTATTCTTGGATGAACATTATCGTGGTCATACAGCCTTATTATTGTGGCAGCAAATCTGCATAGCCCAAGAAGCACTCTGTGCATGTTTCGATTAATTGTCTTTGTTGACCGATTGAATCGTTCAGCTAGCACGCGCTGAGTATGTCGATGACTGACCATGACTAGAGTCATTACTAAGACTTCCTCTATTTTGACCCTTTGTTGATAGGATCGAGAGACATAACCGTTATTCTAAAGTATTTCACATAATCGAAGGAAATTGTCAACGGTGATACGCATGTTTTCCTTAATACGTCGGTGATGTCCATTGATCAACTCTTCAACCCATTCCCGTCCAATTAGAGAGCCGTCGTGGTGAGGTATTTTATCTCTCGTCATGTCACGATGCAGAATTATTAATTCTGCTGCCAAGGCCAACATTGTCTCATCCCTTTCATCTTTCTCAGCTATTGCCTCCCTCCGTCCTCTACCCGCCCTCCTATTATTATGTACCATAGTACAACTGCCTCTACGAAAAAAAACAACAACTGTAAGTTAGAAAATACGGATCGTTATTGTCGGTTAAGGAGTGGGGGTACGATTACCTTCAAATAATCGGTGCCAGAAAGGTATCTTTGCTTCGAGAAATGTTACTTTGAGCCGGTAGATCAGGAGCAAGAGTTTTGTGACAATTGCGAGACTCCAAGCACAAGTTCTGGCTAAATATAAAGGGAAAGTGCATTCTCCCAATAATTCACAGCGACAAAACTCACATGGGGATATCTACCGTATCCGATCTCGTTTTGTATTGAAACTAACAGGTTTGTCATCAAAGCCTACTTTGCAGTTGAATGACAACTCAATGATCGAAAATGGGAAATGTAACAGGCACAAGACTTCTTCCTTGCTATTATTATTTGCTCCAGGATGAGAGCAGGTAATCCAAGAGAGAAAAGATATGGATTGGATATTGCCTTTACCTTTAAAAAGATTCTACTCATTTTTGAAATATCACTCCAGACGTGCCACCTCTGGATAGTAGCAAAAGATGTTATTGTGGAGTCATTGGCCCTTCCCGTAACATGCTTTACAGCCTTATTTGATCCTCTTTTGATTTTCGGGATAGCTACACGGATGCATCATTGAAGGCTAAAATCTTTTTGAAAAGCCTGAGCAAGTAGCATATAGCTCCTGTAGATGCACAAGACCAATAATTGTTTGGACACAGCTGACGCAAATAAGAGAGCAAATAGTTGCTGTAGCAAACAACCGAATGAAACTGACATGTTCCTGTAGTTGCTATCATAATGCGCAGCTAGTACAAGCATCAATTATGGAACAAACAGAAATGATGCATGGGAAATTTACCAGGGGCCCGTATGTTAATTTCCCTTTCTCTGCTCTATTTTTTTTTGGCCTAAGTGAAATCAAATTGTAAAAATAGTACAGGGAAGTTTTTGTAGTAAGGCAAATATAGAGGCGTGGAGTGGATTCCCAATTATAAAATGACAGTCTAAAAAAGGAACAAGCAACGCATTTTGCTTTTGGAGGAAATAAATAAGCCTAAACAGTACCCAAGTTTGTTCCAAGAAACTACGCATGCCTCTTCATAAAACCAGGTGAAGGTGACAATAAGATTTTACGAAGATGCAGCTACAAAAAATCCTGTACTAAAAAATTTAAGCAACCTTGTTGTCCATATTTTATCTCAAGCAGATCAGGCCCATGATTGAACAGACTGCGCTCGTTCTAAGCATTTTCGTCTTCCATACTAATGACAAACTCCTCCTCAAACCCGATGACAATCTGAACCAATATCCAGATCAAGGCAAAGTCCCATTCAATTAAAAATAAGGGAAACAGTCATCAGCCACATAAAATGTCGAGGTCATTGTCCAAGTGGATCGAACAAATAAATGACACCAAAAGGAAAATTAATCTACAACTGTCGCTATATGATAAATCTCAACCTATATGCCTACAATCCACATGAATGAAGCAAATGCAGCCAATTATTCTGAAGGCAAATGTATTACAAACAGAAAGCTATGAACAGAAGAAAGCTAACAATGAGCTTCATACGTATGCCTTCCAAATACTGGATATATTCATTACACAATAAAACTAACAATTAACGATGAGCAAGAAAACGGCACTGTCATTCCAGAAAATTGAAAAGCAAACTACATAACATATTATACAATAAAGGTAAAAGTATCGTTGGAAAAAAAAACAACTCCACCGCATGTTCATAGCTTTCAAAGCAACTCCCGAAGCCTAGAAAAAAAAAACAACTCCACCTACTTGAAAAAAAAAACAACTGCACATCCATGAAACCAAACCTACACAAAGCAAAGTTGGCAATTACTTGGGTTCCACTGCCAATTACAACAGAACCATTCCAGCCGAGAATAACAAACTGATTAGAGACTTCAGTGGTCGTTTTGTTGGAATCCGCACTTCAAATTATGCCTCACCTTTCTTCCTCATATGCCTTGCAACATATGCATATCTTCTAGCATCATCATAGCGCATAAAGATAATCCGTTGGCCTAAATTCGTATCTTCGGCGAGATACGAGTCTATTTCTACCTTCCAATCAACGGGTATATCCATGGCAGACAGAATGTCTTGACAATTTTCAACTTTGTACATCTCATCTCTATCTATACGGTCCTTTCGATCACAGATCGCCACATCAGTGAAGTTGCCGATCTTGCTTAATGCGTCTTCAATCCTATTCGCAGATGACCGGGTAGATTTTGTGCCTCTAGAACCTTTTCGCTCGTCGGAGTTACCCAAACTGGATGCTCGTCGCTTCCTACCACTAACTCCCAGAATAGGAGACACGTAGTACACATCCTCCCCTTCCCAAGAGGAGGTGGTTGAAGGGGGTTGAGACGAGAATGAAGCTTTGGCCTTGCCTTCTCCTAGAGGTCGACTGCTCATTTCCCCATTGCTCGAGGGCAACTGGCTGGCTAGCAGACTGCGCTCGTGTTCCTATAGCCGTTTCTCCAAGCATGATAGGAGTGAACCGCTCGTACAAGCCGCAACTGAAGGGCTCAGCGAATTCAGCATAGTCGCTGTTGGACTGTTGGTTAAGAGATAAAAAAATAGATCAAAATTGACGTTTCTAGCTTCTATATATGTAGAACGAAACTGGTTAGCATCGGTAGACAAAAAATTGAAAAAACTAACCGAAATGAGAGCAGTCCAATGGTCAGAGCTAGCAGTGAAATTCTGGGTGTTCTCTTCCCATCCGATGCCAGTTTCGGCCTTGTTGCAAAGCCCCGAAGCTGGCAAAA
Source organism: Coffea humblotiana (assembly GCA_023065735.1). NCBI lineage: Eukaryota > Viridiplantae > Streptophyta > Magnoliopsida > Gentianales > Rubiaceae > Coffea > Coffea humblotiana. Next base: position 24,376,234 of record CM041211.1, read on the forward strand.
AAGTTGCCATTTCTTCTTGAACCGGTAGAATCTTGATTGGCACTGGAAAGCAGTGACTTCATGACCATGGTTTTCACGCAAATGATCGGCTATCTGACCATAATTTCATTCTAGCGGTCTGAACCGATCCCATTTTTTGGATATCTTGAAGGCGATATAGGCATCAATAAAGTGCTCATCCATTTCGGGAGTCCACTCGAATTTAGCACCCATCTCCTATAGTCAAATTTGAAATGCTGAACTAGGCATGCAAATAAGTATGATAGAAAAAAGTTTTTTGAGGTGAGGCAAATATATAACTTACGGTTTGCTTCAAAGTTACTGATGCACTCTTCAATATCGTTGGAGTCAGTGGATGACTGGACTGTGCAATTGGAGGTGCAGCTGATGGGAGAAACTAAAGACAAACAAAAACACAGGAAACTGACGTGATGTAGTAATATGACAAGGGAGTAGCGAATTTTGACAGAAAAAACTGAAGTAGGCCTTACACTGACTATTACACTGCTTCTGTGTCTTGAGGGGCATCACCGAGCAGTCTCCGACATGGCCTTTTGGAAAAGTAGGGAATGTGTTTGTAAGGCAGCTCCCAAAAGAAACGAATTGAGATTTTCTGGGTTATCACGCGCTGATTTGTGTGCTCTACAAATACAACAAAGTACAGGAAATAAAGTGGCAATAAGTTGAGTCCAACTACTACTACCATCTAGAGAATAACAACTGATTCAGTGATAAACAAAAATTGTAGAATAATGGCTCACATGCTAGATGAATAGATACTGACAGGTTTTCTAAAACTCCTTTTCTTTTTCGGCTAACAACTGACTAGCATCGAAAAGAATGGCTGAGTATTAAATGGCTACCAAGATATAACTAAGTAATAAATGCTACATGGTACTAAAACTCCTAAATTGTATTAAATGCCTAACATGACTAATAACAAGTGCAAGGAGAGGTGCACTACAAAGTGGAAACCGTTAAGCAACCACATCTGTAAAACCATTCAATCATAGAAATATTTCAGGTATTCCAAACAAGCTGAAACATGAGGTATACTCGCGATAACTAGCAATGCATAATATTGACATAAAAGAGCAGCAGAAGCTTTGGCTGATACAAGTTAAGCTTTGGCTTATACAACTTAAGCTTTGTCTTATCAGAAACTAACAGTTTAAGCTTCAACAGCAAAAGAAATCCATGTATATATAGCAGACAAAACTTCAATAGGAAAAGACCTATAAGGCAGTGGTCGTAGCATTAAGCTTAGAAGTTGCAGAAGGAATATGCAAAACGCTTCATAGCATTAAGCTAGAGTCAGAGGCCAAATAACTCTAGGGGCTAGAAAAGAAACAGGTGAATCCAGCCCACACCACCATCCATCAATGCTATATACATCAAAATCTACTCATAGAGTTATACTGGTACAGATGTGAAGCTCTATGACCATTAAGGTAGCAGGTTATTCGGCTAGCATAGCAATTTTTTTTTAAAAAAATAAAATGTTATAGCAAGAAGTTGAGTCGCAGCATCATTCAAAAGTGCGTCCATAACCACAGATATTTAGCAAACATATAGCCCCAAATATTTCTAATCATAGCACACAGTAGGCCAACATTATCCGTACCAATTCGACATTCAAACAAGAAAGCAAATCCCTCAAAATTAAGATTAGGGAAATTCATGCCAAATGTGAGGATGTTTCTCAAATTAATTATGGAAAAATGGCCATATGCATATTTCTCCTCAATAGGAATGCTATCCACACAGAACCTACTTTCCAAATTCGAATCAAACTATGTCGTTTTAAGGACAAACAGAAGAAAAAAATGCAAGATGTGCTCAGATCATAATTGCCCCCGATTTGCTTGTGTTGATCCAAATACGGGGATATCCAAATTTATATCAAATGGAAGCTAGGTTGAAATTTTTCATAAACAAGGTTGTGAATTAATGGTACCTAATAGAAACAGTCCGATCGGATTATGTTGCCACTTCGAAGATGCCTTCCAACTACGCTGCCGTATTCTGGAGTTTGTGCCACTTCTGATGCCGGAAAAATGGCAGCAACCCTATGTGAGGGGTTAAAGAAAAAAAAGAAGCAGGCGGTTAAGGAGTAGCGGATGTTATGCTTCAGGAAGTGAGGGATAAATGACTATTGTGAGCTTCAGATCAAGAACCCAAGAGTGGTTGTGTTTCAGTATGTTGAGCACAAATAAATGACGAAGGTAAATGGTTTAGATGTGTAAAGCAATGAGGACCCAACGGCTAAAAAATGTGAATGGTAAAACTTATGAGACACGCGTTGAAATGCATAGAAAGCCTGCAGATGACAAGACCGAAGCCCTGCTGACAAGGCAAAGAACACGAGCACAATTTGCTAGCCAGCCAGTTGCCCTCGAACAACGGGGAAACGAGCAGTCGATCTCTAGGAAGAGTCGAAAAGGCAAGGCCAAAGCCTCATCCTCGTCTCAACCCCCTTCAGCCACCTCTTCTTGGGAAGGGGAGGATGTGTACTACGTGTCTCGTGTCTCCTATTCCAGGAGTCAGTAGTGGGAAGCAACCAGCATCCAGTTTGGGTAACTCCAGTGAGCGAGAGGGTTCTAGAGGCACAAAATCTACCCGGTCATCTGCAGATAGGATTGAAGACCCATTAAGCAAGATCGGCAACTTCACTGATGTGGCGATCTGTGATCGAAAGGACCGTATAGATAGAGATGAGATGTACAAAGTTGAAAATTGTCAAGACATTATGTCTACCATGGATATACCCGTTGATTAGAAGGTAGAAATAGACTCGTATCTCGCCGAAGATACGAATTTAGGCCAACGGATTATCTTCATGCGCTATGATGATGCTGGAAGATATGCATATGAGGAAGAAAGGTGAGGCATAATTTGAAGTGCGGATTCCAACAAAACGGCCACTGAAGTCTCTAATCAGTTTGTTATTCTCGGCTGGAATGGTTCTGTTGTATTTGGCTATGGAACCCAAGTAATTGCCAACTTTGCTTTGTGTAGGTTTGGTTTCATGGATGTGGAGTTGTTTTTTTTTTCGAGTAGGTGGAGTTGTTTTTTTTTTCCAGGCTTCGGGAGTTGCTTTGAAAGCTATGAACATGCGGTGGAGTTGTTATTTTTTTTTCGAACGCTACTTTTACCTTTATTGTATAATATGTTATGTAGTTTGCTTTTCAATTTTCTGGAATGGCAGTGCCGTTTTCTTGCTCATCGTTAATTGTTAGTTTTATTGTGTAATGAATATATCTAGTATTTGGAAGGCATACGTATGAAGCTCATTGTTAGCTTTCTGTTCATAGCTTTCTGTTTGTAATACATTTGCCTTCGGAATAATTGGCTGCATTTGCTTCATTCGTGTGGGTTGTAGGTATATAGGTTGAGATTTATCATATAGCGACAGTTGTAGATTAATTTTCCTTTTGGTGTCATTTATTTGTTCCACTTGGACAATGACCTCGACATTTTATGTGGCTGATGACTGTTTCCCTTATATTTAATTGAATGGGACTTTGCCTTGATCTGGATATTGGTTCATATTGTCATCGGGCTTGAGGAGGAGTTCGTCATTAGTGTAGAGGACGAAAATGCTTAGAACGAGTGCAGTCTGTTCAATCATGGGCCTGATCTGCTTGAGATAAAATATGGAGAACAAGGTTGCTTAAACTTTTTATTACAGGATTTTATGTAGCTGCATCTTCGTAAAATCTTATTGTCACCTTCACCTGGTTTTATGAAGAGGCATGCGCAGCATCTTGGAACAAATCTAGGTGCTGTTTAGGCTTATTTATTTTCTCCAAAAGCAAAATGCATTGCCTGTTCCTTTTTCAGACTGTCATTTTGTAATTGGGAATCCACTCCATGCCCCTATTTTTGCCTTACTCCAAAAACTTCCCTGTACTATTTTTACAATTTGATTTCACTTAGGCCAAAAAAAATAGAGCAGAGAAAGGGAAATTAACATACGGGCCCCTGGTAAATTTTCCATGCATCATTTCTGTTTGTTCCATAATTGATGCTTGTACTAGCTGCGCATTATGATAGCAACTACAGGAACATGTCAGTTTCATTCGGTTGTTTGCTACAGCAACTATTTGCTCTCTTATTTGCGGCAGCTATGTCCAAACAATTATTGGTCTTGTGCATCTACAGGAGCTATATGCTAGTTGCTCAGGCTTTTCAAAAAGATTTTAGCCTTCAATGATGCATCCGTGTAGCTATCCCGAAAATAAAAAAAGGATCAAATAAGGCTGTAAAGCCTATTACGGGAAGGGCCAATGACTCCACAGTAACATCTTTTGCTACTATCCAGAGGTGGCACGTCTGGAGTGATATTTCAAAAATGAGTAGAATCTTTTTAAAGGCAAAGGCAGTATCCAATCCATATCTTTTCTCTCTTGGATTACCTGCTCTCGTCCTGGAGCAAATAATAATAGCAAGGAAGAAGTCTTGTGCCTGTTACATTTCCCATTTTCGATCATTGAGTTGTCATTCAACTGCAAAGCAGGCTTTGATGACAAACCTGTCAGTTTCAATACAAAACGAGATCGGATACGGTAGATATCCCCACGTGAGTTTTGTCGCTATGAATTATTGGGAGAATGCGCTTTCCCTTTATATTTAGTCAGAACTTGTGCTTGGAGTCTCGCAATTGTCACAAAACTCTTGCTCCTGATCTACCGGCTCAAAGCAACGTTTCTCAAAGCAAAGATACCTTTCTGGCACCGATTATTTGAAGGTAATCGTACCCCCACTCCTTAACCAGCAACAACAATCCGTATTTTCTAACTTACAGTTGTTGTTTTTTTTGTAGAGGCAGTTGTACTATGACACATAATAATAGGATGACGGGTAGAGGACGGAGAGAGGCAATAGCTGAGAAAGATGAAAGGGATGAGACAATGTTGGCCTTGGCAGCAGAATTAATAATTCTGCATCGTGACATGACGAGAGATAAAATACCTCACCACGACGACTCTCTAACTGGACGGGAATGGGTTGAAGAGTTGATCAATGGTACAAAGTTCTACACACCAAAATACTTTAACGTGTTAACAATTCAAGTACAAACAACTCTAGTCGGGTGCTAGCGCGAGTACAACTTCAAAATTCAAAACAACTAGACTACGCTAGTCTTTACAAATTTCGCGCCACGCTCGTACCCCCTGTAAGGGAAACAAAACTAACGGAGTGAGCTAAAGCTCAATGATGTTCCCAATAGCAAATTGACCATTAATTAACAGTGAATGTAACATAATAATGAAATAGCGAGCAATACAAGTCAAGAAAATGAGCGATACACTTTGTACAGCCAACATTGCGTATTCAGTATTTCACGAAAAAGGATACAATTGCTTTTGTAAACCAGTCCCACCATCGCTTGATCAAATAGTAGTTGACACTCCGTCAACTTTCAAGTCAGGTAACTAGTCCAGTAGTACACCACTTAACTCCAATCTTCGTCCACCAATCAAACCCCTTACCGGGCCCGAACTCCAAGATAAACACTGGTGGTAATACTCGAGTATACCGATTAGTCGAGGAGATAACACTCCACTCGACAACACTAATTACCCAGGGTTCGTTATCTAATCGACCAGACCCTTGCCGGCTCGACTCGATTAACTAGCCACAGGGTTTCTGGAATTCCAAGAAGATACAATTCATATGCATGTATATCAATTCCATTGAAATCAATGAACAAGAACAAGTCACATTAGGGCAAGTGCGATAAAGTACACGCTTGCCCTATCAATCCACTCATATATCATGTAATCACATTGTTCAAGTATTAAACACAAGTGTCAAGTGCAATCAGGTATTTGGAAGCACTCACCAAAAGATGTAGTGCCTTTACGGTTCACGTTCGGGTATTACTCCGTGTTTGGAGTCCAAATCTGCGAAAATATATTGTTTAAGAGTTTTGAAAATTAACTAAGGTTCGAAGTTTAAACGTTTCGTTTAACGATAATCAAGTAATTGAAACTCATTTAGGGAATATTCGTAAAACTCTTGCTCGCTCTTAAAACTTTGAAACAATTATATTTTGAAATACCATTTGAGTCGAAGGAATGGGAAAAACGTATTTATATTAGTCGTAAATTTCATTTTTTCCAAGGGTATAAGTTTCGGCCGAATTCTAACTTATATACCTCTATAAAAGAAGACGTGAATATCCTAGACGATTCAAGTGGTATTCGTTCTCAAATCCTTACTCAAGTCGCGCGTACATCTACCTAACCCTCGAGTGCAAATTTGGACAGCACGCCTTTTGTGTTTACCTAGTTTCCAGCCATTTATGGCTTCATTATTTTTTCTCAATTTAGCCCCGCAAACACACACAAGTAATTTTACTAACATAGCCCTTCAATTAGGTTCCAAAATCATCCAATTACAATACAAGTCTAATAATACAATCGAAAATCAGTTTTGAAGACAAAAACTAAACAGCAGATTTGACATCTTATAGAATTTTGGTCACAACTGGAGCTACGTTTATCGGATTGGGGTACACCTTATACCGTTTCGAAGCTAAGACAAAGGGTTACAATTTTCATGAAGACAACTTAACCCAGGTCACAGTTGATCTAGGTCGAATTTGCAAATTACAGAACCAGAAGTTCATGGTCAGTCTGGTTGTCAGTACTGAATTCAAACAGCAATAACTCAAGTTACACAATTCCGATTGAGGCGTTTTGTGTTTTGGAAAGCTGAAACATAGGGCTAAAAGTTTTTTTTTTTTGCCAAAGGATGATTTGATACGGATCAAGGTGAAAAACGAAGCCAAACTTGTGAAATCTCAAAACTGTCCACGAAATGAGGCTTTTGGCAGTCAGGGGTATTTCGGTCATTTCACATGCTACAGTGCTCCGATCGAGCTGAAATTTTACAGGAAATTATATAACATCATTTCCTACAACTTACATGTTTTAACCTAAGCCTAATTCGGTCTCCATCATGGCCGAATGAAACTGGTCAGAACAGGGCAATTCAAGGAATTAATGCTGGAAATTGATGAATTCAAGGTTTATACTCTCATTCATTTCTTAAACTACCATCCCAACTCCCTATCCAACCCTAAAAACATCATATGCTATCTAAACAATAAGAAATACAACTGAACAATACAAATCCTAACTAAAAAATCCACCATAATCATCAAAACTACTTAAGTAACTATCATTAGCTAAGAATATGAGTTGCTATACAAACTTAAACAAAATTAAGGGTAAGAAAATAGAAAAACAGCCTTAATACCTTGCCAAAGATGCTTTCAAGAGAAACCTCAACCTTTCCTTCCAAACTTTTAGTACACCAATCTCCCCAAATGTCCAACTAAGAGATTAATCGGTTTAGATTCTTGATTTTCACTCAAAATAAGCTAAGCCCCAAGATGATAAAGTTTTCTTCTCTCTTTTTTTTTCCTTCAAGGTTCAGCCACCATGGATGCAAAATGAAGAAAGAATGAAGTCCAAGAAAGGTTAAGAACCTTGGTCTTAGTTTGGGTCAAAGAGGGTTGGATGGCTTCTAAGTGTCCTCTCAAGATCATCTCACAATTTTTTTTCTTTTCCTTGGTTTTTCTTAGTCAAATATTTCGGCCATCTTGAGCTGATGAGGGGCTGATATTTATGCACTAATAACAATGAATTTAAGTTAATAAAGTGGTGGTCAAGTGGTGTGTTCACTCGGTAACAAACGGTACCCGTCGTTCACACCGTTTTTCCTTAACTCGCACGTACTAGGGTTTTTACTTACAGTTCACTAACTTATTATTATTACTTCTAATCACACATTTTAATATCATCTAAAATTCACTCTTAATCACTAAATTTAGTACACACTTTGTACCGATTACTCACACTACGAAAAGACGTAAAAACCCTAGTTTATCTTAACGGTGAAAGTAAAAAGGAAACCCTTGGTTCTATGATTAATTGTAACTATTGGGGAAGTGAATGAGTAGTAAAGCTGTTGTAAAATAATAATTTCCAAATTAAAGGGAATTTTAAGAAAAATATAAGGGATTTTACAAGTCCTCACACTCTCTCCCCCTTAAGAGAATTTCGACCTCGAAATTCATACCTTTTGTTGTAAACAGGTTTGGATACTTTTCTTGCATGTCTTTCTCTAGCTCCCAGGTTGCTTCCTCCACCTCATGGTGTGTCCATAGAACCTTCACTAGTGGAATCTGCTTGTTCCTCAAGTCCTTCACCTTTCTATCCAGTACTCGAATGGGTCGTTCCTCATAGGTTAAAGACTCGTCCAATTCAATATCTTCTGGTGGCAAAATGTGAGTCGGATCCGGATGATATTTCTTAAGCAAAAAAACATGAAAAGCATCATGGATCCGAGCCAAACTAGCTGGTAATTCTAGTCGGTAAGCCACATTTCCTATTCGCTAGAATATATTGAAAGGTCCTATACACCTCGGTTGCAACTTTTTCCCTTTTCTTGCTTTAATTTTTCCTTTCAGTGGAGTAATTCTAAGAAACACTTTGTCTCCTATCTCAAACTCCAAATCCTTCCTCCGATGATTGGTATAGCGCTTTTGTCGACTTTGGGCCGTTTGAAGCCTCTGACGAATCACCTTTACCCTTTCGTAGGCTTCCTCAACCCATGGTATTGTAGTCGGATCTATGATCTTCCTCTCTCCTACCTCATCCTAATGGATTGGTGATCGACACCTTCATCCATACAATGCTTCATATGGGGCCATTTGAATAGATGAGTGGTAACTATTGTTATATGCGAACTCAACCAAGGTTAGATATTGGCTCCAACTCCCTCCAAAATCTACGATATAGGCTCTCAGCATATCCTCAAGAGTTTGAATGGTCCTCTCAGATTGTCCATCAGTTTGAGGATGATACGCTGTAATATAGCTCAACTTAGTTCCTAGAGCCTCTTGCAGTTTCTGCCAGAATCGAGATACAAATCTGGGATCTCTATCGGATACAATACTCACTGGTATCCCATGTAGTCTCACCACTTCATCCATATAGAGTTTGGCAAGTTTCTCCAAAGAATATTTTATATTAACTGGCAGGAAATGTGCGGTCTTAGTTAAGCGGTCTACTATCACCCAAATCGCATCATGACCTTTTTGAGTTCGTGGTAACCCTGATACGAAATCCATCGTTATATGCTCCCACTTCCATTCAGGGATCTCTAAAGACTGTAATAGACCCGACGATTTTTGATGCTCAGCTTTCACTTGTTGACATGTATGACACTTTTGTATAAGTTGAGCAATCTCCGCCTTCATATTATCCCACCAATACAAGCTTTTGAGATCATGGTACATCTTACCACTACCTGGATGTACTGTATACCTAGAACGGTGACATTCCTCCAAAATCTCCTTCCTCAGTTCTTCATTTTTAGGTACCACGACTCGATTTCGAAACTTTAAAATCCCATCAGACCCTAGGTTGAAATCAGACAATTCTCCCTTCTTTACTCTTTCCACCCACTTTTGTACCGTTGGTTCTGTCATTTGAGCTGGTCGTATTATGGAAAACATACGTATCACCGTTGACAATTTCCTTCGATTATGTGAAATACTTTAGAATAATGGTTATGTGTCTCGATCCTATCAACAAATGGTCGAAATAGAGGAAGCCTTAGCAATGACTCTAGTCATGGTCAGTCATCGACATACTCAGCGCGTGCTAACTGAATGATTCAACCGGTCAATGGAGACAATTAATCGAAAAGTGCACAGAGTGCTTCTTGGGTTATGCAGATTTGCCACCACAATAATAAGGCTGTATGACCACGATAATGTTTATCCAAGAATAGCAAACTCAAGACATTTCTATCCATGGTTCCAGGTAAAAGTTATCGTGCCAGTAAATCGAATAAAAAATCTGATTAATTTGCTGTCATCTTCTTTTCCAAACATTTGTCGATTTTCCTGGATGGCAGGGTGCTGTTGGAGCTCTAGATGGCACACATATTCCGGCATGCCCGCCAAGTGGAGAGCAAATGGCATATACCAATCGACATGGGACACACTCGCAAAATGTCCTAGCAGTGTGCGACTTTGACATGCGATTCAACTACGTGTAGGCTGGATGGGAGGGCAGTGCCCATGATGCCTGAGTGCTAGAATCTGCGTTGATGCCGCTATCAGATTTTCCAATTCCGCCTTCAGGTCATAATTAGTTAATTAATATTTGGCACACACACACACGCAATATATACAAAGCACTGTTAATAATTCTGCATCCATGCTCCCCTACATGTTTTGAAAAATATAAGGAAGTACTACTTGGTAGATGCAGCGTATAGAAACACTCCGGATTTCTTACCACCCTACAAGAATGTACGGGAACGAGACCCAGCCAAACGGTTGTTTAACACTCGACATTCGATTCTTAGAAATGTTATAGAGCGCACATTTGGAGTATTGAAAACGATATTCAAATTCCTCAAGGGTCCAACGCCGAATTTCTATATGAGCACACAAATCAGTGTGGTAATTGCATGCTGTGCACTACATAATTTTTTGAGAATGACACAACCCAGAGATGCCCATTTTCGAAGGTTCGAGGATGAAAATGTCCAATTAGAGGTGCAACCCGATCTCAGAGAAAGGGTACGTATGCAGCCGCTAAACGTTCCTCGGGCAGAGGTAGAAGCGTGGAAACCAGCACGCGATGCAATGATGGATGAAATGTATGCAGCCCAAGGGCGACGCAGGTGGTAGATGACAAGTTTCTGTAATATTCAAACTATCATGAGTTTTTAATCAACTGCTGCCATAGTAGATCGAATAAAAGTCAATAATTGGAATTAGTGTGGTAAATCGTGGCACAGGAACTTGAATGTCTAGCATTTATCTCGTAATTGTGGACTCTTGTATTACCTTGGTGGGAAAAAGGATAAATAAAAGTTTTAGTTGTCCAAACAATTATTTCAAGTAATTATTCGCTGTCCAAATGATTATTTGGAAGTTCCATTATTCACAAAAGTCAACTTTGAATATTCCAAATAATATTTCAAATAATACACTATCCAAACACCACCCAAATAACATGTGGGGATTAATATTCTACAAAATATTCCATCAGTCCAAACACTTTTTTAACAAATTATTCCAACCCCACTCAAATAATTCAGTCCAAACAACCCTAATGCCGGCAACACTACTTTGGCAAAACACTGAAAAAGGTTTTGGGAACACGCTTTTGAATCTGCTTTCAAAAAGACACTTGCAGAACCACTCCTTTTAGAAGACACTAGAGGAGAAGGGGGGATTGGGGATGAAAAATAGAGAAAACTGTGGGTGCTGCGCGAGAAATTGATGAATTTGGCATATCTTTTATAGCAAAACTTCAACGAAGATAGTTTGTATTGATTTTAGATCGTGTATATTAGAAAAATCAAACCGTTCATCTCATTATATTCAACGGCTAAAATTCATCATGCGGCTATTCAAAAATTATTTTCGAAACTTAAAACCTGACCGTTGATCACATTTGATCAACGGTCAATCATGTTCGCCTTTCGGATGCAGCAATGTCTGACTGGAAAAATATTTTTTTATGCCGATTTTGATATTTACGATGATACATTCAAACAAATTATTTTTCATAACTTTGAAGCCCAACCATTGATCACGTTTGATCAACGGTCAATCATTTTTCGCTGTATCCACTTTTTGGATGTAGCAATTTATGATTTGTTTGTTCAATTTTAATTTGCGGCTATAGAAAAAAAAATTCGCGATTTTAAACCATGACCGTTGATCACATTTGATCACTTAAAAACCATGACCGTTGATCACATTTGATCAAAAGTCAACGAGCTTTTGTCACATCCATTTGTGGATACGGCATCTGACACATCTTGCCGTGATTGGAAGCATTTAAAAAAAAATCTTAAGCTACATCTAGCATTAAAAAAATTCAAAAATAAATGGAATTTTTTGTATGCGAATTTTGTCAATTACAGTGACCCTTATTTCAGAACCATCTCCTATAGAATACATTTCTGATGTTCTCATAAACCAACAATATATCAAGAAATTCACCAAGATCAAAGGCGTGGTAAAGCTACACTATTAATTATTAGTATTATTTATGCATTAAGAAATTATATAGTATGAGCATGTTTGTACTTCAATTCAGAAATCATCAAACACATAGAACTGTTAAACCCTGTTTGATACCCCAATTCAACACTTAAATTTAATAGATTTAGATCTTAATATATTCAAATCGTTTGATAATAAAAAATTGAACATCTGAATTAATTAAATGATACTGAATTTTCTAGACAAAACTTGCTCCAAAATTAAGTGATAAACTATTCATTTATCACTGAATGTGATATGCACTCAAATATATTAAATTTAATACTTAGCAATTCAATTACTTAATGGATTCAGACTTCATATTTCAATTATTAAACTTCAGTTTTCAGACTTCGCCGCGATTTTTCTTCCCGACCGATAATGTTAGAAATATTCACTTGTTTTTAGTTAACCATGTTTGTTTGTTTTGTTCTACCTAGTTAGTGAAGTTAGTGAAATTAGTAGAGTTAGTGAAATTAATGGAGTTAGTGGAGTAACTAGTAGAGTTAGTGGAATAGATAGTGGAGTTAGTCGAGTTAGTGAAGTTAGTGGGATAGTTAGTGGAGTTATTTTGACCTCTATAAATAGAGCAGTTTCATGTTACCAGTTTAGTATCAGATTTACCAAAAAAATAAAGTATAGTTCTTTGTGTCTCATTATTTTTTCAGTAATTGTATCAGTGGCATCAGACCTAGATTCATTAGTGAAAACAAAAGTGAATTGTGAGAATTGTGTTAGTAAGTCGTGATAGCCACCAACAACTTCGTATAGTCAGTAATTTCTCGTTTTGATGGTCACTATGATCATTAGAGCATGTAATGGAGAACTTCTTGAGATCCAAGAAGTATTGACATGTTGTCGAATCTAGAGTAGCAGAGGTAAAAGTCGGAGTAGTATTGTTAGAGGTGCAAAAAACGGAGTTGGAAGTATTGAAGTTGAAGGATCTTAAAGCCAATAATTACCTTTTTCAAACTATTGATTGAGCCATCTTGGAGACAATTTTCTTAGCAAAGATACCTCCAAGCAAATTTGGGACTCCATGAAGAAGAAGTATCAAGGAAACGTGAAGGCAAAGTGGGTGCAGCTTCAAGCTCTTCGGACCGAATTTGAGACTTTACGCATGAAGTCAAGCGAGTTGGTCACAGATTATTTCACAAGAACGATGGCAATCGCTAATCCATACGTGTTTGTACGTGTTTGTAGCTTGTTATTGGTCAGGCACTAATCCATACAATCTAGTTGATCATGTGTACACATTTTCAACTTGGCAAACTTCTCTTCAGGGGTAGTTTCAACCATTGCAAGACACAACTTACTGGATCCCTTCGGAGTTATGACTTAATTACAATGTAGGTAGGATTAAACAAAAGAGATCCAACCCTAAGGCCATAGTTAGAATACATAATCGAATGGATCGTTGATGCCAAGATGCACCTCGTCACTGTAGCCATTGTTCGCAGACAGAACACAATGCCTCCTATTATCCTTACTCTAGTTATTCATGTGTAGTAGCAGATTGTAGAAAATGTGTAGGATAAGTTGGGCATATGTGTGATCGTTTGATTCTATATTTCAATATTTATTGTAATTTTATTTGGTCTGTGGGTAGTGCCAAACATGTTAAATTTAATCTTGCATTTTTATTAGTGCCATTCAATTTATAAATCTAACTATCTTCAAGTTTATCAAGTTAATTTTTGTATGTGCAAGCTTTTGTAAATATGGCCATTGGCCCAGGCAGACACCCAATCCTATACAGGGCCTAGACATTTTCGATTTATTATATTTATAAGATACACATAAATTAAGAGCAATTTTTTTGGGTCATGAGAGACAACTCAATATTAAACCAGCTAACGAGTTTTTCTAGGACATAGTGCGGAATGATTTGAACCCCTAGATAGTAAACTATATTTGTGCAGTAGGTTTCTGGGGGATCGTATAGGCAAGCTATTTTGAGTTTGATCATAAATTGATCACCAAGCTTATTGAGCGATGGAGGCACGAGACCTATACATTTTATTTTCCTGTGGATGAGGCTATCGTCACTTTGCAGGATGTGAAGGTATTATGGGACCTCCTTGTTGATGGATTTCAGGTTACGTTGGTCGATTGAAATAAATTGGTATCACAAAGAAAAGATTTGATAGAGGAGCTTTTAGACTCTAGGCTAGAGAATCGACACTTCAGGGATAGGAGGTTGAAACTTGTGCTCACATTGAAGTTTTTATACGAGCTTTTTCTATATGATGTACCAAAAGAATCAGTTTGGCAGCATGTTCAGTATTATATTTTGATCTTATTTGCTGGACAGTTATTTGTCGACACCTGCGGCAATATCGTAAGTTGCCATTGGTTATATTCGACACATAGAGAGTATGAGTTATTATAGTTGGGGCAGCGTCACACTTACTTATTTATACTCTTGTCCCTGCAAAGTTTCACAGGTGTCAACAACCTGCACTGCTGGTCCATACATGCTTTTACAGGTGAGAATGGAACAACTTTGGATTGCTTGAACATCTTTATTTCAGTTGATTGCATAAATAATATGACCTGGATCATGTTTCTATTTTTAATAGTTATGGGCGTGGGAGAGGATGCCTAGGATTCGACCGACCGTGCTGGTTTCCGCTACAGATGGAAATGAATTTCTTAGAGGCGGTTGCTGGGCAAGAAACTGTACAATGAAATACGTTCACTCACACATTGTATCCTTATTTTGTGATTAGTTAACCAAGATGGGCTTCGATGAGGTACGCAACCGATGATTGTTGCTATTGTAGTGTCAATCTGTATTTAATATCGTGACTAACTCCATTTTCTGATTATCATAGTTTATTTGAGAATCTTATTCTGCTGACCTTATTGTACATCTTCCCACCTATTGCTCAGTTGAGCGACACATATGGCGGTCATTAGTTCCGTTGATATATTGAAAGGTTATCGAATTTCACCTTTCTCAATGGGTACTACGACAATTTGGGATACTTCAACCGATACCTGAATATGTTCACATAGACACAGAAAGAAATTGCATTTTCTATGTCGATTAGGCCGTGTTGTGAAGAATTGAGTCTAGTACTATAGTCATTGGATTCAATACTAAGAGCATCGTACTTAATTGTATGTTTGAGACCATCGGCGCGATTTGAACAGGTCTATGGATTAATACATAATATAGTACCAAAATCGTACTGTCTGCTACATTACACCTCTGGTTTTGCATCAGTCCCAGTGTGATGGTCATCGAAGAAATGGGGGATAGTTCGACTACTTAGTAAATTATTACATACTTATATTTTCTTCTAACTATATGCTAATTTTTTGTAAAATAACATACAAAATGACTATAATATACAAAATCCTCTTTTTTACAAGTTGATATTGTGTCTTAGATTAGATTGATCTATAATAGGTACATTGATCCTATCAATCCTGCACAGTGTGGTCATCTCGATTTCACATCTATAAGAGAGGAGACTTTCGGGACATTACAATACTTAAATCAAGGAATGTAATGGCAGTTGGTCCCTTTGACTATCAGGATGTTGCCCCATCTACCTCTCGTGCTGCCCCTTTCGAGATGCCTATAGGAACCAAGCAGGTAGGCATCGTAAAAGAGGCACCTTCACACATAATGGTGATGTGCCTGACACACAGGTTACACAGATTTCAGTATATGCCGGATACGACTCATCCGTTGGCACACACTTTCCTCACACTAGAGCTTTCTTCACACCTCCAACTGTTCCAATTTTCGGAGGTTATTTCACTGTGACAACAACTCCCATAGCCGTATTCAGCTATATGTGTGAGAACCCGAAAATTTTCACATTTTTCAAGTATTATTTTATTTCTTTGCCTATATTTTATTACTGTCCTTGAAAATAATAAATTTTCGGTACATTTTATGAGAAAGTACAATTTTTAAATCATTTTCCTAGTATAAGTTAGTGTACGTAACTTGAAGTGCATTTGTTAGATGTGGGGCCCGCTAGTGCGATATAATTTTGCCGATTAGGTGATGAAATATTAAGTGACATTATTTTCCAAGGTGCTAGGAGATGATTAGAGGGTAATTAGGTAGACTAATTATTGGAAGTGAGAAGATAAGCTTAAAACCTAAAGGACGCCACGTGTCGCGTTCCGATTGGAGGAAGACTTGCCTAACTTTCTCACCTTTACTAAAACCAAATTTTGACCAATTTCATCCCATTTTTCCTTGCTCTTGGCTGGCCCTTTGGAGGATAAAAACAAGAGAGAGCTTCTTCAATTTCTAGCTCTAACCTTGGTCAAATCTTGAGTTCCAACCGATCAAATCGCAAACCCTTCCATAGGAGTGCTAACTAAGGAGGATTAAAGGCTTTGGTGGAGTTGATTTGGAGAAAAAAAGGCTAAGCTACCACTTTCCTTGAGGTTCTAAGGTAAGATTGCTAAGAACATCCTTCTTTGGTTCCCATAGTTGTAATTTAGTGGCTTGTGGTTGCCACTTTGGTGGTTTTGTGCATTAATTCTTGGTTATAAGTGGTGAGGTGTGGATTTTCGGTTTTCTTAGAATTTTTCTGCCCTATTCTGATCAGTGTTGTTCGGTCATGATGGAGGCCGAATTGGACTTAGCTCAAAACATGAAAGCTGTAGAGAATTGAATGTAGATTATGCCTGAAAAATTTCAGCTCAATCGGAGCACTGTAGCCTGTGAAATGACTATTTTACCCCTGCTTCCCTGTTTCTGTCCGAGAATGATAATCAGCATCTGTAATTGGCTCTTTTGGCTGGGAAGATGAATGCATTAGCTTTTGATGCCTTCTTAAGAATTGTAGCCTTGTATCTTAGCTTTCGAATGGCTTTGGAATAAACTGAATCGGAGTTGTGTGTGCTGAGATATGATTGAATAAATCAGCACTGCTAGTTGAATTTCACAGTGAGCTTTGAACTGGAATATCTGGGT
The DNA here is from genome assembly GCA_023065735.1 of Coffea humblotiana. Taxonomy (NCBI): domain Eukaryota; kingdom Viridiplantae; phylum Streptophyta; class Magnoliopsida; order Gentianales; family Rubiaceae; genus Coffea; species Coffea humblotiana. The sequence goes on from CM041211.1 coordinate 24,393,276, forward strand.
CTGTTTGGGTAAATTTGACTAGGTTACATTGAGAACTGGGTTGCGGTGTCTTCATAAGAATTGTAGAGCTATGTCTTAGCTTCGAAACGGTATAAAGTTTACCTCAATCCGATAGGTGTAGCATCGATTGTGACCAATACGCTAAAAGATGTCAAACCTGTCATTTTGTTCCTTGTCTTAAACCTTAATCCCGATCCCTTTTCTAGTTTGGTTTTGTAATTGAATGACTTTTAGCCTTTTTAATGGCTATTGTAATGAGATTATTTGTATGTGATTTTGGGGGCTGATTGAGGAAAATAATGAAGCCATAAATGGCTGGAAATTTGGTAAACACAAAGGGCGTGCTGCCCGAATTTGCACTCAAATGGCGATTTCAAAATTTTAAGAGCGGACATAAGTTTTACGACTATTTTACTCATGTCTTTTGGACTAAATGCACTCTTTCACTTTCAAAATCATACTTATATTTCGTACTAGTAATTATTCGGATTTTCCTTGATTCACCAAACATTTTGATGGTTGAACCGTAATGTGTTTTCTTGATTACTCTTAGGGTTCCTTGGTGACTAAGGTGTTATCCGGAAGGAATACTTTGGACGTTATTTTTCTTGTTTAGGTGAGTGTTCTATATACGCTTTGTTTCTAATGACTATGTGAACTATTGTGACTATTTGGATTGTTGCTTTAATACGTGATTGAGGTATGTGATGTTTCCAAAATGATTTTTGCTAAGCGAGTGTGTACTTTATCGCACTCGACCTAAATGAACGTGAACTTTCAATGATTGAATGATTGAATGTTACTTGTGCATGAATGTAAGCCTTCTGGCTGAACTGGGCCCTTGCCCTTTGTTACTGGTCGACTCGAGCCAGAAGCGGACTCGGTCGGGCGATTAGTGACCCTGGGTGCATGTTGGTATACTCGAGTAGGACCACGACGTTGGCGGAGCGTGGGGAATGAAATGAATGAACGAACGACAAGAAAATGAAGGAGTTTTCACTTACAAACAATGTTTTAATGATTGGAGAAATAAGGAAAATATTAGGCGAATGAATGAACGAACGAACGAATGGCTCCTCGTGAGCATGTATCCTTTTATTGTATGTGTTACTATTGCTTTATATCGTAAATGTTATCTGGATTACTTGTTATAACATGCTTAATGTCCTTGTTTAACTGCTTGGTTGTGTATATAGAACCTCGCTGGGCTTTTAGCTCATACCACGCCTTTTGTTTTCCTTACAGGGGTTGCAAGTATGGGCGAGAGATCTGTATAAAATAGAATAGTCTAGTTTTTGGTTTTGCATTGTTTTGTTTTGGCTTTTGCACTCGCTCTAGTGCTTGGATAGAGTTGGTTGTATTGAGAAAGTTAGATCTTTGGTTACATTTGGGACTGTACTTCTGGTTGAGATTGAAATGAATGTAAATATATGTTTCCAGGTTGGGAATTGTTTTCGCTTATCCTCGAGGTGTTATCTTTTTGTTTGGAGTGAGTGATCGAGTCCTGGCGAGAGCTGGGCAGGCGGTCCGCCGAGCCCTTTGGTTCGCCTTAGGGTAAGGTGGGGCTGTCACAATATGCCTGTTGCTGTATCGTCCGCTATTGCACCACATACATCATTTCAACGAGATAATGAGTTTGAGAATGACCTTGCTCATATTTATGAATTCCTAGGGGTCTCGACGAGCTTTTCACCTGTTTTTCCAATGGACACTGACAGCGTTCCCGTTCAGCCTTTTTATACTTCTTAAACTTTTCTATTCATTTGTCATTTTTTTTAAACAAGAGATTCAACCTAATAAACTCTTACCATCGTATAAAGATGTGATATGCATATTTGAAAATGACCATATTTGTATAGTTGCTATAATTATGATTATTCATTTCATGATCTAATAGTTTTCCGCTTATCATCATTTAGCAAAATGCACAGTTGTATGTTAGTAAATGAAATCTTTTAGTACACAAGTCTAATACAATTCTAATAATATTTATTATGTTGATAAGATTTCATAATTTGTATTAGAGACAAAATAGATTGGACAAATTAGCAACTATCATCTTTTCTGATAATCACACAAAGCCATCCATATATATCGAATATTGATGCAAACTAAACTGATACTTATACAATTGTAAATTTTACTATTAATTTTTGGCTAAAACTCAAAAAAACTCTCCATGGTTAAGCAAAAATCAGATTGCTTCACTATAATTGAAAAATATTCAAACAGCCACTATTGTTTTGAAATAATGTGGAAAATAGATGAAAATTGTCATGTTCCAAGCCTGGAGTGTAATATCACATTCCCATAGTACAACCATGGAGCACAACACTACTAACAACTACAACTTCTACAACCACTTCTAACATTTAGATAATATATTCCTTCAAATTCATACCATCAAAAATAAAAGTTAAAATCCACAAATACAATCTTCCTAAGGATCAAATGAGGATCAAAAGAATGTAGAAGGATTACAATTAATAAGTCTAGAAAGGTTAAATACATCAAATCCTTTCATCACTGAAGCTGCGCTAAGGAGCCAAAACAAAAGATAAAAAATATGTGCAATATCATTAAAATTCATCCAAAGCACTACAATATAACTAATAACCCCAAATTCAATCAAAATCCTCTTCTAAGAAGCCACCTTAAGCTGCAAAATGTTAATAGTGGAGTAAGCAAGCACTTTGCTCAATAACCAGCCTATGCACTTCCTTATCGATTTGAGCATGCTACCATATAAAAGTACATTAAGCAAAGGATATCATATTTACAATTAAAATACGAGTAAATTTTATATACACTATCACGATTGGGTGGATGACACATGTGTAAATTTTGGATTTCAAATTCAAATTTTGTACATGTGGCATATATCTAATGATGATAGTGTATACACTGACAATGTGTATAAAATTAATCCTTAAAATATACAGCACATTTGAATTTTAAGTTCATATCCAATGCATAGCCAGAATTCACAATTCATACATTCAGTTAAGATTACCTAGTTTCAATTAACCTTGGATACTAGTTCTAATTGCTCATCCCATCAGGGAGGTCACATCATGAAATTTCTGACTATTCATTCTATCTAATAAGTCACATCATGCAAATCCTGACTATTCATCCCATTAGGTAAGTGGTAGGTCATATCATGCAATTCATGACTATTCATCCCTTTAAGGAGGTCATATCATGCAATTCCTCACTATTTATCTCTTAGGCAGATCACATCATACAAGTTCAAATAACAACGCTTCAAATCACATAGCAAATGGAAACATGGTCATATTGATCCTAAAATTTATATAATGAAAATAAAGTAATTAATGTTGTTGAAATTCATAAAATACATTACAAAACATAAGGAGTACATAAACTACTTACCTTCACCAAATGAACTAGCATCCAGCTCAACTCCAAACTGTCCCAATAAAATTTACTTCCCCACCTTGATATGCAAAAGAGCTTAATTTAAACTATAAAAACTTTGAACCATGCTAATTTATCATAAAACGGACTATAAACAATACCCTTAACCAATAACCCATAGTAAAGATCATCTTCTCACTTAAGCAGAACACATATGTCAAGTCTAAAGATTCACCAACTTTGATAGATATAAAACTAGAGTGAAATCTTTATATTAAGTCTAGTTTCAAATGCAATAAATGGCACTCAATTTCGAGTTTCTTGAACAAAAATATGGTCGAAACACTAAGCTGATGCAAAGCAAAAAAAAAAAAGTTTCTAGTTTTGTCTTCTAAGCTTCCTTCTCACCTTAAACCATCTCCAAACTCCTAGCCATCAAAATGCCACAATCTCACTTCCCACAACCATATTATAGCATAAACAAACTTAGAAACAAAGTATTAAAGCTAAATCATGCAACTTCTATTAAGATTTCCTATCTCTTAAAACACCCAAAAACCCTCAAATTTTACTTCTCACTAAATTGACCCAACTTTTATGGCATCACCAAATTTAGACAAGATACTAAACTAAAAATCATAATATTCCTACAAAAATCATTATTCTTTAAGAATACCCAAAATCCATCTTAACTATCTATTAAATCTAACCAAGAAATTAATAATAAAAAACTCACTTACCTTGCAAAAGAGGCTAACGGTGAAGTCTCAATCTTTCTACTAGTTTTGGATCTTGGTTGGGTGTATATCACTTTGAGTGTAAGAAGGAAATAGAGAGATTTAGGGACGGAAGAGAAGAAAAAGGAAAGGAATTGGTAAAATTTGGAATAGTGGTTTTCCACTAACCACTCATATTTTTTTGAATCTAAGCTTTCTTGTTTGCTCAAATAATCTTCACTTTCTTAAGTTTCATTTTTATTTTTTCCAAAGTTATGTATTCTCCTCTAAGACCCCCAATGAAGGACTTGGATATCACAAAAATTGTTTCAACTGAAAAATTTGTATCCATGCGTTTGAAATGCAAGTGTGGATAATAAAAAAATATTTTTTTGCCAAATTCAAACTTGTGTTCACAAAGTAGCACTTTTCTTTTTCTTTTTTCCTTCTCTATACTATTACTACCACAACTACTAGTTCCACCACCTTAAATTTTCCATTTTAGCATTGAAACACATATCTCTTACCATCCAAATGTCACCCAAGGATCTTACAGGAGAAAGAAAATGGCCAAAGGAGATGGCGAACACTATCACCACTGCACACGCAGGAGCAGGAGAACACTCTTGGCTCCATAGACACATCCATTGATCATTCTTTAGTAGATGCGCAACTAGCAATCACCATTTCCACTACGGGTGGCAATCGGGTCGAATTCGGTTGCGAGCCGGGTTGAGAGCCATGTATAACAGAAAACCCGCTGACCCGAACCTGACTCGCCAACCCGAAACGAGTCAAGATACCTGACACGAACCTGAAAATTTCGGGTTGGTGGGTCGACCTGAAATGACCTGAAGCTTAATTTTTATTTATTAATTTACCACTATAATTTCTAATAAAATCAATTTCTCACAAAACTAATTACATAATCAAGTAATAAAAATTTGAATAAATAATCCCAAACCAAATCTAAAATAAATTAAACACTGTAAAAGTGTTTTATCCCAAACCAAATATAAATTAAATTTAATCAGTATAAAAGTAAAAAATAATATAATATATTATTTGTCCAAATATAATAATTTCAACTTCACACAAGTTAAATAAATTCATTTAGGATTAAGTAATTAATGCCTTTGAAAAAAAGGAATAACTTAGTTTAGTTAGATAAAATAATTTTTATATTTATTAAATTATTTTTAATTCGTAAACGGGTCATATTGGGTCATATCGGGTCACCCACGGGTTGACTCGAAATCGACCTGTTTTCTTTTTGGGTTCATCGGGTTCGACCCGATTCTGACCCGAACCCCTGAAACCTCAACCTAAACCCATTAATTTCGTGTTAAGTTTGTGTCGTGTTTTCAGGTCGTATCGAAAATTGTTACCCCTAATTTCCACCACTTGTCATCAAATCAATTTACCAGGCTTCATATAGAGATGGCTGGGGAATGAAAATTTGCGTATGAGAACACAAAGATATCTAGGTCTAATGATTTTTATATTATTTTCAACATCAAGTTGTTTGTTTTTATTTTCAAGGACACCAAGATCTGCTGTCTTTGGATATGTTTTTGCCCTTTGCCTTAGTTTTTGATTAGATGTGTGATAATGGCCACTAGCGTATGCATCTACTTTGAATTCTTCGGCGTCGGTAAAACTACTGTGATGCTAACAGTAGCTTATTGCTGAATACACTGGCATAACGAAAGGTAGAGAATTGGGTGCAAGACTATAAAAGATATATGCTTTAGTGGCCACCTTTAGATTTCATAAGAAAAAAATAAACTTGAGGGGCAAACTCCAATTTGAACAAGGTTATAACTGAAAATTCTTAATTCTTTGGTTGCATTTGTTTAAAATACTTAGAAGGCATTTCAGTTTATAAATTATCAATTATTCTTGTATCTAAAACATATTTTGATAATTGATGAATTACAAACCTAAATACATCTAAGTATTTCAAACTATTAGAGCGATTTAGGTGAATTTTAAATTCTTTATCAAATTTCTCAATTCAAACAAAGGGAGTACAAAGGAATTTTCAAAATCTTAGGGGTGGCTGCCCCCTGTGGCCCCCTCTTTATTCACTGGTGGCAGTATAAAGGTGGAGCAAGAGATCATTCTTCGTTGGAGCAAATTATTCGGTTGGCCATTAAACTTTTGCAATCGTCGAGTTTTGGTCACTCAACTATTAAAAGTCTGGTTTTGGGCACTCAAATGTATAAAAGCAAGACGCGAGGCCATTCTGTTAGATTTAGTCGTTAACTTCGGTGATCTGTCCGTTTGCGCGATTTCCAATACAAAAAGTAGGGTCAATTTAGGAAGTTGAAAATAGATCTTCAAAGCCCTCACGGGATTGGTCCACGAAACCGGTTGTAACGCAATGACAGAGATGACAACAGAAGGTACGCCGCGAAATTTACGGACAAATACCCTTCGATTCTGTTAAATCCCAGATCGACGGCCACCAGGTCGCTGTTCCCATTCTTAGGCTTCTAGATGTCGACCCGCGTGAAGCTGTTATTCGCCAAGTCCACTTGCTGCAAAGCAGGCAAGAGAAAAAACCAAGCTTCGAGTGTCCCGGAAAACGAGTTCTCGCTGAGTTCAACAACCTCCAATTGAGTTAACCCCTGGAATGAAGTCTTGTAAAGCGGCCCGGACAGATAATTGGCTTTGATCGCCAGCTCAATGAGGTTGGGCAGGAGCTTGGGGAGTGAACCGGTGAGTTTGTTGTAACTCAGGTCGAGCCTTCTCAAGCTGCCGATCGAGCTCCACGAGTTGGGCAGCGATCCCGAAAGATAATTGTGAGAGAGATCAACCGTCTCGAGGGATTTAAGCGCGGTTAAAGAGGGTGGGACTGTGCCGGAGAAGGAGTTGAATCGAAGTACAAGAGTTTGCAAATTGGTTAGGGAGTAGAGTGGTGGGATTGGGCCGGAGAATTTGTTGGTTGAGAGGTCGAGCGTGACGAGCTAAGTGAGCTTGGAAATGAGTGGAGTCAGGGTGCCGGCGTAATCAGCCGGGTCGAGGGTGAGCTGGGTTACTCTGTTGCCACTGCATAAAAGACCACTGGAGAAATAAGCCCGAGGAATGGAGCAAAGGTCGTTGGAGAAGTTCCAGGAGCCAAGGCATGAATATGGCTTAATTGAATAGGGCTTGATTGTGGCTTTGAAGATCTATTTTCAACTTCCTAAATTGACCCTGCTTTTTGTATTGGAAATCGTACAAATGGACAGATCAGCGAAGTTAACGACTAAATCTAACAGAATGGCCTCGCGTCTTGCTTTTATACATTTGAGTGCCCAAAACCAGACTTTTAATAGTTGAGTGACCAAAACTCGACGATTGCAAAAGTTTAATGGCCAACCGGATAATTTGCTCTTCTTCGTTGCATATGTTACTGCTCATTGATTGTTTTTGACCAAATCGAACACCAAAATCTTAATTTAGGGTGAAAATAGAGTTTTAACCTACCAAAATCTTAAATTTTGTCAAATTCTACACCGGCAATGGCAGTTAGAGAGAGCGTGGCTCCAATGCCACCACTTTTGCCAATGTGTCTAGTGATCTGATCGTTTGGATGAAAAGATAATTTTTATAAAATTTACTTTGACCAATAAATCTTTTATTAATTCCACAAAATATACCAACAAAAATTCTTAAATGTAAAAACAGAGAAATAAAAGAAAACGAGGAGCAAAAAAAGTAGACAAGGTATGATTGACATTTCAGTTTCGTCAATTAATTTAAATAATTTCCATCCATGCTCCACATATGTCCACAGCATACGAGGGTTCATTGACGGATTTTTGAATCATAGGGTAGATTCCTAACTTTTGCTAAAATCAAAAGGGCATTTTGTAATTGTGAATCTTGTCCAAGTATATATTGTTTAGCACATTGGACGAGATAGCCAGTCCAAACTTCATATTCTTAAAAAACTAGTCCTTAACCCGTTATTGAATAGGGACCACACATAATCTGTTAAAAGAATTAGAAAGGAAAATTATAAGTTTGATTGATAAAAAATTTAATAATGCATAATTGATACGAATATATATAAGGCATAAATTATTAAATTGATTGACTACATATAAGGAATTGGGAAAAGGAAGGGAATTAATTGTTAAAAAAAACACACAAAAAGAATTAAAAAATCAAAAAAATATTAAAAAATTCACATGACGAAAAAATATATCGTCCACTTGGATATGTCTAATTCATCAACGTACTCTTTATCAACGTACTATGTCCAATTCATTAACGTACTATGAAAAATATGATTAAAAACAATCCAAAAAATAAAAGGGAATTAAGCGAACATTCCTTTTTTTTTTGTTTTTTTGAGGGAAAAGGAATTCCTTGCCAACAATACCCAGAATCTTCAGATTTCCTTCCCCGACTCCACTCTCTATTTTTCTTACACTTTCGGCTCCTTTTTTCTTTTTCACTTTCGTGTCTCCCTCTCTTCCCTCCCACGCTTTCCCGGTCTTTGATAAAACCCGGCGCCCGCCCCATCGCAAAACCCTTAGCCCCTTCCCTCCAACCCCATCTTAAACGGCCGCAGCAGAATTTTCAGGCGGGCCAACTTCGGTAAAATCGGTATGTTTCGCAATTTACAGCTTGCAAGAAAATGAGTTGAAAAATATCCTTTTGGGATATAAAGTCTTTTGTTTGTGTTAGAATTTTCTTGTTTCTCGGCTATGAAAAGTTACTAGCATTGCTTTCATTCGATTATTTTTTTTGAGCAAATTAACTAGTTTGCACGATTATATGAAGTATAATTTAGGATGTTTAATACTACATTAATAAGGTCTGTGTGTTCGATTTGTATTCTTGTAAAGAAATTTAGTCTATTGCAAATTTGGAACTCTACTAGAAAGTTTGAGCCACTGTTAAATGTTGGGCCTGCCAAGAACAAGAAAAAACGAAAGAATTCCTGTATCATCAGACTGATTTTGGAAGCTAGAAGCACACAATTGAATTCTAATTGTTGTTACTTGAATTGTTATTCTTTGTCTGGTTTAGCTATTTTAGAAAACAATCACTGGTTGAGAAGTGTCTGTAACTTTGAATTTCTTTTATTTAAAAAAATAAAAAAGGAGGGAAAATATGACTCTGTTTCTACATTATCTATTTGTGAGGGGCTTTGTGAGATGTTTCACCTAGAAAAGCTGAATTGAAATAGTTCTTTAGCTCGCTTTCAAGAAGGGTATCCTATGTCAGTGGAATTTTCCTTACAGTTATCAGGATAAGAATGTATGTATTGCGGATGTTTATGAGAATTGATCTGCAATTCCTAAATTTGTGTTGCTGATCAACATTGTTTATTTTAGTGCTTTTGCTGGTAATTTTACAGTACAGTTCCTAGAAAAGGTCGAATTAATATTTTCACCAGAACAAGGCTATTTCTGGTACCAGCAAAGAGTACCTGAATGATAACATTCATGTTAATTTTTGGTTAATCGGTATTGTTCACAATTAATTGTTTTCAGTGCACAACTTTATAATGATGCTAAAACAGGCAGTTAATCAGGTCTAGCTGTTGAACCACAACAAGCACGAAAATGAAAAGGCTGCTGAAATTGACATGGCTGCGGTTGCGTAATCTAGTAAAGGCAAGAGATATCTGTTTTATTTATTTTTTGTTACAAACTTATTTGAACTAAATATGGTGGCAGAAACAGGGCCGTTCATGACACTAACTTTTTGGCCCTGACATTGCTAATGTTATGTACCATTCTCACATAATATACCACTGTACAGATACCTCAGCCAGTCCGAATATCATTACGGGATAAAGCAATAGCAGTTGCAGGAAGAGTTTCTGTAGTCAAAGTTCGAGACTCTATGCAGGTTTGTTGTCCTGTATGCACAGAAGCGATTTCCTCTCCACTTGACTCTGACGTGAAAATGATACTAGCAGTGCACTTGAGTTTATGGCACGCTGAGGATGTTAACTTGCAATGGGACATTATGCAGAAGAAGAAAGATTCAGTTCTTCATTTGCCTTCCTTAGTTGTTGGAGTAGGAATAGCTGCTGGTGTTGGAGTACTGTTGACTTTTCTGGCAAAAAATCGGGCTCAAGCTTTGGTAGGGAATACAGTGAGACAACCGAGATTCAAGGAAAGGTAGTGGTGCATAACCTATTGGCTTTGTACCAGTAGTGATATACTCTTTTACCTACTCGCCATATGGCAGGATCAATACCTCTTGCTTTATTTGGCTAAAATTGCCAAGTTTGTAGAGTTCACCATTTTTTGTCAAAAAGGAAACTTGGATTATCGTAAATTTTGAGGGGCCTATGTATGAGAAGGTTTAGAAGTGAGGACTTAACATGTGTTTGTAAACTTTCTAGCAGTGAATTATGTATCTCTTTTTGGGTATACTAGCTCCATAATTTTGACAGAGTAAAGTTATTCCTTTTTTCTAATCAAAATTGCTTTTATCCTCAACTAGAATTGATTGTTGATTGGATGGTACAGTTGATGTGATTTTGTCCTAGTTCTTGTGATATTTTTGCATCTATCTTTTCTTGGATTTGATACAATATTCGAATCATGATATTTAGCTCTAAAGTTTGACGTATGTCAAGATAGCAATGCAATTATCTCAGTAAGCAGTCAATTACCGGAGGAGTTGTCCTTTTTCTTTTTACTGGGCTTGTCCTTTGGTATTATTCTCAAATTTGGTCTGTTTCTAATATATGAAAACTATTTGTCATCCATCTTTTATGCTCTCTGAATTTGTTAATATTGGCATACATGTGATCAAGTTGCTGCATCTACTGGGCTCGCTGCCATTAAAATTGGTTCTTTTGCTGTTCGATGAGTAAGATGCACATCTTATTTTCACGGTTCAAATAGTAGGAATAGTGAGGTAATGCATCCGTTTTATGGGCTTGCATGACACATCTTGTTCAGTCATGGCTTTGAATGTCCATGGACACTTTCTTAATTGTTTTAAATATGTCTGCCCAATTTTTGATTTTCTTTTAAAATCATTCATCATCACAATACTGATCGTTGCCTCCCATAGCATTGCTAACACCATTTGGCATAGCTTTTCCGATTTGAGAAAAAATGTCCTTTACACCAATGTTTTGAAAATCGGACTAGACCGATCGGTTGAATTACGAACCGGCTATGCCTCCGGTCCGGTTCAACTAAAAATCCAAAGAATTTATTGAACCGGTCAAAATTGGTCAAGAACTGGTTGAACCGATCAAAACCAATAAAAATCCGAAGGTTTAACCGATTTTTGTTAAGTATTTATTTTTTTAAAATAAATATTTTATGTTATGAAACAACTAAAAGTGTGAATGTCCATTTGTATTTTTAAGATAATTAATTCATAATTCATTGCTACATTATTTAAAGGAATTACATTGGATGAACGGTTTCAATCCATAAGAGCTATTCATGTATTGGATGAATCGTTTCATATAGTTATTCATGTTCTTGTAGTAATGAGTGTTTAATAGAATTGATGTACCTTTAATTTTGTAGTACCTGTATATAAAGGTACATTGGCACCTCTTGGGTGTACTTTTTGATTAGTTGGAACAATAAGAACATCATTCTCTAATTCCTTCTCCAATATTTCAATTCCTATTATAGTAGTTTCTTTTATTAGTTTTATAACACGTTATCAGTACGAGTCTCTACTTTTGAATAAAAAGGTGAAAACGGAGTCTCTACCTTAAGTGAAAGTGAAACACGAGATTCTGTTGAAATCCTGCTCGTGTTTTTTTTCGGCAAATTCTGTCTACTTATTGAGGTAAATTTCTAACCGACAAACTTATTTTAATTCCTTATGGCCAACCTTATAAAACAAGAGTTCGTACCTCTTGATATTTTTTGGAAAAAATTATTTATCATGGATGTTGAATGTTGAAATTCATCTTGAGGCAGTGGGTCTTGGTAATACTATTGTTGAAAAGAATGAATCTTCAAACCAAGACCGTGTCAAGACTATGATTTTCCTTCGTCATCATTTAGATAAAGAATTAAAAATAGAGTATCGTACTGTTAAAGATTCTCTTGTCCTTTGGAGAGATTTGAAAGAAAGATTCGACCACCTGAAGTTGGTCGTTTTTCCAAAAGCCCGTATGATTGGTTCACTTACGGTTATAAGATTTTAAATCTGTCAACGAATATAATTCAGCCATATTCAGAATTACTTTTCCATTATCATTATGTGGTAAAAAAGTCATCAATGAAGATATGTTAGAGAAAACATTTTCTACTTTTCATGCCTCTAACATGTTCCAGCAGCAGCAATATCGAGAGAAGGGATTTAAAAAGTATTTTGAACTTATTGCATGTCTTCTCTTGATTGAACAAAATAATGAATTATTGCTGAAAAATCATGAGTCCCGACCAACTGGTGCAAGTCCATTTTCTGAAGCGAATGGACTCAGTTTCAAAATTTTGGTCGAGTTCGTGGACGTGGCCGTGGACACGATCGTAATAGATTTGTGTCTCGTGAAAATTATAATTATGGCAAACAACAAAATATTCCCCAAAAGAGGAATAATAACTACGATCAGAAAAATGGAGAAAAGAAAGTTTATGAAGAAAAATACTATCGGTGTGGTATGGAAGGTCATTGATCCCGTACTTGTCGTACGGCTGATTATCTTGTTGACCTCTATCAAGCGTCATTGAAAAAGAAAGACAAAGGTGTTGAGACAAATTTCATTGATCAAAAGAATGATTATGATGATGGTGATGATGCTGATATGATACATCTCGATGTAACTGATTTTTTTGAGCATCTTGAAGATGTCAACAAATACCCATGATTATTTAGATATTTTATGATGATTTATATCTTTCATGTAATTTTCTTTCTATTTAATATTTATTTTTGTATTTTTATTAATATTTATTTTTGTTTGAAATTTTCTTCCTGAAGAAGAAATAGATGTCAAATATTTGGAATTAAATAATGCTGATAATGATATTTGTCTCATTGATAGTGCTACTACGCACACTATATTGAAAAATAAAAAATATTTTTCTTATTTGAAAATAGGAGAGACAAATGTTAATACCATCAATGGTAGTGCAAAATTGATTGAAAGCTCCGGAAGAGCCACTTTATTTCTCCGTGAACGGACTAAAATTATTGTAAATAATGCACTATTTTCTCCCAAGTTTCGAAGAAATTTATTGAGTTTTAAAGATATTTGTGAAAATGAATATCATATCGAGACAATGACTGAGACAAATGGAAAATTTTTATTAATCACAAGTATCATTTCTAGGCAAAAATGCGTAGTAGAAAAATTACTCTCTTTTTCTTCTGGCCTATATTATGCATAAATTAGTGCAGTTGAAATTTATCACCTAATAGACTAGAAGTCTACTCATCCCAATGATTTTATGGTTTGGCATGATCGTTTCGGATATCTTGGATCTATAATGATGAGACGAATAATCGAGAATTCACATGGTCACTCATTGAAAAATCAAAAGATATTAAAAACAAATGAATTCTCCTGTGTTGCTTGTTCCCAAGGAAAATTAATTATTAGACTATCACTAGCTAAAGTTGGGATTGAATCCCCTATATTTCTAGAACGAATTCATGGTGATATATGTGGACCATTTCGATATTTTATAGTACTCATTGATGCATCAACTAGATGGTCACATGTATGTTTATTATCTACTCGCAACCTGGCATTTGCGAGATTGCTTGCTCAAATAATTAAATTGCGAACATAATTTCAGATTATCCAATAAAGAAAATTCGTCTAGATAATGCTGGTGAATATTCGTCACATGCTTTTGAAAATTATTGTATGTCCATTGGAATAACTGTTGAACATCCTGTAACTTATGTTCACACACAAAATGGTCTAGCCGAATCATTTATTAAACGGCTACAATTAATTGCTAGACCATTGTTGATGAGGTCTAAACTTCCTTCATCTACTTGGGGACATGCTGTATTACATGCAGTAACACTTGTGAGAATTAGGCTGATAAGTTATCATACTTATTCTCTCCTACAATTAACTTTTGGTTATGAACCATGTAAGAAAATTGTTTACGCAGCGGAATGAGCAAACAGTTTTGTATTGTTCTTGCTTGAATTTGCAAATTGATTCAGGCCTTGATATTTCAAAACAAATAAATACTTACTTGTTTAGACGAGTATGCGATGCCTGATGCAGATGTTCGAATTCGGCAATCAGCCTTCCACACGTCAGGCCTCTAGTTCGTCCACACAGACTCAAACTAATGGATTACTGAATTTTGGAGTTTTGTCTTTTGTAGAGAAGAAAATAATGGTATTGCTTTCTTTCCTTTCCAAAAGAACAACCGTAATTGTCTTTCACCCTCTTTTTGGGACCGCTGGCAACTTTTGTCAATGGGTTTATTTATACAGTTGTTTTGATTAGATCAATATCTGATATTATCTTGATCAAATCAATATAACATAACTCGTATGATTATCCGATCCATATTTGATTCTAATCTTGATCAAATCAAAACTACCGATTTATATTTCATTCTTATCTTGATCAAATAAAAATAGAATACAATTAATACAATTATCTAATTCATGTTTTAGTTTTGATCACATCAAAATATAAACACAATTAATATAATTATATTAACTATTATTTTCATCTTTATAATATTTGAGTCATACTCAAATACCAACTCCAAATTCCGTCTAGCTTGGGTTTCAAGATGTGCTAGCATCCTTACCAATGTATAAACCCATTCTAATCAACTTCCCTATTAGTTCAAATCCTTTTGTGTGTGACTATCTAGATTCATGACCCAGTTGGCAATGTAATAAACGTTAACCTATTAACATTAGTTAGAACATTTCTAACACTTGAGAATTTCTCCAAATATACCTCAAGTTAACATAGTTCATGAGTGATGCCTAGCAGCATATCATGACACCCAACTAGTGATGAAAGATTGGAATCCTTTTACACGAACCATGACTGCAATTGTTTTGCATAAAAATCCTTCTATTACTGTATCCCTATTGAGTCTAGTTTAGTAACAATGTCAAATTCAAAGACTCAATCGTATGACTTAATCTCTCAAATCACTTGACTATAAAATTGATCATCTACATGAATCAGTTTGTCTTGGCCAAGAACTCCTTTAGTCAAGATTGATAGATTTCATAGGATATCAAACCATTCATTATGGAATAATAGATCCCATTTCGCATAAACACTTGACTTCATGCATAACTAATTAGAGGTACCATATACCAATACTCATCCGTGATTAGAACAAGTGTTTTCTGTATTGATAGACTTTAACCACCTATGAATGAGCCAACCGTGTCATCTCAGGTCTAAGGATCACATGCACTATTGCAATCAATAATGAATCGTTTGACATTATTAAGCTAATGATTCATTATTTAAATTAGTCAGTGTTCAAGCCAACTTGTCACACAAGTGCCTCTCATATTTGTTCTAGTATCACATACTTAATGGTATGAGGCTCGCCATTCTATTATCATTAATATCTCATATTAATCATAGAAAATAAATATGAGACTAATCTTCCGGATTAATCTTGCCCAATTAATAATCCTATGATTAGGAACAATTTAATATTATTTGTACCAAGATTTTCTGTCACTCATAGTCTCATCACATGAGAATGGAACTTTAACAAATAATAATGGACAACATTCAATCAAATCTTAAACCAAGAGTAATTGAATCAAGAAGTGCCATTTTATTTTAATCAAGACAATAATTATTAATGCTCTAGGGCATACTGCTAACAGTCTCCCACTTGCACTAGAGCCATTCAATACAATACTTGAGTCCCATCTTCTCAAGATGGTGATCTAACTGTCGTTGTGTCATGGCCTTAGTAAGCGGATCAGCTACATTATCAGCTGAAGCTATCTTCTGCACGTTGACATCACCTCTTCCGATTATCTCTCGGATAATATGGAAACGACGCTCAATATGTTTGGACTTCTGGTGAGACCTCGGTTCCTTAGCCTGAGCTATTGCACCATTATTGTCACAGTAGAGAGGTACTGGCAATTCAATGGTAGGAACCACTCCTAGTTCTGTGACGAACTTTCTCATCCAAACAGCTTCCTTTGCTGCATTTGATGCAGCAATATACTCAGCTTCTGTAGAAGAATCAGCAGTAGTATCTTGTTTGGAACTTTTCCAACTCACTGCTCCTCCATTACAGAGAAAAATGAACCCAGAGATAGACTTTCTATCATCTACATCTGATTGAAAATCAGAATCTGTAAAACCATCTAGTTTTAAATCACCTCCTCCATAAGTCAAGATCATATCTTTAGTCCTTCTTAAGTACTTAAAGATTGCCTTGACTGCAACCCAGTGTTCTAAACCTGGATTAGACTGAAACCTGCTAGTAACACTAACAGCATAAGCTATGTCTGGTCTTGTACACAACATTGCATACATTAGACTTCCAATTGCCGAAGCATATGGAATCTTAGCCATCTTTTCTCTATCTTCAGATGTCTGAGGTGACATCCTTTTTGATAGGTGAATGCCATGTCTAGCGGGTAATAGTCCTTTCTTAGATTCAAACATATTGAATTTTTTCAATATCTTGTTTATATAAAGACTTTGGGATAACCCTATAGTTCTTTTCGCTCTATCCTTGTAGATACGAATTCCTAGAACATAGGTCGCTTCTCCCAAATCCTTCATAGAGAAGGTATTTGACAACCATAATTTTACAGAACTAAGCATCCCTATGTCATTGCCCAATAATAAGATGTCGTCAACATACAAAATTAGGAAAGTGACTGCACTCCCACTGACCTTTTTGTAAACACACAGTTCATCCTCATTTCTAATGAAACCAAACGTTTTGATTGCATCGTCAAATCGGATATTCCAATTCCTCGAAGCTTGCTTAAGACCATAGATGGATCTCTTAAGCTTGCACACTTTATGCTGCTCACCCTCAGATACAAAACCTTTAGGCTGCTCCATATAAACGTTTTCCTCAATGTAACCATTAAGGAAAGCTGTCTTGACGTCCATCTGCCAGATTTCATAGTCAAGATACGCTGCTATAGCTAATAAAATCCTAATGGATTTGAGCATGGCTACAGGCGAGAAAGTCTCCTCACAGTCAATTCCCTGCCTTTGGCGATACCCTTTCGCCACTAGCCTAGCTTTGAAGGTTTCGACCTTGCCATCAGAACCAATCTTTCTCTTATAGACCCATTTGTTCCCTATAGGTACTATACCTTCGGGTGGCTCCACAAGTTCCCAGACTTGGTTTGTGTACATCGAATCCATTTCAGATTTCATAGCTTCTAGCCATTTTGAAGAATCTATATCAGATATAGCTTCTTCGTAAGTAGCAGGATCATCTGTATGATCACTGTCTCCATGTATGAATAATTCTTGCACATTCTCATGGAGATACCCGTACCTTTGAGTAGGACGAGACATCCTACTAGATCGTCGAGGCTCTTGTGTTGTGACGTTATTATTAATGGACATTGGCTCTTCACCAGGCACATCATTTTTTTTCTGATCATTTTGTTGCTCATATGATATTTCATTAAGCTCTATCCTCCTTCCAGCACCATCTTCTTGAATAAATTCTTTTTCAAGAAAGGTAGCATCTCTACTTATGACAACAATTTGTTCATCTGGAAGATAAAATTGATATCCAATACAATCCTTTGGATATCCAACAAAATGACCTTTGACAGATCTTGATTCCAACTTGTCTGTCTTTAGTTTCCTGATATGAGCAGGACAACCAAAAATTTAACATGATTAAGGCTTGGTTTTCTTCCAGTCCACATCTCATATGGAGTGGTAGGGACAGACTTAGAAGGTACTCTATTGAGTATATAACATGCTGTAAGAAGTGCATAATTCCAAAATGAAATAGGGATATCAGTATAGCTCATCATGGAACGAACCATGTCCATATAGGTACGGTTCCTCCTTTCAGATACGCCATTCAATTGTGGTGTTCTTGGAGGAGTAAGTTGAGAAATAATACCTTGATCTTTAAGGTATTCCCTAAAACCAGTGTCTAAGTATTCACCTCCTCGATCTGATCGAAGAGTTTTAATACTCTTACCAAGCTGATTTTCTACTTCAGCCCTGAACTCTTTGAATTTTTCAAAGCATTCATGCTTGTACTTCATTAAGTACACATAACCATACCGAGAGTAATCATCAGTAAAAGTTATGAAATAAATAAAACCACCTCTAGCCACTTTGGTAAATGGCCCACATACATCACTATGTATGATTTCTAAGACATCATTGGCTCTTATACCTTGTCCCACAAAAGGTAACCTAGTCATTTTGCCTTGAATACATGGTTCACAAGTTGGATAAGGTTCAGAACCCATGGGCTTCAGTAATCCCATTTTTCTCCATCTTTGAAATTCTGTCTCTCGCAATGTGACCCAGTCTAAGATGCCAAAGATGTTTTTGATTGAGGTTAGATTTAGTCACGACATTTAAATTCTCAAACTGAGTTCCATCTTTATCATCAGACATGTGGTATAAACCATTTTTCTTGTATGCCAAACCAATACAATCATTATTGTAATAAATCCTACAAATATTACCTTTGAATAAAAATTCATATCCTACATCAGTCAAAACTGAAATAGAAATAGTATTCGTAAAGGTGTTTGGCAAACATAAAACATTATTCAGGAATAAAACATGTCCTGAAGATAATGCTAAAGAAGTAGATCCTATAGCAGTAGCAGCAACCGTTGCTCCATTTCCAATTTTTAGGATCACCTCGTCCTTCCCAAGGACTCTACTTTTGGTTAGTTCCTGCAAAGATGCACAAACATGATATGATGCACCTGAGTCAAGAACCCAAGAAGTAGAATGAGAGCTAACTGTACACAGAGGATTGAGGAAACGTGAAATGGTTGTACCTTCATTTGTCTTTCCATTTCCCTTGTCCTTTATCGACTCAAGGTACTTAGGACAATTCCTCTTCCAATGTCCTTCCATTTGGCAGTGGAAACATTTTGCACCAACCTTGAATTTGCCCTTCTTTTTAGAGACACCTCCCGTGGGCTTAGGATGAGAAGACTTAATTGATTTCTTCTTCTTCTTTTTGGACTCTCCAAAAGAAGAAGCAATCGTTAAAGCCGCTTCCTTTCCTTTTCCTTTCATTGTAGACTGAGCAGTAACAAGATGGTTATGAAGTTCTGAAAGTGATACCTCAATCTTGTTCAAGTGAAAGTTTACAATGAATTGGGCAAAGGAATCTAGCAGAGACTGCAAAATCAAGTCTATTGAAGGTTAGCATCCATGGAAAAATCCAAGTTTTCAAGACGCTCAATCATATTGATTATCTTGAGAACATGAGTTGACACATCAGCTCCTTCAGTCAGACGAGTTCTAAACAGCTCCTTAGATATCTCATATCTGGCAGTTCTAGATTGTTCACCATACAATTCTTGTAGATGAAGCAAAATATCTTTTGCGGTCCCCATCTTTTCATGCTGCCTTTGCAATTCATTATTCATAGACGCTAGCATGTAGCACCTAGTTTGCATGTCATCCTCCTCCCACTTTCTAAAAGTGGCTTGTTGTGGCTCAGTCACCCCTTCAGGTAAGGGATTAGGAACTGGAGTCTCTAAAATATACCCAATTTTTTCAGAATTAAGAACAATTCTTAGATTCCTCAGCCAATCAATGAAATTAGGCCCAGTGAGTGTATTTTTTTCAAGGATAGTTGAGAGTGGGTTCATAGGTGCCATAATATCCAAAAATTAGAAACTGCAGAAGATAACAAAAATGATTAGCAATTATCCTGATAGTCTCAATTTGTTTTTGGCCTTTAAAACAAACTGGTCCTCCCACTGATTTTAACGAATTTCATACTTCCAAAAAAGATAAACGGAAATCTTTATTAAAAAGATCTCTAGTGGGAGATGGAATTCTTAAAAATATTTAATATACCTCAGGTGATTCCTATATTGGTATAATAATATTTTATAAGTGACAACTCTTTGTCAATACATCTCATGTATGCCCCAACCAAGACTTGGCCCCTAATATTTAAGACCTCAGGTGTACCCAATCTTGGCCCATCATATTAGTTAAATTAAATCCACTAGATAGTAGGCAAGATAATTTGAATATTAGTTACCTCAGGTGTTTCCTATCTTGATAATTAATATATTATCCTACCCACAACATCACATGCTTTATAAAATCTACAAGAATATCCCTTACATATTTATACTATCCCTATGTGTCCACAGCCGATAGTACAAATTGTAAAATATTCTTTAGATCTTAATCCAGTGGAGAGCCATGATACAATATCATAAAATAGTTGGATTTTCTGGTCTAACTATTGCGCGCATCACATACATATATCAAAAGCGAATAAATAAACTCAGATAACCATGGTTAATTAAATGAATAATTACAACCCAATAAAACAACTGAATTAGTTTTGCTGAGCCCATGATTATCCTACATGCCATATATCAAAACTGAAAATTAAATATTTCATATTAAATAAGGCATGCTTACGTTTATTGAAACTATTCCAACTAACGAAAAACGTTTAATTTCATTGCCTTTCAAAATTAAATTACTAACAATTAGGCAATCAATTTTGAACAAAACTGATTTCAATAATTAAGATTTTTAACATTTAAGAATACTTAATTATTAGAAGGAAACTTTTGAAATTTAATCTTAACCCTTTTAGGATAAGTCAGAAACTGAAACCATATGAAGGTATCAATCTGGAATGTTTGCAACGGACCCAACGCAACAACAAATGCACTACGGCCGAGACAGCAACTATTGTAGCCTTTGTGGCATCGTGCAAAGGTGCTGCACATTGTCGTTTTGTTTCCTTTCCTTTCTTTCGCGTTCAAACAATTTTGCAATGAAACAAATATAATCAATTGCAAATTCGAAGCAAGGTGGCTCTGATACCACTGTAAGAAAATTGTTTACGCAGCGGAATGAGCAAACAGTTTTGTATTGTTCTTGCTTGAATTTGCAAATTGATTCAGGCCTTGATATTTCAAAACAAATAAATACTTACTTGTTTAGACGAGTATGCGATGCCTGATGCAGATGTTCGAATTCGGCAATCAGCCTTCCACACGTCAGGCCTCTAGTTCGTCCACACAGACTCAAACTAATGGATTACTGAATTTTGGAGTTTTGTCTTTTGTAGAGAAGAAAATAATGGTATTGCTTTCTTTCCTTTCCAAAAGAACAACCGTAATTGTCTTTCACCCTCTTTTTGGGACCGCTGGCAACTTTTGTCAATGGGTTTATTTATACAGTTGTTTTGATTAGATCAATATCTGATATTATCTTGATCAAATCAATATAACATAACTCGTATGATTATCCGATCCATATTTGATTCTAATCTTGATCAAATCAAAACTACCGATTTATATTTCATTCTTATCTTGATCAAATAAAAATAGAATACAATTAATACAATTATCTAATTCATGTTTTAGTTTTGATCACATCAAAATATAAACACAATTAATATAATTATATTAACTATTATTTTCATCTTTATAATATTTGAGTCATACTCAAATACCAACTCCAAATTCCGTCTAGCTTGGGTTTCAAGATGTGCTAGCATCCTTACCAAAGTATAAACCCATTCTAATCAACTTCCCTATTAGTTCAAATCCTTTTGTGTGTGACTATCTAGGTTCATGACCCAGTTGGCAATGTAATAAACGTTAACCTATTAACATTAGTTAGAACATTTCTAACACTTGAGAATTTCTCCAAATATACCTCAAGTTAACATAGTTCATGAGTGATGCCTAGCAGCATATCATGGCACCCAACTAGTGATGAAAGATTGGAATCCTTTTACACGAACCATGACTGCAATTGTTTTGCATAAAAATCCTTCTATTACTGTATCCCTATTGAGTCTAGTTTAGTAACAATGTCAAATTCAAAGACTCAATCGTATGACTTAATCTCTCAAATCACTTGACTATAAAATTGATCATCTACATGAATCAGTTTGTCTTAGCCAAGAACTCCTTTAGTCAAATTGATAGATTTCATAGGATATCAAACCATTCATTATGGAATAATAGATCCCATTTCGCATAAACACTTGACTTCATGCATAACTAATTAGAGGTACCATATACCAATACTCATCCGTGATTAGAACAAGTGTTTTCTATATTGATAGACTTAACTACCTATGAATGAGCCAACCGTGTCATCTCAGGTCTAAGGATCACATGCACTATTGCAATCACTAATGAATCGTTTGACATTATTAAGCTAATGATTCATTATTTAAATTAGTCAGTGTTCAAGCCAACTTGTCACACAAGTGCCTCTCATATTTGTTCTAGTATCACATACTTAATGGTATGAGGCTCGCCATTCTATTATCATTAATATCTCATATTAATCATAGAAAATAAATATGAGACTAATCTTCCGGATTAATCTTGCCCAATTAATAATCCTATGATTAGGAACAATTTAATATTATTTGTACCAAGATTTTTCGTCACTCATATTCTCATCACATGAGAATGGAACTTTAACAAATAATAATGGACAACATTCAATCAAATCTTAAACCAAGAGTAATTGAATCAAGAAGTGCCATTTTATTTTAATCAAGACAATAATTATTAATGCTCTAGGGCATACTGCTAACAAACCCAATATTTCTCATTTACGAATATTTGGTTGTGCGGTTTATGTTCCAATTGCATCGCCTCAACGTCGTATATTGTGCCTCCAAAGAAGATTGGGGATATATGTCGGGTATGAATCACCTTCAATTATTAAGTATATTGAACCATTGACTGGTGATTTATTTACTGCGAGATTTGCAGATTGTCATTTTGATGAATCACATTTTCCGACATTAGGGGGAGATAAAAATCAACCGAAAAAGGAAACCACCTGGAAAAAATCATTGAATTTCCTCGATTCGCGTACTAAAGAACGTGAACTAGAAGTTCAAAGGATTATAAATTTGCAAAAATTGTAAATCAGTTACCGGATGCATTTAATGACTCTAAAAGAGTTACTAAATCACATATTCCTGCTGAAAATGCTCCAATTAAATTAATGTCCCTGAAGGACAAATTACAAGTGCTACTGACTCTAAAGCGCGCCTGAAGGGTGGGAGATCTCTTGATTCCAAAGATAAAAATTCTCGAAAGAAAAGAGAAGTAGATGAATCAACAATTAGTGACAAAATTCAACCTCCTGAAAAGGTCGCTCCTAAAGAGCCAATTCTTGAAGAGAATGAAATTATAGAAAATTTAATAAATTTTGTCACTTTAAGAAAAAGTTGGAACTGAAAAGAAATAATTATTGATAATATTTTTGCATATAATATAGCACTTGATATTATGATAGAGGACGAGGATCACGAGCCTAGATCGGTTGATGAATGTCAACATAGAAATGATTAGCCAAAATGGAAAGATGCGATCCAATCTGAATTGGATTCACTGGCTAAAAGAAAAGTTTTTGGACCTGTAGTCCAAACACCTGAAGGTATAAGGCCAGTAGGATATAAATGGGTATTTGTGAGAAAAAGAAAAGAGAGAAATGAAATTGTGAGGTATAAAGTAAGACTTGTAACCCAAGGATATGCGTCTAATGAACATCGTTACTGCATATTTATATGAAAATCTTGAAAATGATATTTATATGAAAATCTCCGAAAGATTCAACATGCCTGAAGCATGCAAATCAAATCTTAAAAATATTTATTCTATTAAATTATAAAGGTCTTTGTATGGTCTCAAACAATCTGAACGTATGTGATAGAACCGCCTCAATGAATGTTTAACCAAAGAAGGTTATACCAAAGATTCAATATGTCCATGTGTCTTTATCAAGAAAAATTGGTCAAATTTTGTAATAATTGCTGTATATGTTGATGATTTAAATCTGATTGGAACTCCTGAAGAGATTCAAAATAGTGTTGAATATTTGAAGAAAGAATTTGAGATCAAAGATTTTGGAAAGATAAAATTTTGCCTTGATTACAAATTGAGCATTTGAAAGATGGGAATTTTTGTCCACCAAACTGCTTATACTCGAAAGGTATTAAAGCGATTTTATATGGATAAGGCACATACATTAAGTATCCCAACGGTCGTCAGATCACTAGATCCTAATAAGGATCCTTTTAGACCACGAGAGGAAGATGAAGGGACACTTGGTCCTGAAGTACCATATCTCAGTGCAATTGGTGCATTAATGTATCTTGCTAATTGTACAAAACCTGATATATCATTTGCAGTGAATTTATTAGCAAGATTTAGTTCCTTGCCCACAAGACGACATTAGATTGGTATTAAACACATTTTTCGCTATCTCCAAGAAACAATTGATTTTGGTTTATTTTATTCAAATAAATCCAAACCTGAATTGTTTGGTTATGCTGATGCTAGATATTTATCTGACTCGCATAAAGTAAGATCTCAGACTGGTTATCTATTTACATATGAAGGTACAACCATTTATTGGCGATCTACAAAGTAATCATTAGCCGCCACTTCGTCGAATCATGCTGAAATAATAGCAATTCATGAGGCTAGTCGAGAATGTGTTTGGTTAAGATCAATGACCCACTATATCCGGAAGAGTTGTGGGTTATCTTCCGAAAAAGAAAATTTTTCAACTATATTATATGAAGATAATGCAGCTTGTATAGCTCAATTGAAAGGAGGATATATTAAAGGAGATATGACGAAACATATTTCATCAAAATTCTTTTTTACTCATGATTTACAAAAGAATGGTGAAATTGATGTGCAACAAATCCGATCAGATAATAATTTGACAGATTTATTTACCAAGACATTGTCGACTGCAACATTTGAGAAATTGGTGAAGAATATTGGAAAGCGACGATTAAAAGATCTCAAATGATGTTTGCATCAGGAGGAGAAATTAATACACAGGAATAGTGTATTCTTTTTCCTTTACTAGGATTTTTGTCCCGATGGGTTTTTCCCTAGTAAGATTTTAACGAGGCATATTCTTTGTATAATGGACATCCAAGAGAGAGTGTTATGAAACAACTAAAAGTGTGGATGTCCATTTGTATTTTCAAGAGGATCAATTCATAATTCATTGCTCTCAAGAGAATTAATTCATAATTCATTACTACATTATGTAAAGGAATTATATTGGATGAACGGTTTCAATCCATAAGAGCTATTCATGTATTGGATGAACCGTTTCATATAGCTATTCATGTTTTTGTAGTAATGAGTGTATAATAGAATTGATATACCTTCAATTTTGTAGTACCCATATATAGAGGTACCTTGGCACCTCTTGGGTGTACTTTTTGATTAGTTTGAACAATAAGAACATCATTCTCTAATTCCTTCTCCAATATTTCAATTCCTATTATAGTAGTTTATTTTATTAGTTTTATAACATTTTCGTTTTATTCAAAATTTTTAATACTAAAATGAATAAAAAATTATTAAACCTTTGAATCATGGTTGAATCGGTTGAACCGATCAAACCGTGAATCTGAAGGTTTTCCGGTTCACTCTTCAGTCCGGATTTAAAACATTGCTTTACACCCACAAATGGGCAGCTGCTAAAGTACACAGATTTACATTTGCCATTTGCCACCATACCTATCTTGTTTCAAGCTCCTGACATTGGCACCAAGAATGCCCCCTCCGCATCAGGTGAAGACTATTATTGCGGTTGGGAGTTCATCAGCAGAGGTTGGTTTGTGACCCAAACTGGACAGAAATTCCATTGATTTTACAAATAGCCTAGAATCTGAACCTATGTGGCCAAGTTGTTTTAATTTAGTCGTGGGATGAAAGATGAACAACTTCTTGTAAGGGTTGGGAGTTTGTCCAGCATTATATTTGCTTGGTGGATCATACTCTTTTTTGTTTATTGCACTTCTTGGATCATACTTATGAGATTGTCAATTGATAGACCAAGATATGAAGGGTAAGTTATATAAATTTTGTGTGTGTTGATCCCTATGACCATGTAACAATCTTTTTTGCAGGTGAAAATTTCTGATTCTTTTTGACAAAAGTAATTTTTAAACTGTTTAATGACTTTAAAGCTGTAAAACTAATTGTCACATCATGGATTTTTGGAAACATCCAAATATGTGAGGACTCATGTTTTTACTCTTAATTTAGTTTATTTTATAATTATTTTGCCCTAGTGTTATTTAATTTTTTTCTGCGGCTCGTTTAGCGAGAAATAGTGAATGCACGTTTTTCGAGATAATATTCGATTCGAGAGTGCAATAATCTTGGAGAATTAAGAATGATTAATAATAGACTAAGAAAAGTTAATTGAGGGATTAGAGGTGAGTGAGTTCCAATCAAACTTTTATCGCGCGCGTCGATAGTTTCTCGATAATCGTGTCAGTACAACTAAATGGAGATTTGAGAAATTAATACTAGACTCGTAAGTGTGAGTAATTATAGTGTTATAGGAAGTACCTTAGAGGATTAGTGTATGAGTGTATCAAACCCGAGAGAAAATGGTGGTACGAAAACCTCGCGCGACAACTATTCAAAATTGACTTTTGCTAAACTTAACCACTACTTTTCCCTCCAAGCTTCCAAGACAAGCCACAACACACAACTCTCATTTCTCTCTCTCCATTGTCGGCCAAAGCAAGACAAGAAAAGGGAAGGAAGAAACTCCATTGTTTTGGCTTCATTTCACTCACAAATCTTCCACCAAATCGCATACAACTTGGAGTACCACTCTATCTTGGAGCAAGGAGCAATCTTGTGGATTTTCTTGGAAAATTTTCAGTGGAAAAATCTGATATTCATCTAGGGTTCCAAGGGTAATCACTTCATCTCTTTAATCTTTCCATTTCTCCAAAGTTTAACGGTTAATTTTCATGGGTTTGAAACCCTAATCGCACTCATAGGCTAGCGGACTTGAGGAACCATTTTTCTCGCTTTAAATCCTAGGCTAGCTGTCTTGATGAGGCCTTTAGGCAGCTGACTTGATGCTTTAATGTTTGATTATGGTTGTTTATGTGATAAATGAGATGTTTATGGTTAGAAAGTGGAAAGAAATCGAAGGAAAGTTGTGAAGGCAAGCTGGCCAAAAATTCTGTCCATGTTGTTCTGTTTTTATTTCGAAATTTTGATGCTTGGTTGGCTGTGAAATTGATGGATATATGTTTTATATTGTGTGTACAAAGTGCCTTTCAAAAATTGTATGAAATGGTTGCACAGAACTTGAGTTTTGGTAAAGATTCAAATCTGGAAAAACGTATAGCAGGGTACCCGGACAGTGGTCCTTTGTCCGAACATAACTTTTTGTACAAAAGTCAAAATTGAGTGCCGTTAGTGGCATTCAGAACTAGACATTCATAACTTTCCAACGGTATAAAAATCCCCTATTAGTTCATTTTGAGTGATCCGTACCGAGTCGGCAAAGTGGACTGTCCTGCTTTGCCTATGTGTCTGAATGAAACTGGGAAGCTGCATCTTGTGGCTCGACTTTGTCCCACTTGTGAAAAGATTTTCAAAATGATGTCTTCTGATAAATTGTAGAATTTGGAACCTAGTTTTCAAATCCATCAACCATTCTCAATTTGGAGTTGTATAGAGTTAGATATGGCTTGATTTCGAAAACGTGACAAAGCTGGAAACTGGAAACTTTTCCCTTCCTTGCTGACCGAATGGTCAAATCTGTTTTGGCATGTTATATTTCCAAAATTTAAGTGTCATTTACCCATCAATTGCTCATTAAATATTTCTGGAATCTTGGTTTAAAAAATGGAGCGAATTGGGGCTGATTTCGTTGGACAAAACTTTTGAAAGAGAAAGAGAGATAGGGTTGGCAGATTAGCTTTGAAAGATTTCACAAACTTTGGTCGTTTTGTTAACTACCTTTCCGTGTGAGTTTTTATCTAAATTTTGATAGAGAGGTAGTCCATATAAGGAAGTTTAAGTGTACCAAATTTGGTGTAATTTCAATACCATTTCAATGCCCAAATAATGCCCCAAACATTGCTTCGTAAATCTGGAAATTCACTGGTCAGGTTGTGAAAATTGACTGACTTCAAACTGTTATATCTTGTTGCTCAAAACTCCGAATTTAGTTCTGCTTGTTGTGTTTGAAACTTTATTTGGGACTCTTATTGTGTTATAAATTTCAGAGGCTGGTTTATTTTCTGTGAATTTTTCCGAATTTCCAAATATCGCCGAAAATCAAGACTGGTTCTGTCTTACCTTCTTCAATCAGCAACTTTGAGCTGAAATATGAAGGCTCTCCGTTTAGAATCTTGGAAAAGTGTCTTCTGGGAAGTTTTAGTACTTTGAATCTAATTTCTAACGATATAAATTTTCCATTTTTGGACTTACCAAACTCAAGATCTAATTTTTCAAGTTTTGTCGCATAAAGCGGAAAATTTCCGATTTTGTAGGAAATGAGTTTTTAAGAACTTTCCATTTCCTTTTGATATTGATAGTTCGTTGTAAACTTGATTTCATGAAGGATACGAGTATTCTCTTGTGACTTTAAATCCTCACTTTTGAATCTTGAATTTCAATAGAGTAAAACTCTTTTGAGGCATTGTTCTAAGTTTAAGCAAATACATTTCCTTCCTGGTATGTTAAGTGATTGTGAGTGATAATCGATCACTATTTCTTCAGGCGCTCAAGAGGATATTGAAGGAAACCTCGGAGCGGAACACTAAAGGATTTATTTACTCACTTACTTTTGATTTGGTGAGTGTTCTCTGCTTGTGTGTGACTTGAATAGTTTTGCTATATGTTTACTTCATAATTCTCATGTGTTTAAGTGTTAAATGTTCTCTATAATTGCTCCTATGTAATTTTTCACCGTTTTAAGGCGAGTGTGTACTTTATCTCACTCGACCTACTAAAATAACAAATTTCTACCGTTTAACCGTGAATTTCTGCCGTTTACCGGTTTACTTGATTATTTGCGCATGTTATAAGCTCTTCGCTGAATTGGCCCATGCTCTTGGTTGCTAACCTGCTCGAGTCAGGACTAGACTCGGTCGGGTAGGTTGGAACCCTGGGCCACCGTTTCGGTATACTCGAGTATTACCACTGGAGGAATAAGGCGATGGTCAGACAAACCGGGGGAAATATTGGAGTTATAAGGTGCAGCTGACCGAAATAGTTCCACGTGAACACCGTATCCTTTTAATGTGTGTTTATTTCTGTAAAATGATAAATGTCTCATTTTAATGTGCCAATATGAAACCTTGAACTATATGTGCGTTATGCTTAATTTACTTGATTCATTAGAACTGCTTGTGTGTTTTGAAACCTCATTGGGTTGTTTAGCTCATTCCACTCCTTTGTTTTCCTTAACAGGGTTCAAGGCTGAGAGTGCTCACGAATAGTACTAAGTTGTTTTCTTTTGGAGACTTCAAGTTGTATTATAGCAATGACTGTAGTACATATTCTTTTGGGTTGTATTTAAGCTTGAAGGTTAACTAATTTTAAGTATGAGATGTTTTGGAGAACTTTAAATGTATATTGAAAATATTTGAAGTATTTTCAGTTTTTGAATTATGGATTGTAGTGTGCCCCGGCGAGAGTTGGGCAGGCGTTCCGCGGATACCCTTGGGTTCGCTCTTGGGAGAAGTGGGGCGTCACAAAATATCTAGTCGTAACCCTTTTTTTTTCATTCTTTTGAAAAGAAAGTAACCAAAAAGCATTACTGTAATAGTTTTTGGGCTGTTTTTAGAAAAACATTACTGCAATATTTATTTGGGGCGTTTCTAGAAAAACATTATTGGAATAGCTTTTAAATAAATGTGTCAAAGGCTAGGAGAACATGGTTGGATTTTATAAAACTATGTTTTTAATTGCAGTTTTGGTTCAAAAATGTTTGAAACATGAGCGTTGCTAGTCCCTAAAGTTTGGAATAAAGTAAATGTAGCCTCAAATGTTTCAATCTCTTAGCAAATTTAGTACTGTTAATTGATTTTTACCAATTGTTATCAGAATCTAGTCACATACTATTACGTATTGATACTTAATTTTTTTAAAAGAATTAAAAAACTTGAAACAAATATTGTTGGCCATAATTTGTGGTAAAAGAGGGTTAATTAGTCGCATGTCGATCATGTGAGTGATTAGTCTTTATTCCAGAAATACAAAAATTCGGTTGACAAAAAAAGTTTTGGTTAAAGATTAATTAGTCATGGGACCTGAGTAATTAGTTATCTTTTATTATAGATTATGGCTAGCAATTTTTTTTATTGATTATTAATTTTTTTTAAAAAAATTAGTTGCTAGTACATGACTGGATTCCTGCATTGATTGGTAAAATTAGTCATTAGAATTAAATGTACATAAAAATTGAAATATTTGGGATTACATTTTATCCAAATATTAGGGATTAAAAGCGCTTATGCTCCAAACATTTTGGAACTAAAACTGCAATTCTCTCATATAATTGTTAATATCAAAACACACACACACACACATACATATACATATACGTACACATATATACGTATATGTATATATACACATATATACGTACATGTATATATATGTGTATATATACATATATACGTACATATATACGTATATACATATACATATATACACGTGCATATACATGTGCGTATATATGTGTATATATACATATACGTATATATGTGTACGTATATGTATATGTATGTGTGTGTGTGTATATCCTTGCGTTTTGATATGTGTTCTGATTATTTCATAGATCAAGAGCAATACTTAATGAAATAACCACGAGTGTACTAATTAGATGCGGGCTACAGTTTAACGGTCGTTGAGATTTTTTGCCTCATATATACACCCACATATGTGTGTGTGTATATATATGTGTGTATAAAATATCAAATAGTATAAGATCCTAATTCTGCGACATACTTTTACCATTCACAAAAACAATGGTAGATATAAAATAATAGCAACAAGATTTCCCAGTTACAAAATTAAAGGAAGATAAATCTGTTTCGTTTGGGACTGTCCTCAATTTTTTTGAGAAATTTCCAAAATTATGACGAATTTTAAAAAATTTCTACAAAGAGGGCATTTTGAGTATGGAATTCCGTTCAAGGGGTCTTTGCATTCAACAAATACGAGCTCAGGAGTTCGCATTTGCTGAATGCGAAGTCCCCTTGAATTTTTGACCCACAAAATCCAAAAAAAAAAAAGAAAAAGAAAACCAGACCTCGCATTTCAAAAATGCGAGGTCACTTACCTCGCATTTTTGAAATGCGAGGTCACTTACCTCACATCTGTTAAATGCTACCTGGACAATCGCATCTGTTCAGCATCTTCTTCCGTCACTGGATAATAGCATCAGAAAGCTTAACTTATTCACCGAAAGATGGCTGCAGCTTCAACATTTTCCGGTCTCCGTTTTGCAGATTTCCGGGGCTTCAACTTTCTGGCAAGAGCTTCCGAAATGACCAGAGTTGGAATCCTTCCCTCCAACGGCTGCACTCTTGATGAATGCTGCTACTTCCGAGGATTTCAATGACGGGTTTGGGATGCAATTTCCCTTCAATTTGTATTTCCCAATTTTGTTGTTTCTTTGGGTTTTCTGGTTAAATGAGTCAAGGAGAGGACTGAGGTTGAAGGAGCTGGGTTTTCGTGTTTGACCAATAGACAAAGGACCTCGCATTTCTCAAATGCGAGGTATATTTAAAAAAGAAAAAGAAAAATGCCACCTGGCTTTTTGTTAGCTCGCATAGTTCACATTCAGCAAATGCGAACCACCTGATTTTAGAAATCACCCCACAAATAGCCTCTCTTGTAGAAAAACTTTTTTTTTCCATAATAATTTCAGAATTTCCTCAATTTTTTTTCATTCTAGAAAATCCCTAGTTGTATCATTACTTCATATCTAGAAAGAAATGGAGTGTCCTAATATAGAGAAAAGCCATCAATTAGGAAACTGAAAGAACCATCAATATTTGCACACTAGTATAATTTAGGAAACCTCAACCTAATATCCGCAATTCTTGGAAACGTAACCTGAAAGATCGTAGAACCACGTTATCATGGCCAATGCATGGCCCTGCAATATTGCTATTTTTCCTGAAAAATACATTGCAAAAACTTAAACATCTAGAAGAAATTTGAACACCATCTTTCTTTAAAAGGTCATGGATGAAAAATCCCAACATCCTCAATCAAATTCTGAAAACTTTAAACAAATGGATCATATAGGCCATGTATTAATCGTATCATATCCTTTACAGGGTCATGCAGCACCTCTAATAAAATTGGCAAACACGCTATGCAAATTTGGAGTGAAAGTAACATTTCTTACTACAGAATTTACACTGGCCAAAATGGGTTCTTCCTTGCTTATATCTGAGCAAGATGGAAAGCTGATCACGTTCGCTTCGGTCCCTGATGGATTAGAACCTGATGATGATAGAAAAGATCAGGCAAAATTGGCTGCAAGTATTTACAAGGTGATGCCTGGTCACTTGGAAGATTTTGTTATGAAGGCTAACGACTCCAAGAATGGTTATGACAAGTTTACTGGTTTTATAGTTGATACACCATTGACATCTATGTTGAAAGTTCCTAAGAAGTTAGGGATCAAGTGTGCCACGTATTGGTGTTCCAGTCCAGGATGCTTGGCTCTTGGACTCAATCTTGAAAAGCTTATTCAGGCTAAAGTCATTGATGCCAATGATGGTAAGCATATATATCTTTGCGCAAGCATCAGCTACATACGGCTTCTATACAATTTGACACAACATGCACAACAAGCTTTATATGTACTTTGCAATTTGCCTTCCTTTTCCCCCCATTTTCTAGGTTTCATGATCAAAACCTAAATGCATTTGTTTGTAAAAGTAAAACGCTAAAGTCATTGAAGATTTTAAAGTAGAAGTTAGAGAATAAAAGGAAAGCTTTGGCTATGATTTGGAAAGCCATGTTTCAGGTAGTAAATTTGAATTGCCTAGACTTCTATCTTGGAACTATTTTGACAAAATAAGATTAGCAATCTTGCGTGCATATCATATGTTGTATGAGCAACCAATGTACCTTCATTGATGGTTAGAGTTTCTTTAGTGAAATATATGCATTATAACATCATTGAATTGGATAAATGGATTTATTTACATGATGTCCATATAATTTTCCGTATGTTTAACCATTTTCAAGTTATTTGCATTTTAAAGTGCCAAATTTAACACTTAAATACCTTATCCAATCAATTCACTATAACTGTTAATGTTAGTTAAAATCAATTAATTTCTCTTAGAAGGAAAATTTAATTAACATTGGCAATTTAGTACCCCTATTTATATTTACTCATGGAAATTCTCTTATTCATTTAGGGGTTCTAAAGTTTTCTCCTTAAGCTATCAAAATTCATTAATTTTCAATGAAATAAATTCATATTATAATGTACTTAACCGGTACAATCGACAGTTTTATAGTGCACAATTCTAATTAGTGGGCTTCAAATTGCAATTCACCCTTGTTTTAGAATCACGAGCTTTATTTGCAAAGGAACCACAATCTATAGTAAATAATGAGCAAGAGTTCGGTATATGCTATAAATTTTTTCATTTCATGCAGATGGAGCATACTTACCTCATGCTGGATGCTTCTTCAGAGTTAGGAAACCACTCTCTACCACTATATATGTTAACCAAGCGCGCAACTAGTTTTTTTGATTGCCAATTCAGAAATTTTACCAACTATAGACTAAGGGATAGTAACAAATTGGATTTTAACCAATCATGCAACTTCATATGTCCATTGCAATTTAGAGAATTATATAAGCTCAAAGCACGAATCATATCAGGATTCTTAACAATTTCTACATTATTTTTTTGGTTCTAAATATTTAGCTCAAACAAACATTCTGCAGGGACTCCTCTGATCAGTGAGAAGATTCCACTGCTACCAGACATGCCTCCAATGAGCCCTACAGAATTTACCTGGTATTTTCAAAGGAATCTAGATGCACAAAAGTCGATGTTTCAGTTTGTCCAAATGTTCATTAGTCACATGGTTTCAGAATCAGACTTGATTCTTTGCAATTGGTTCAGTGAATTGGACCCTTCAGCCTCTAGTTTCAATTCCAATGTTCTTTCTGTTGGTCCCATACTAGCTGATGGACAGACCGCAGGAAGTTTTGTCTCAGAAGACTCTAGTTGCCTAAGCTGGCTGGATAAGCAATCTCCAGGATCAGTGGTCTATGTTGCCTTTGGCAGCACTTCCAGGTTCAGCCAAGAACAGATTAATGAGATTGCGTTGGGGCTTGAACTTATGGATAGACCATTTCTGTGGGTTGCTTGGTCAGGCCTTGCTGTCAATGGAGCTACCCTGACATTTCCTGATGGATTCACCGGAAGAGTAGCTCATCACGGAAAGATTGTGGAATGGGCACCTCAAGAAAGGGTGTTAGCTCACCCTTCTGTTGCCTGTTTCGTAAGCCACTGTGGTTGGGGTTCCATCATGGAGAGTGTAAGCATGGGTGTCCCTTTCCTTTGTTGGCCTTATTTTGGAGATCAGTTGTATTCTCAGACTTGCATTTGTGAAGCCTGGAAAATTGGTATTTGGTTGAGGGCTGGTGAAAATGGGATCATATCAAGGAATGAAATTAAAGAGAAAGTCGACATGCTTCTTTTAGAAACCAGTATCAGATCAAATATACTCAAGTTGAAGGAGCTGGCCAGGAAGAGCATAAGTAAAGGAGGATCTTCATTTAAAAACTTAGAATATCTTGTCAGCCAAATGAAGTATTAAAGGTACAGTCTGATGCAAGACAGGTGTTTAATTTTTCATGTTAATTTTCAAAATGCTTCCCTAAATTATCATTTGTATGCAGCTTGAACCCTATAGTATCAATAGCAGCTCTTTACTGCCTTATACTACTAATATTTTGCACATTACTGAAAGCACATGAATTTGGTTGCTTGTGCTTGAATTAGGATATGAGAACAACCATAAACTAGACATGTTGCATGAATAAGTTATTCAAATGCTAATCCTAGAAGCATCATCAGCATGAAGCAGCCATTTTAATTTAGTTGTACAATCCTAATATCAGCATACGGGGAGCTACAATTGGGAGAGAGTTTCTGGGGATTGGAAGAAAATGCAGACAGTATGTTGGAGAGTTCTTTTTTGCGTGGATAGGCATAAAATCATCGCTGAGTTTTTCTTGATCCTAAATATTATGGAGTTGATTTGGGTAATGGGCTATAATGTGCGGTAGTAAAGCGCTGCAATTAATAATTTGGGCATAAGTTGCAAGAAGAGTAAAAGTTTAGAAGGGTATTTTGCAACGAATCCTAATTGATGTCCTTGGGACTAGTGGAACACATTAGAGCACTGTGGTGCAGTAAAATGATATCAACGGAAATGTTATACTAGCAGAAAAGCAGAAACAGCTCAAAAGAAATGAACAGACAATAGAAGATATTGGTTGTCACCACTCACCAGAACCATTTCATGGGAAAGAACTTTGCCGTCTACCTGATAAGCTCAGGTAAAACAAGAAATATTGTTGATTAAGTTTCCTGAATGTGCTGTCAAATGGACATTAAAGATTATAATTCCGTGACTCATGTTTTCTTCTTGTGAATTTAGTCTCACAGCCAACAACTAACAGTAATGAATATTGAGTTATTGATGTTGTTGGTTATGTCTGCTGACTGTAGGCATGTCTCTTCCTTTCAAGAACCAGATTAATTAAGAAGGCAACTCCGTTGAGCCCTTCCGAGCAATTGACTTGTCAAATTACAGATGCAAACATTTCTTGGGAACCACAGACTGCTGAAAGATGGGGATCATTTTGCCATTTTGTCTTAACACGCTTTGACATTAAAAAGCTTTGCATTGTCAATTCAGATCGACTGCTTCAAGCAGTCGGGACGCAATGGTTGATAACAGCAAATAGTTACACCTGTACCTCTTAAACTTGTATGTTTTGGATGTGTTTTATATTTTTATTAACATGTATCTTTGTATCTCTTAAGTGATTGCAAGGTTTAGTTCCAGACTTTCCAAAGGGTGTCAAATGTTTATGCGTTGGTTGGTTAACCAAAATGAATTTTCTTTTTGATTGAAACTAATTCCAAAAATATACACAAGACAATAATGATAATACAAAAGCATTTAAAGACTAAGGTTGATTTCTTATGAAACATTACCGTTCTGTGAGATTATGTGGAATGCAGTATTCTTCTCACGTTTTCATTGATCCTCCAGCCGTTGAGTATAAGTCATCATCTACCAGTAACTCTGTAACATGCCAAATGCTATTGTCTGTGATGATGCCAGTTGTTAAATTTTTTCACCATTGTAAGGAGACATAACCGCATAGAATTAAGACTTTGACCAACAGATCACAATATAATCATTAAGTTCAGGTACATACACAATTTGAACCAATGAAGCAATCTACTAAATACAACCAATGAAACAAAATTAGAAAATGACAAAATCCACAATCATTTTTTCCTATCAAAATCGACGTGACCAGGACACAAGCTTCACACCTTGTGCTTATGCTGCTATCTGTCACAGAAATACATCATCATCAAATATATAGATGGTATTAAGATTCAGCAAGAGTAGTGGTGCTAACGATAGAAATGCACAGGCAACCCCGCATACTGGCTGTGCCACGTCCGGTCCAAGGTCAAGTTGCATCACTTTTGAAGTTGTCACGGAGGATCGCAAGTCACAGCATCAAGGTTACATTTGTTAGCAATGAACTCATACACAGAAAAATCATGGCTTCGATTCCTCTAATGAAAGAGAGCAAATCGGTTTGCACTAGCATCAATCCCAGGTGGATTTGATACACGGAAAGATCTCCAAAAGTTCACGGACAGCATTCCAAGAGTTACACCTGGCGCTTCGACAGATTTGATCAGAAAAACAAATGATTTCGGCAATGTTGAGCCAATCACTTGTCTTATAGGAGATCTATCAATTGGATGGGCCCTGGATGTTGCTGAACGGTTAGGTCTTGAACAGGTTGGGTTTTGGTCTGCTGGAGCAGCATCTTTAGCACTTGCACTCAACATTCCTAAGATTACACACACATTTTTATTGTGGAGATGCATTGGACAGATATGGGGGCAGCTTTATAAGTTCAATTTTTCTGCAGGAATTATTGTCAGAAATGAAAAAAGTAGCCTTGCGAATGGAATACCGGCTTGGAGCAGCAAGTAGTTTTCATGGTGTTTTCCAGGTGATGCAGTGATACAGAAGACCATTTTTGAAAATACTCTGACAGCCAAACAAGCAGCTAAGCGTGTGAATTTGATTCACAATTTACGACCTTGACTCCTCATCTTGTGACTTGATCCCAAACATACTTCCTATTGGACCTTTACTGATTGCAAGCAACCATACCCAAAATTCTTGTTTTTCTGGAAGCATGTGCCTAGACTGGCTAGAAAGACAAGACGCTGGCTCAGTTGTTTATGTTTCTTTTGGTAGCTTAGCGGCTCGCAGCCATGAGCAATTAGATGAACTTGCATTGGGCCTTGAACTTTCACAGTGACCCTTTTTATGGTAACTTAGAGCAGAAATCGCTAAGGGATCACCTGCTGTTTCCCAGATGGCTTCCTGCAGAAAGTGGCTGAAAGAGGAAAAATTTTTGAATGGCCACCTCAAGAGGAGGTGTTAACTCACACTTCCAGGGCATGTTTCTTGAACCATTGCGGTTGGAACTCAACACTTGAAGGGATAAGCTTTGGTGTCCCCATTTTGTGGTGGCCATGTTTTACAGATCAGTTCCAAAATCGGAATTACATTTTTGACTTCTGGAAGGTCGGTTCAAAGCTAAATCCTGATGAGAATGGTACCAGGTCAAGGCATGAAATTTCGACTAAAATAGAACTGTTGCTTTCTGACGAGAATATTAAGGTAAATGCAGTAAAGATAAAGGATTTGAGTAGAAAAAGTATTAGCAAAGGTGGATCTTCTTTTGGTAATTTAGAGAAGTTCATCAAGCATCTAAAGCGTTGAAAATCATCAGATTTTCTATTCAAATAATGTATTATCCTTTTGGCATCCAGGTCTTGATACATTCTATGCCCTATCTCAGATGTAATCCGTAACACGACAAGTCCCAAGGATCTAGAATCGATAAGGTTTAGGCAAGGAAATCAAAATGCTCAGGAACAACTCAAGAACGTTATGATTGGTAGGCAACGCCACAATCGAGGTGATTATACTTGATTGATAAGTCAATGAACACCTTAGGACCGACTCTAAGATGTTCAAAAATAGTTTATGAAGAAGCCAAGAGACACACACGTGTTATTTGCTGGAAAATCCGTTCTCTATTGTCTAATAATCAAAGCAAAGAGTTGGCTATTTGTAGCCATTATTACAAATCCAAACGGGCCTAGATTTAACTAGTTAACTAACCAAACTAATGACCTAATTAAGGCCCAACTTAGACACAAGCTGGCCAATTTATTCTAATGTAAAAGGCCCAAAACAACTCAATTATAACAACAACTATGTGGTTCCAACTTATATCCAAGCTAGCCCAATTTATTCTCAACAAAAATGACTAACAAACTAAGAAAAGATGACTCAAAACAAACAACATAAAAGGACTACTTAACCAACTTCAATGAATCCGTGAGTCACTCCTTGAACTAAAGTTTGAAGCAATGGATCCATCATCAACATCTTCAATATCCGTGAGTCACTCCTTGAACTAAAGTTTGAAGCAATGGATCCATCATCAACATCTTCAATATCTTGATTTGAACTTGGTTTGCAGGACTGTGAGCAACAAACCCTAGGAATCTGAGACTTGATCCACTTGGCTTCACCCGAATGGAAGGAATAGAAGACATGTCACCATGCTCGAATCCTAGTAACCCGATCAACACTTGAATAGCTCCCATACTCATATTAGGTCTGGTTAGGGGCATAAACGAGTATAACCATACCAAACACACTAGTGTTTAGGATTGTTTAATTAACTTAATGAGTTTGAAATTTTGTTCAAACTTGACTTGTTTATTTACTTAATCGAATTTGAATGAGCATTTTATTGACTTTGAATGTTATCGAACATAAAACACTGTTCAAATTTGCCTTGACTAATTGGCGAACCAAACGAGTTCTTACCAAATCAGGTTTGATTCGAGTATCGAGTAGTTTGATTCATTTTTCAGCTTTAGATCCGGCAAAGATTATGTTTGTTTGTATTTCTACATATTCAGTTTGTCCCTTGTCCTTCAATATGTAACTGCTGCCACTGCTAATGCAAGTTATTTCATCAGTTACAAGTAAATTTTTTGTGCTTCCATTTTATGTATGCTCTCGCATGTTTTAATCAAATTACTTCAAAGGGAAATCTTGTTTTTTAATAATTTAATATTTGTCAAATATTGCTGACTTATTGTTTGGAGTTTAGTTTGCTAAATGCATAGTTTTTTCGGTCCCCTATGAGCTCCTTGAGTGGGTGAACAATTTTGTGAATTCAATTGTGTTTGTTATTGGTAAGAACTCAAAATTAGTTCATTTCAACTTTGGTCATGTGAGACAGAATATGGTCTAGATAACTTCTGTGACTATATTACCCTTATAAGTCCATTATATCCTTTTGTTTCTTCTGTAAATCTATAATGTGTAGTGATTGGGATGATATTTGGGTCTTTGACAATTATATACTATGTTGAACTTGGGCCCTCTTTCTGCCATGTGTTATCCAAGTTGGCTCTCCATAGTCTTCTTTTTTTTGCTAGCAATAATAAGAGTTTGTATAACCTATTCTAACCTAATTTAAGGGGAGGGGGAGGGGGAAGACACAAATAGTAACTGGTGGGAAGCAAGGATCGAACCCTTGATTTTCCACCTCCACCAAGACTTAAAGACGTCTTGGTGACCAACAGCCGAAGAGGCTGTTGGCTTGGCTCCCCATAGTCATGCTATACTGTTTTACCTTCATCCTATTTTAATACAATTCTCCCAAGAATAGCTTATTCTCTTAACTCAATCTCACTAAATATAACCAATTAATAAAAGCATAAAAGCTCCCATTACAGAGTTGATTCAAGAGTTAAGTTCATGTCCTAAATCTTTTGGATTTGAACCTCTAGTGGTGTGTTTAAACCTGAAATTCTTTATAATTGTTTAATAATTGCATGAAGTAGTATAGATGGTTGAATTGTTATTTTTGTATTAAATTAAAAGCTTAATATAGAAAAGTCAGTGCTTTGGATATCTTAGTAATTAATTATCAAAAATTGGACCATATTGCTACTTGCATGTATAAATTGGACTTAAATTCGTTGGTTCCCCCAGAAAGAAAAGGAAACTTATACTCTTTATAATAGCTGCTTAAGTGCAGTAATTTAATTATATAAACTGTATTATCAATCTTGTGTAGTTATGTTTGATTGATGAATAGTTTAATACTTGCAGTTGCACTACTTTAATATTGCTAAATCAATGATCATTTATCTTAATTGCTTTCAGTTCGGGATTATTGAAATGGCATATGCACAAGTTTGGTGTATATTTGTATATAGCTAAAAAGTTTCAACTTGTCCAAGTCAATTTCTTTTGTCGAATTTCCCTTTTCAATGTTCCATTGGTTTCTGAACTATAAGACTGCATCCCCTAGAAAGTTAATTAGATATCTTGCACTTGAGCAAGCCCTATAATTTATGGATGCTTATTTTTCAAAAATTTATGTATACTTAGGAAGTGAAGTAACTGTGGCGTAAGAAAATTTCAAATAAACCATCTTCCAACAGCTTTCTTCCCGTTTGGTTTGCTATCAAATGAGTTAGCTTGAGTGATATTTGCAGTTGAAATGTGAGATACCATTTTAATTCTTCCTTGGTGACTAGATTCAATACCTTGATTGTCTAATTGTTGAGCTTTGGAATCATATTGCTTTTCCAAGTTATTACCCAAATAGTGATACTTTTTCAAATAGCTCTCCACCACTAATGCAATTGAAAAAATGTAATCCGTAAATACATTTTTAACAAACAACACATTCATTAAATATGGTTTTCAGTTTTTGAAAAGCAGATTTAACAATATCACTATTCGATAAGTCTTTTAAACAATCATCTTTATTTGAATTTTCAATCCCATGTATGAGTCTTGTGCATGCGAGCTAAATTCTTTCAAAAAATTTGGAACCCTCTTCTGTAAAATGCAATAAAGATATGTTTGTTCTCCATGCCTTTAGTTTTCAAAACTTCCTACTAACTGTCAAATTTGGTACTGTAAAACACTCTGATTGCTCTACAAGCTTCACTAATCCATTAATACTCTATTCCACTTCTCTATGTCGATTAATTTATTTAGACTTACACTTTGATAGACCCAAATTATACTACACCATTTCATCAAATGATGTGGTATAATACAAGCTATTGGATTTTG
The DNA here is from genome assembly GCA_023065735.1 of Coffea humblotiana. Classification (NCBI taxonomy): domain Eukaryota; kingdom Viridiplantae; phylum Streptophyta; class Magnoliopsida; order Gentianales; family Rubiaceae; genus Coffea; species Coffea humblotiana. The sequence continues at coordinate 24,434,789 of CM041211.1, forward strand.
AAAACGGATCTATCCAAGTTTTGGACATTTTCTTATAGCTTTCATCTGGACAACATCAAGCATCGCGTGATGCCCCAGCAGACTAGTACTACAATGCAAACATGACTTCACACTAAAAATTTTGAAGCACTTGAAACTAGTTACAAGAATTCACCGTCTGTTGCCATTGCAGCCAAAAAAAAAGAAACTGAAACTCAAATATTAGAAAAAACGTGAACTGTTCAGAATCCAACCTGCGCATGAAACGAGCTTTGTGATAGGGCGTTCTCGAATTTCAATTATTTGTCTATCGTTGGGCTTTAATTCAATGGGTAGGGGAGCTTTTTGAGTTCTCCGTGCATCAGATTGAGAGTGTAAATCTTGCTTGGTTTATTAAGGGGAAAAATAGTGCTTCCTTTTATCAAAAAATTCAAAGAGTGCAATAGTGCACTTTGTTGAAGTAGTTTTTGTTTGTCCCATTTGATTATTCATCCATTTTCAACTGTATATTTGGTGCCAAATTCAATTAGGATTATGTTCATGTCATCCCACAACAAGTTTAGTTTAATATTAATTTACCTCCTTCCAAATTTTTAAAATACATAAACTAGTTATTTATCCATGCATTTGCATGGGAATATATTATCTTCCTTTTTTTTCTCAGCAAATATTATTATAGAATAACTAAATAATAAAATTTGTAAAATTTACAATACTAAATATAAGAAAAACATTGACACTAATATGAGAAAAATAGTTGACACAGCATGAATTAATAAACAATTTCCAAATGAATCTTAACTTGTAGTTTAATTCTGATCACGAATACGGTTTTGAATGATCTTTTTCACATATATTATATTATAAAAAGTGTTACAATGAAGAAACAAAAGAATTTAAAAAATTATTTAATCTAAATACACCCGTTAATATTCATGTTGCAAGTAATAGCAAATAACAATATTCGTTATGTAATTAATATACAACATTATTCGTTATGTACGTTCTTTAATGTATAAAATCACTTACTAGACTAAACTGCTGAAAACAGTTAAGGTTGTACTTGTCATGTAATTAACGAAATGAATCATATCCGTCATTTGTTTGTTTAGTTAAGAATTATTATCAAATTACTTATGAGGAGATATGTAAATTGACTTTTTCAAAATTACTGATAGGAAAACAATACTTTTTCTAAACCCCAAGCACCTGAAACAAAATTTTTTCTTGGCCAGTGAAGTCACATACATAAATTATTAGGGTAAAATTAGAATTTTTAAAAATATTATACATAACACTGTAGTTTTGCTCAAAAAATGAAAAAAAAAACTGTAATTTGATTTTGGTTGGTGGAAGGCAACCGGCTCATCAGTAATTCCGCCCTTGCTTGGGATAAATTTCATTCTCTGTTGGGGTTTCTATATACTCTTCTCCTCCTATCCGTGCCCTGGATAAATTTGAACACCATCTTCAAAAAATCATGGATCAAAAAGCCCAACATCGTAAGCCAAATTCTGAAAGCCCTGATGAAATTGATCATATAGGGCATATTTTAGTTGCATCATATCCTTTACAAGGTCATGCATCAACTATGGTAAAGATGGCAAACATATACCAATTTGGAGTCAAAGTAACATTTCTCACCACAGAATTTACACCGACGAAAATGGCTTCTTCCATGCCTATATCTGAACAAGATGGAAAGATGATCAAGTTTGCTTTGGTCCCTGATGGATTAGAACCTGATGATGATAGAAATGATCAGCCAAAATTGGCTAGAAGTATTCACAAGTTGATGCCTGTTTACTTAGAAGATTTTATTAGGTAGACTAACGTCTCTAGTAATGCTTATGACAGGTTTACTAGTTTCATAGTTGACGCAGCATTTACTTATCTGCTGGAAGTTCCTAAGAAGATGGGGATCAAATATGTCACTTGCTGGGCTGGTACTCCAGGAGCTTTGGCTCTTGGACTCCATGTTGAAAAACTTATTGAGGCTAAATGATGGATGACAATGATGGTAAGCATATTCTTCACAAGCATCAACTCAATACGGCTATTATAACAATCTGACACCATATGCACAACAAATTTCAACACGTGCCTTTGCAATGTTTTTCTTCCTCCATTTTTGTAGATTGAAAGGAAAGACTTGAGTTTGCTTGCAAAATCATGTTTTAACCATAAAATTTTCAATTTAACTTGGCTTGTTTCTTGGAACTAGTTTTATTGGGTGGTAACTGAAATAATACTGCCCCATTTAACTACACTGGAGAATAGAGGTTGAGGTTTGAGAGGCAAATCTCATTAACTTGCCCCATTTAAGTAGTGAAGTTGTACGTACATTTTAAGGGGTATTCTTATATTTTTTTAAAAGTGGGGGGTAAAGTGTGATATTCATAAGGATGTAAGTTTGAAACTTAAATATTTAAAGGAGATGCAAGAAAGATTTCTAAAATCTTGGGAGAGCAAAGTCTAACTTCTACTAGGGTATAACTGAAAATTTTCATCTTTTTAAAGGGGTGTAAAACGATATCCGAAATCTTGGGGGGCCAGCGGCCGTCACTAATCATGAGTTCGGCTATCTTAATCCATCTTGGACAAAGGGCGGGAACGGTCATCAGATGGACCGTTCCCAAGCAGTCTCCTCACAAGATTGGATGTGAGGCGAGAAATGATCCACGTCAAACTATTTCTGGTGATGGACAAAAAATGTCGCCGCTCCACAAAAGAAAAAGTATAACCCTAACGGGATCCGTTTAGAGCAAACAGAAGAATTGAAATTTTGAAAATCAAGTTGAAAATTTGAATTAGTCGCAAAACACAAAATCGAGGGAAGAAAGTGGGCTCGTATGTCAATGTAGCAATTGACAAATGAAATTGCAAACATGAAAGTGGGGAGAGAGTTGGGGTATGGTTTTGCATGAAGAAGGAAGAAGGCAAACAGTGCAGTGAGAGTGTTGTGGAGCATTTTGAATGAAGATGGAAGGTTTAGTTTGATTTTGCAGGTAGCTTTGGGAGGTAATGCAGTAGAAGAAGGTGAAAATTGGTAGGAAAATTCACAAGCAATATGTGCAGGGTAGGCGGCAAGGTAGAAGCGAACAGAGGAAATTCATCATTCTCACGTTGCCAAATTTAGCATGCAACTTAATAGCAGAAGTAACTGCGCTCTCCGAGTTCGTGAAACATAAAGCACTTAGCGGACCAAGGTAACGTGACTGAACCATGTCAGCAACTATGGCCAATCATTTGTCACCCAATGCACATTTGTAAAATGAAAGATGAAATTAAAGTCAGTAAAGACGTAATATGAAGATGATAGAAAAATAGTGAGGTTCTATCATATGTTAGTGTGCATGTGAGCGTTCAGCTTTTCAGTGATGGACTATAATGGGATAGTAGTATCCAAAGACCTAGGGGTATGTATTCAAGTAAAGCGTCGAGCAGAATGAGGGAAAGAGGAGAGAAACAAAGTCACATTTAATAAGTGAATGAATGTACATCCTGTTGTAAGTAAGTTACATGTTATAACCACCGTATTATAATTGATATGAATCATTATGCATCCAGTAGTCGGTCCATGTTCACCACGGTTGGTCTATGTTCACCACGCAATCTTAGTTTGCCCCTCTCCCACACATGCAGTATGTATAAAATGGTGTATAGTTAAATGAAGTGAAGCAGAGGAAAATACATATATGTGAATAATAAATGGGTGTACTTGGTGTTGTAAGTAAATTACATGATGTAAGAAATATATTACAATGAGTAAAAAATGTTGGTTTGGTCCTCAAAATTTAGAAATAGTAGAAAATGCAAAGTTGGCTCAGGTGGTGGACACTAACGAATGACATAAGGTCTAGTGAAACAAAATACCTAGAACCTAAATATAATCACCAGAGTGGATGTACATACCGTTAAAATATACTTACATAGTGTAACCAACACATTACAGTCCGTATAAATTAGTGTACATGGAGTTATATTTGTACATAGATAATGCCGTTGGCGTAGAGGAAAAGTAAGGTGATGTGAATTATTAATCATGTTGATAGGCGTACTAATAGGATTTGGTATATGAGTAATATCTGTAACACCACATATTGTGAATGGTAATATATATTTATGTTGTTGTTTATGTACATATTATTTATGAACTGTTGCAAATTAGGCTGTTTGATGCATAATTGGTAGGAGCAGAAACAATGGACTGTAGCAGAAGATGAGACCCCTGAGTTAGGAATGAAGTTCAACAGTGAAGAGGATATATAAAAATTTTACAATAAATATGCCTTTAGAATGGGTTCAGCGTATGCAAAGACTATCTAAATAAAGACAAAGACGGTGTGACCACGTCTAGGAGATATAATTGCTGCAAGGAAGGTGTGAAACGCAAGTACGAAGGTGATGTGATACCAAAGAGGACACGGGCGCCGACGAAAACAGGGTGTAAAACTAAAATGATTATCGTGTTGCATAGAGGGACAATGAAATGCCGTGTGTATGACCTTGTCTTAGAGCATAACCATGAGTTGCACATTACTTAATGTGCGCACATGATGCCATCACAAAGAAAAGTGAATTAGGCTCAAGGATTCCAAACTGAAATAAGCGAGGATGCCGGGATTTCACTGAAACAAACGCATGAACTTATGGAAAAGAAAGCAAGTGGAATGGATAATGTGGGATATACTCGAGATGACCTTAAGTGATATCTTCGTATGAGACAAGAAAGGAGTTTGAAATATGGAGAAGTAAGTAGCATATTAAATTATTTTCAAGAGCAAATACTCGAGAATTCATCTTTTTTTCATGCCGTGCAGCTGGACTGTGAAGAGCAGATAACGAATATCTTCTAAGTTGATGTAGGAATGTTAATTGACTACAACTTTTTTGAAGACGTAGTCACATTTGACACAACCTATAAAATAAATAAAAAATATCGACCACTTAGAGTATTTGTGCGTTTTAACCAGTATAGCAAATTGTGATATTCGGTACTGTCCTTATGTATAATGAGACGATAGATTCTTTCAAATAGGTGTTTGGTACATTTCTAGAAGCAGTGTACGGAAGCATTCAAGTACTATATTAACCGACCAAGATCACGTCATGACAATCACTTTTTCAGTTGTCATGCCCAAAACATTTCACGATCTATGTATGTTTCACATAAGGTGTAATTTTATGAAACATTTCGACAATCACTACAAGGAAAATAGTGACCTTCCATACATGTTTGATGCCTGCATGTATGAGATCGAAGAAGTGGAACAATTCAATAGGGTGTGAGAGGCGATGGTGAAAAAATACAATCTTGAAGATAATAACTGGTTTTTCGGGCTATATCGAATTCGCGATAAATAGGCAAGGTGCATGATAAAAGAAAGATGAACCGCGGGAATACGAAGTATCCAACTTAGTAAAAACCTAAATGCAGCAATTAAAAATCATTTGAACCTGGATCACGACCTTGTCCAGTTTTTTAGACATTTCAATCATGTGGTTGATGAAAAGAGGTATAATGAACTCATCACAAAATATGAAATGAGGCAAAATTTTTCCATGGTAGAGTTGAGGCAAACACCTATGCTTGTGCATGCATTAGAAACGTATTCATCTACCATATTTGTTGCATTCGAGAATGAATATGGTGAGTCAACAGCTATAGTTATATTGGGGCAACAGAATGCAAGGATGTTTGTAGAATTTGCGATCATGAGGTATGATGGAGGACCTGAAAGAACAGTGATATTTAATCGGAATGATCTAAGTGTACGCTGTAGTTGCAAAAAATATGAGAATGAAAGGATTTTGTGTGGGCATACGTTGAAAGTGTTTGATACCATGAGTATAAAGACAATTCCACTTGAATACGTTAACAGATGATAGACAAAAAGAGCTCAGGTTGGAGACTGTTTTTATCGACGAGAACGAAAAATTATGACTGATCCAAAAGTAATCATTTCAACTCGTTATCGGGAGTTTGCTCCAACTATGATTAAGGTTGCTACTCAAGCAGCAATGTTAGAGACCACCAAACTAGTAATCACCGTCATATCAGATTTGGCAAAAAGAGTTGAGTTCATCCTCTTAGAAAACGAAGAGCAAACTGTGCAAAATTCCAAAAATATAAATGTGGAGAAACGTGATCAAATTCAATTTGTAACTGAAATGGGAGAGGCAGTAGTCACAAGAGGCATTAAAAAGCATGCTGGTGGGAAGAGAAGCAAACTGATACGAAATTGGGTAGATAAATTTGATAACTTAAAAAGAAAATCTAGATTTTCAAGAACTACACAGACTACAGTATGGATCCAATTTTGTTGATGCTAAATATATTTGCTAAAATAATATCATCATGGGTATGTTAACTAAAGTGTAAATACCATTCATTATGAAATAACATCATTGTCGGGTCAATAATTCAGGTCTCAGAATCGGAGCCGACATGGATTTCATTTGATCGACATATGTTTATGGGATGCCGTTTATCTATTGACTCAGTTTCGGTTAGTATAAACTAATCATGGCTTTAGCTCTTATTTGGATGTTTTTAATAGTATAATTAGTTACATTAATGTTACGTTATGTGATAGTTTTGATATGCCTGTCGCTCCTCATGATATACCTATTTTGTCTGATTTATACTATTCTTTGGTCTTCCGAAACTCGTTGACGCATTCAATCAGCCAGTTAGTAAATGATTCTCCAAATGCTGTGGATCCCAATATCGAACAAAGTGAAATGGTATGCATATACTTAGTACAGAAAGTAAAGACTTTGTTGTTCGTATCATGCAACTACTTTTTACTTATTGTAATGGTAGTGATCCTATCACTCCCAAAACATACATATTATGTATTTAACAAATATTCACTTTAATAATATATTCTTTTATATTATCTCAAAGTCTACCATTTGACTAATCAGGGGCCACCTGCTATTGTCCCTACCGAATGGATGCACCCCAAGTTTTTTGACTTTTCCAAATATAACTCCCTTAGAAATATCGTAACAGTCTGATATATCTTTCATGTTATAATGTTTAGTCCAACTTAACTTTGTAAATGAGTAATATAGGCACTACTAATGATTTGTTGACAGTTGAATAGTTGCATGACATAATGAACTAGGAGCATGCGGTAGTTTTAACACACTATGATATTGATGCAAGTCATGTATTTCCACCATCAGCTCAGGTAATAAACTTTTATCATTACAACACATGTTTGTGTAGTATTGTTAATTGGATACTTGAACATAGTATATCATTTAACTATATGTTCCATTAACCGTATTGGTTGATTTACAATCGTTACGCATTTCAGGAAAGAAATGACATCTAGGCATGTGACCAACTGTTGACGTCGCCTCCCCCGGGATGCAATGATGGGTATCTATAGTTTTTGAACGGCACATTAAGTGCTTGACCCAACTATTGAGTTTCGATGACCCGTGAAGCAATTACACCTCATTTACTGATATTAGTACTTCTCTGTCAAAGATATTACACCGTTTCAATTCGATTTCTATTGTCAGATTCTTTTAATCTAGAATCTTGAAATGTATTAGTGCTTGTTGACTGTAACTCAATTTTTTTATTTTCACGCATTAGTTGTCTTGAACTAGGATTGCAATGTTTTCGGACGAACATTTACTGTTGGATTTCTATGCCGTCCTATTTGAGAATGCTACATATCTACGTTACAAGCAGTTAATATGTGACAGCCCCACCTTTCCCTAAGGCGAACCAAAGGGTTTGGCGGACCGCCTGCCCAACTCTCGTCAGGACTACGAAGTCGAATCATTCAAACCCTAGGTTACGCGCAATCGAACCCAAAGGAAACGAACAATTGAAGACCACCAAACTCAAATATAACTTACCAAATCATACGGTAGTGCGGAATTCCGATTAAACACTTTAATGAAAGAGAAACAAGAAAATAAAAAAATGAAATGATAAGGCCACGTCACAATCCGGCCGAGATCTGGCCGGATATCTGGCCGGATTCCTGGCCGGATTGGAGGCAGTGGCTAAACCAAAGTTTCTTAAAAAACCCTAGCCAATCCGGCCAAGAACTGGCCAGATACATGGCCGGATTCCCCTGAACAGTCTCCCGTCAAATTTTCTTTCTTCCGCGATCAAGTTCTGAACTCACCCGACTTTCCAACGGATACCAGAAAAGTTCATATAGATCCAAAGGCATACATTCATTGACAAATACACGAAGAAAACATGAATAATTACTTATATACATACGTTGGAACTTTACAAGTCAAAGGGAATACTTGCTCAAAGTGCAATTAGGGTTTTCTTATACAGAGGAGCATAATCAAAAGGTTATATATCACTAGCTCTACTCTTTTCTTCAAAATCATGATTCCCACAAGTTGAACCCCGTAAGGAAAAACAAAGGTGACGGAACGGGGTGAGCTTACGCTCAAAGAGGTACCCAAAACACAAGTAATCATGAACCATGGAAATTCACTTTCATTTACTCAAATAGACGCGGCACGTAAGAGTATAAACAAACACCTTAAATGGAAAGGATACAGGTGGCTCTCTCAGGAGCCAAATTCCCACTGCAGTACTTGATCCAACTCGTTGACCCTCCGTCAACGTTTAATGAAACAAATATGTCCGTAGATTCCTCTTAGAACGCCAAATCCCGTTCACCAAACATACCCCTTACCGGACCCGAACACCTCAACAGTAACAGTGGTTGGTAATACTCGAGTATACCGGAAATCCAGAGTCTCCAATACCCAAAGATTTCCCAGGAACAGGCGCCCATGGTTCGTTACTTTTCTCGACCAAGCCCTTGCTGGCTCGAATCAAGTAACTACCCATGAGGTTGAGCTCAGATTTAACAGGCACAGGAAAGTCGTTAGATACGCGTCCAAAAGACATCATATCAAATATAAGTAACAAATTCAAGTGTACACGGGATCCATATTAGACACAAGTAACAGATTCAAGTATATACAGGAAACAGGTCACACAGGCCAGAGAACGAGTGTGATAAAGTACACCCTGGTCTCGTACCAAATAAACAGATGATACAGTCATTCAAGTCACCATTTGTAAGCACATATACCAAGTTAGGCAACAATTGAGGGGAGTGGTACACTCACCAATTCAAGTAAAGATACGTCAAAAGTTTTCACCCAAAGTAGGGCTTTAATCACGGAGAAATCCTAGAATAACCAAGACAAGAAAATTGGGGTTTCCGCATTCACAAACCCAGTAAACGGAGTGCACAAGTAAGGCTCGACTACTAGTCGAATGCCTACTCAAATGGACTACAAATGCAAGGAGATGAAATGTAACTTTTGAGTAAAAAGGTAATAGTTGGTCCTAGGGCAAGAACGACCCCAAAACCCTACATTTCTTCCAAAACCATACCTACAATGATTTACTAACTCCAAACTTAATGTGCAAAATGAAGGTAAAAATAATTCTAGAAAAACAGGATTTTTCAGATTTGTGTATCATCATTGGAAAAATCATATTTCACTATTCTTAAGTCCAAAATTGATAAAATTTATACCGTCGGAAAATAGACTCAAACGGGTACAATTTCTCAGAAGACACATTTATAAGATTCAGATCACAAGTTGGTCAAATTCAAGCCTCAAGTCGCTGCTTCATCTAGTAAAAGACAGAACAGGTATGAAATTTCAGTCAACTTTGAAAAATCACCGTAAATCGTACAGACAGAACCAGGGTCTGAAATTTTCACGGTTTATAGCCCTATGAATCTAGTTTAAAACGCAACAAACGGAACTTAATTCCAATATTTCTACAACCAGAAATAGCAAATTTCCCAAGACTGCTCAAAGGTTCCTGCGAAAATTTTGACAGCATTTCCCTTGTTTTTCCTTTACTTTTCCAACCTACCAACCACATCAAACTCAATCCAATTCAGCCACAATTTCACACATAAATCACAAGCTATTAAACACACCTAATTAGGGTATCAATACCCCTCATATATAGCCAAGTAGTGGCTCCAATTAGAAACCCTAAAGTTGGAAATTTGTGCACATAAGCTGGAATTTCTTTAAGCAAAGCAAACTAACACAAAAACATCAAATTTCTCACATGTCAAAACTAGTAAATCATAGCCAACCATTAATCATCATATGAGGGCAGAAAAATCTCCATTAAATCTGAAATTTATCAAAACTCTACATTAAACCAGAAAATCTTCCACAAAATAGCATATTTATCCACTATAAGTCACTAATTTGGCATTATTAAAGACAAAGAGGGAGTTTCTTGACAAAGTACCTTAGAACCACAAGAGATAAGGTAGCTTAGGCTTCTTCCTCCCCAAATTAACTCCACTAAAAGCTTTAATCCTTCTTAGTTAGCACTCCTATGGAAGGGTTTGCGATTTAATCGGTTGGAACTTCAAGATTTGAGCAAGAATGGAAGTTGAAGTTGAAGAAACTCTCTTGAATTTTCCTCTCAAAGCAGCCGGCCAACAAGGAAGAAAATGAGAAAAATCTTGGTCAAAATTAGTGTTTAGTAAAGGTAAAAAAAGTTAGGCAAGTCCAACTTCGAATCGGGTCGCGACACGTGGCGCCTTTTAGGGTTTCAAGCTTATCTTCTTCTTCCAATGGTTAATCTATCTAGCTAATCTCTAATTGTCTCCTAGCACCTTGTAAAATAATATCCCTTAATACGAAACTTAATCTAGTCGTCAAAATTTTATCGCACTTACCGCACTAGCGGGTCCCACGTCCTTAATACACTTCCAAACTAACTCGAACTAACTTATACTAGAAAAATGTTTTAGAAAACTATATTCACTTATAAAATGTCTAGAAAATTAAGGCAGTAAAATAAAATAAAGAAAATGCATGAAAATAAATAGAATTAAATGACATAAAATAAGGAAATTTACGGGTCTTCACATAATAAGCTGTTATAACTTATTCAAGAGATGGTACAGGCACCATCGATGTTTTACTCTGTTCAATCTTAGACAAGTGGGTTACAATTGTAATCGCATTCAGTGTTAGTAGTTATCAATAGTTTGTATTGGGTTGTATGAAATTGTTAAAAAATTATAGAGTCGACATAAAATTGAGTAACATTTTTACAACAATTTTCAACATGCTTCTTTGTGATCAAATATTATTCATAGAATACCATAACAATGAATGCCATGATATATATACTACTCCCCTAGGTTTGGCTGCATATGTAAAAAACATATTTATTAGCATGGATCGCACTTAACATGGCAAGATGTACCATATAGCAATCAGAAGTACAAATTGTTATTATACTGTTACAATGCTAAAAGTCGGATTATTATTCTGATACATTATAAAAAGATTATCGTTGAGTACATATGAATACAGTTCTTTGACGAATTTATTGCATCATTGACAAGAAGTATCACAGGCACTTCAATAAGTATTACAAATTTATTACAATTCAATTATGATCAAATAATCACATGAGCACACGTTGCTAATAGTTTCGCATAAGCAAAATGGTAGTAGAAGGGGACAACTATTTTGTAATGTTAAAACTAGAATTTATCATATACCAACTTATATTCATAATGAAGAGTACACAATAGGTTACAGTCAGTTAATAAGATGTTACAACCGGTTTAGAATCTTTAATAGGCATTATTAATAGCCAAAGAGGGGGCAAATCTTTAAAATAGAGATTATAATGATCAAACTTTTGTTGCTACCTTCACGAACATTCAACTACATCTTTCGTCATCAATCGTATCCCATGCAATACCTGGAAACACTGTCATGCATTAGACAATCAGTTATGTACCTTTGAAAGTTATCGTCACTTGATTTAGTAAAGTCAGATAAGTTTGGGTCGAATATAAGTATGAGATCTGCTAAAATCTGCTCAACAGTAAAATCTTTTGCAATAACGTGTCTTTTTGCGGCCTCAACCTCATGAAACCTATGAAGCCTACGCTCTATCTGCATAACTTCCCGTTATAGTCTACGTAATATCTTGTGTCATTCACTTTTGGTCCTATAACAAGGTCCGCTGAGCGTGTTCTTGGGACGCAGAGGCTGTGCCAGCAACAAAATACCTCCAACTCCATTCTCCTCTCACGAATAGGCTCCGATAGGGGGTCATGATTCGAAACGTAATTATTAGAGGGTACGTGATCGTAGACACTATCTTTGAAAATGTGGCTAGCTAGTCCTAGAGAATTTTTGGTGTTAAGTAGAGCGTTCCTGAAATCGCGTTTGGCACCATATAAAATTCTCCCGTCTGGTGTATCGTACCTCCCTAGTATATTACTTGGACTCGACGATACTTTTCGTCTTTCTTGCCAAATCTTGGATGATGAGCATGTATGAGATCTTTCAAAAGAGTGTTGCAAGACTTTGCTAACAGCCACCGCTTTTTTGTTAGATGAAAGGAAGGATCTACTGCCTCATACTGAGGAGGAGATAATATGGAGAATTAAATTTATTGGCAAATGGTGGATAGAACATTTATATATGTATGTATATAAATATATGTAGTTATTGTGTGATATAAATACCATCACTTATTATTTTTCAATTGGACAATAATTTTTAACCTAGCACTTGTTTATGACTCGTAAAACTCAGAAAAGGTCCCCCCGTATATGAATATGGTAAGTATATGCGAACTATTGGTAAGTTACTGTCAACAGGTTTGTTCATGTTTATAACAAATGTATAAAATTGATTTAAAGCGGGTGTCCATGCCATGCATAGTAAATGATTTCTGTTGGCAACTTTAACAATTGCTTGCTGTATCATTCCATACTATTCTTCATGGGATAGTACTGAGTGTGAGCGTTGTCTTGGACCTCTAACTTTAAAAATTGTAACTAAGAACGTATAAATTGTAATTAGATATGAACAGTTTGTCAGGTATAGCGAGTTCATGTTGGACTATATCCTCCTCATGAGCAATAATAGTATGACTCTAGAAAATATATAGCACCAAAATTGGCTTTTGCGGAGTCAACGTTTTTGCACACACGAGGTGCATTTCACCCTTGACCCGATGATAATACGAGATAAACACTAATATTCTTTTTAGAAGTTCGTGTATTAGGGTAATCAATCATACACATACAACACCTGAGAAAGTCGTTGTGCATTAGACAATCGGGTATATACCTTTAGATTCACTCATATACAAGGCTTCAGTAATGAAAGTGATTTTAGTTGCAATAACAACATAGTTTTTCAAAAAAACCATTCAACCCCCAAAATATAATACAAACCATTCAACTAGTATACTTCATCTATTGTCCAGTACATCTTCTTCATTAGCTGGTAAGATGGGAAGTCAACATGATAAAATTAAGCTCTAACGATGCCTATGAGGGCAGTTCGGCAACAAAGCGATAAAGCCTCCATACTAAGGAAGCATGGGTACAGTGACGTTAGCAAAAAATTACTATTGTTAGTGACAAAATGGCGGCTACTAAAGGAATCACAATGAAGGTCTTCACCTATCGAATGTCATGTTCGATGCGATGCACAGGATGTGACAAAGAGTTTGTTTCATGTAGCCTTCCCCCGAGACAGTTAAAGGAGCTCTGTCTGCTATTCCTTATCGATTAGGTAAGATTGAGCAGTAGTAAGTCTGAACTTGTTCATGATCCCTCCCTATTGGATGACACCAGGCAAAAATATCACATGCTTTTGTTTCACAGATGAAGTATAGTAGCCCCTTGGTTGGTTTCTATGCGTTGACGATCTTGATGGCAGCCCTGTTTCCACAATTGCAGTTGCGATATTGATACCTTAACTCAGTAGATCTGCCCCCAACATTGCTAGATGAAGACATTTGAATGACTTATTAACGAGAGAATATACTAAATGTTGGGTAAAGTGCCTGGTGAGAAGATGAAGTAATGGATTTGTGATGATCCTTGTGGTAATAGTATCACGGACGGGCTTTAATATAGGGGGTCAAAAGACCGAATACACTTTGTATAATATCTATAAATTAGTAAAAATAAAATTTGATTAAACATTGTATCTAATTTCCTAAAACATCATACAAATGCATTGTCGGGTAATTTTTCAACCTTGTTGGCTAGTTCATACTAAACATGACAAATTTACAAAACATCTATGTTTAATAAGATTTCGGTCTATACAAATTGGATGAATACAAATGTTTTAAACATAAATTGTGTGCTTTTTGGACGAGGACCGAACGATTGTCATGCAATCTGTTAGGGCTGAACTTGTACAATATGTATAGGATGTAACTTTGTATGAATATAGTGTAACATAATTTCAACATCGTGAAACTATATAACAAAATTAATGTAGACCCAATACATGGTGTGCAAAATGACCCCCAAGGTGCAATTTAAATGTAACATTTTTTTGGACAAATCTTGACCATGAACCTTCAGCAATTGTTTGTGTAATTGCAATTGGACAATAAAATAATCCCTGTATCCGACACTTAAAATCTCTCAAACACCTAATTAAGTGTCGTCTCGAGAATACAGAGATGATCATTTGGAACCCTAAAATAATTATGTAGCGAGACCTTCTCGAACATCTCATTAAACGAGTGAGATCTTTCCCAACATCATGCAAGCCACTGGTTGCCATTTGACTCCCAAGAATTTGATTTATGTGTGGGTCAGTGATGAGACTACAATTGAAGTGGGAGAGGGGTTAAAGACAATGAAAAATAAATTCCATGCAGGAAACCCCCCTTCAGTGGAATCAAATGGGAAGTATCAAATGGAATCAAAAGGGGACAAACAAAATTTTGTTACCGAAGGATATGCAACTGTCATCTAGGTTTTTATAGTCCGCAGGACCCCAAAATAAGCTAAAATTGCCTCACCTATGCATACCAGGCCAAGAAATAGGTCACAGGGTTGGAAGCTGTAGAGTCACATGCAGTGCATGAGCTACGTCCATGTGAATTTAGAGTCCTTACGTACAAAGCGTGAAGGCGATAGTACCGAGACTCTTGATCAGTGTTATGTCGTGTTGCTAACCAGTTCTAAATTTTAGCACAAAATTTGCAGCTTTTATCTTGAAAGAACCGTAACAATAGTTAGGGTCACGTACTTTGATTGAGGGTGACTACTTTGTTGTATTCAATATACATTATAGTAAGTAGATGTATTTCATCCAAGAGTGTCTGCACTTCAATACCTTACCCGTATAGTTTCACCAACTTTGAGAAAGCCTACCGTAGCATTTAAATGCAATCAAAGTTGAACCACTATGTAAATGGGATAAAATTTATAGGGCTTATTCTGAAATTTTTTGAAATGTTTAAACTATTCGTTTAGACCCCATATATAATAATTCAATCCATGTGTTCAGTTGTACGAGTAGTTGATATGGAGTTACACATTGTTAAAATAAGTGTTACATGCAATGTCACGATGTTTACTGACAATAAATGGTGCCCTTACTCTATTTATTTGATAGGGAGACATCCTAAGGGGGGCATTGATCTTCTAGGATTGGTCTTAACTAACAATAAGCAACATTATCCGTTCATCATAAATGCCAACTTAAAAAAACAGGTATGAGTATAACTTTTATTGAGCATTTTGTGCTGGAAATAGTTTGCTCTCTATTTCATAATTTTACGTAAACATCTTGTACATCTTCGAAAAAAAACTCATGATATTTTTTGCTATGTATATAGGTTCCATATATAATAATTGAATCCCTATGTTCAGTTTTACAAGTAGTTGTCGCGCAGTTACGCCTTGTTTGAAAAACATTACATAGTTTCGCACAGAAGTTACTAACAATAAATGGTACCCTTGGTCCAATTGATTGGTAGACATTGCAGGGAGCTAGATCGTGTAGATTTGGTCCTACTTGAACAATGAGTAACATTATGCATTCATGATAAAGGTCAATTTAGAAGTAAATATTATATAAATACTCCTTTATATTAAAAGAGTAGCTGGCAAAAACCTAACAAAAGAAGTATACTCCTTTTGCAAACGAGGACTTATCTTATATGGGGCAAAAGTTATAGGGCTTATAAGGCAATTATCTAATGTCTAAAACACTTTGCAAAGTAACATGTATTACTATTGTTATAGTACGTTTATTTAAACTTCTCGTAACTACACATTTGCAAATAGTAAGTTCTGCAGTCCACTTCCCCTGTAAAACATGTTTTCGAATGTGTCCTAATTGTAAAATTATGTAGCATTGTAATTCGACCCAAATTTTATACTGTTTCAATTGTTAATAATGTGAATGAGGAAAACGATTATCGATAGTGAAAGGTCATGGCCATGATTTGCCCAAAAAAAATGAAATATCTGAATTACATTTTGTACATCGTTTTTCACATCATTCGTGTGGTCTATAAAATTTTGTTTTATAGTTGCACATTCTTGAAGGTAAGTTTCACTATGTGCATACAGAGTTACACGTTGTGCATTTTGCAAAAAATCTTCTGGAACAATTTCCTACCCCCTGAATGATGTGTAACACTCTTTGCATGTCTTCTATTAAAATAACTTATAAGGGACTATGGGAGGGATGGTTCATCTATCAATCATTTCTAAACAATATAATGCTTATACATGTGATTTTGTAAATCATGTAGACTTCTTCAACATACTGACCGTATGTTTGAGGTATTTTCTTATAAATCATTATGGCCACGATATGTAATAAATACATCTTTGGTGGTAAGTTTTACAAGTAATTTACAGACAATTACACCTTATTCATAATATGTTACATCGTTCAAAACAGTTAAATATCAATTGATCTATAGTGCCCTTGGTCCTATTTATAGGGAGACATCTATGGACCCCATATCGAGTGGCTTTCGTCATACTTGAACAACTCGTAACCTTATGTATGTATGATGAGTATCAATTTAAATGACCCATATACATACAATAATATTAACCAAATTGGTGCATCGGACCAAACTTAATAGGTCACAAAAGTTTTTTAAGTTTTGGCTGAAATGGTCGATGATATCACTTGACATACAAAAGAATTTGTCTGATCATAGTTTTTAGTCATAGCAAGTACTACTTCTTGCGTTTCTGACCTATCGGACTACCATCGATTCCATTATAACTACCATGTAGCCAAAATACTATTTTTCTTATCTCTTTAATAGATGCTAGTCTACAGCAATCCAAAAGCTATTGAGACATAACAATATAAAATGGAAGAAGAACCAAATTTGTCCAACTACAGTCATCATAACATGTGAAGTTCAAACATCACCAACATTAAATCGCGCCCATTTTGGTAGTTCCAAGTTTGCAAAGCTGCCCAAAAACTTAGAATTCTCGGATGAAGTACACAATCGAGCTGTGTACAACATTTGATACTTGCTAACATTTTTCTATCCAATTTTAATGTAATAAGTTTCTTCGAAAGTAAAGGTAAAAACTGTAAACCACCATTCGAAATGTAAAGGGGCTATTATTACAAAATTTACTACCTCTGTGAGTCGAACATCCAACCTTTCGATCCAATGCTCTAAGAATATCATACTGAAAACACCCCTGTCACATCTGTCCATGTCATCTTGTAGTTAGTCAGCTGGAGTATGTTTGTTGCGATAAAGTATAGGTAGATCTAAGAATAATGATAAGAGAAGTCAAAATATTTACACTTTATTTGGTAAGTGTGAGGGACATCGGCAAGTGCAAAGGAAAAACTTGAGAAGTCAATTTCCTTGCCAAACTTTGCAACCACGACCAACCCCAAAGCACGTTTCTATAACACATACGAGTATGTAAAACAAATTAAAAATACAACTATTTCAATGTCGACGCTGTAATGCATTTTGATGGTAGTGTGATAAGAGAATATTTAACGTATATTTTGCACAAGTTTGGCATGAATTTTTGGTATGTTTTGAGAAGATTAAAGCCATAATTGAACACTTTTAGTGATAATTGCTTAAATATTGTTCAAGTATTCAAAACGTGATAAATGAGTGGATTAATGCTTTAACCTGTGATGTTTTGAAGGTAATTGACATATGAACTTCATAAAGAAAGAGCAAGAATCATTTGGAGGATAAGAACAAAAGAAACTAGGAGCGAAAGAATGAAGAAAAAGGAAGGAATCGAAAATCTGGAAATTGACCAGACAGATCCGAGCTCGGATCCGTACTCAACAAAAGTGATCCGAACCCTCGTCTGTACTTCTGGAGCAATGGATCCGAGGTCAGATGATCCGAGCTCGGATCTATTTAAGAAACCCCTCGGATCATCGATGATCCGAGCTCGGATCCATCTTTACCCCTCGGATCCAAGGCTCGGATCGGTCTCTCTCTTCTGAAAGTGTGGAGCCGAATTTTCTCACTTTTCACACAACTTTCCAGCTAAATTGGTGAGAGAAAACGGTGGCACATGCCTCTGTAACAAAAGGGAAGACAAAATGAGTTATTGACAACTCAAAAACAACTTATCTTTTGACTTCCTTTACAAAAGCTGATGGGTTGAAATTATGAGGGGTAGAAAGTGCCTTTCTACTACTTTTAGGAGAGAAGGATGGGAAACAACAAGAGGGGGAGACGTAATTAGTTTTGCTCTGGTCAGAGTTTTCTCTCTAGCTAGAACTTCTTGAGGAAAAACTTGGAGACTTCACTTGTAATTTTCTTTGGTGCAAGACATAGCAGAAATTTGAGGGATTCATCCTTAATTGGCTAAGCTCTCTTTTATTCTTCTTGTACTTGTACTTAATGATGTTTTGCATTAATAAACTTGTAAGTATGATTGTTATATCAAGCATGAATAGCTAAACTTCTTTATCTAGGGAGTAGATGAAACTTATGGCTAAATGATATGAATTGAATGTGATTCACTCTTGTTATTTCTTGTATTAACTTGTCTACTTGTGCAGCTGAACTTACTTGTTATTGTTTGATCACCAATAACATGTTATAGTTGTTCTTACTCAACGAGAATTGGTTTTAACAATGGATACACATAAGTAGAGCTTAAGTTGTATGCTCATGAAAATAGAGATACACTTAAGTGGATTATTTATCATTTCATGAAGGAAATCAGGGTAGCTCTAGTATTTCACCATGAAAATAGGGAAAATTAGCCTGCTCTGAGCCATTTTATCATGAAAATGAGATTTGGTAATATTGGAAATGAATCTCTAGTTTAACAAGAACAACAACAAGAGGTAAATTTATTAATTTGTGTTGTTTATGCCATAAGTGGAATCTATATCCCTAGATTTAAATTTTTTAGTAAAAAGTCTCCAATTGTATCTTTCAAGTTATCAATTCAAAATTATATAAAGCAACAATATTATTTCTCTGTTTAAATTCATTATAAATCTAAATAATAGAGAAAAATAAGGACCTAATACTTGTAAACTTTGCTCCTCGTGGGATCGACCCGATACATGCCCTATATTATTGGATTGACCTGTATACTTGCAGAAACGGGTGTATTTCGGAATTATTTTAACTTGTACGTATAGAAAAATCCCGTCAAGTTTTTGGCGCCGTTGCCGGGGAGCGGCAATATTAGGGCCTAACCATCTCTATTAATTTAGATATTTCCAGTGTATTTATTTAAGTTGTTTATAGTTGATTTGGCATTAATTTGGTTGTTGACAATTAAAACTGCATAATTTCTCTGATTTCTAATTGTAGTGTATGCACCGATCATCTCGAGAAGTAGCACCTTTTGATCCAGAAATTGAGAGGACACTACGTAGACAAAGGAGGCGTACACAACAGCAAGAAGAATAAGAGGGTTGGCAACCGTTAGAGGAAATTTTGATAGAGCTACTGTTTGAGGAAGAAATGGCGGAAAACGAACTAAATCGGCGAGCTCTACGAGATTTTGCTTTACCGGGAACACAAGGGTCTCAAACAAGTATAGCAAGGCCTACGGTAAATGCTAACAATTTTGAGATTAAACCATCTCTTATCCAAATGGTTCAACAATCTCAATTTGGAGGTAATGCTGTAGAAGATCCAAATTCTCACTTAGCTACATTTTTAGAAATTTGTGATACCATTAAGATGAATGGAGTTAGCGATGATGCTATAAGGTTGAGATTGTTCCTATTTTCTTTAAGAGATAAAGCAAAAATATGGTTGCACTCTCATGCACCTAATACTTTTTCCACTTGGGATGATTTGTCAAGAGCATTTTTTAACAAATATTTTCCACCGGGTAAAACTGCTAAATTAAGAATGGATATTACTAATTTTAGTCAATTAGAAAGTGAATCATTATATGAAGCATGGGAAAGGTTTAGAGATTTGTTTCGGAGATGTCCACATCATGGATTACCCGATTGGCTAATCATACAAACTTTCTATAATGGTTTATCTTTCTCCACTAAAACTATAATTGATGCAGCTGCAGGTGGAGCTTTAATGGGAAAATCACCCCAAGAAGCTCAAAATTTGATAGAAGAAATGGCCGCAAATAACTACCAATGGGCAAATGAGAGAGGTAATACAAGACGTCATGCAGGTATGATGGAAATGGACACTCTTAATATGCTAAGTGCTCAAATGAACAATGTGATGAAGATATTAAGTAGACAAGGTGGAGTTGGTTCAAGTTCATCTAATGCACATGTAGCTTGTTGTTCTATATGTGGAGGAGAACATGATGCTAATGAGTGTGTTGATTCTGAACAGGTACAATTTGTCAACAATTACAATCGTAATGTTCAGAATAATCCCTACTCAAACACGTATAATTCGGGATGGAGAAATCATCCAAATTTTGGATGGAAGGAGCAAGGCAATCAACCAAGACCAATCAATCCACCAGGATTTCAGCCAAGGCAACCACAAACTGAAACTAAACCTAGTTGGGAGATTGCAGTAGAAAAACTTGCTAAAGTTACCTCGGACAGATTGGAGCGAGTGGAAGGGAGATTGGATCAACTCACTACGATGTATAGGAATGTAGAGGTTCAAATTGGCCAAATTGCTAGTTCCTTGAATAATCGAAATCAAGGAGAATTACCTAGCAAAACTGAGATCAATCCTAAAGAACATGTTAAAGCCATTACTCTCCGTAGTGGTAGACAATTAGAAGATCCTCCAGTTGGTGAAGGTAAGAAAGATGAGAGTGAAGAAAATGCTGAAAAGCAGAGGAACCAAGAGGCGATTGTGGAGGAAAATAATCGGGAGAATTCAAGAGAAAAGTAACCATCATCCTCCACAACCATTCCAATACCTCCTGCGGTTCCATTTCCACAAAGATTAAAACAGAATAAGTTTGATAAAGATTTTGAAAAATTTGTTAAACTTTTCAAACAATTGCATATTAACATTCCTTTTGCTGATGCTATTTTGCAGATTCCTTCTTATGCGAAATTTCTCAAGGAAATCATGACTAGAAAGAGGAAGTTGGAAGACTGCGAAACAATAGCATTAACTGAGGAGTGTAGTGCAATTATACAAAATAAATTGCCACCAAAATTGAAGGATCCAGGAAGTTTTTCCATACCATGCACTATAGGTAACATTGATTTTTCTAAAGCATTGTGTGATCTTGGTGCTAGTGTATCATTGATTTCTCTAATTGTGGCTAGACAATTAGGTTTGCATGAACTTAAACGTACTAATATTACTTTGCAACTAGCGGACAGGTCTATTAGATATCCATTAGGAGTGTTAGAGAATGTATTAATAAAAGTTCAAAAGTTTATCATTCCAGTGGATTTTGTGGATATTAGATATGGAAGAAGATGTATCTATGCCAATTATTCTTGGTAGACCATTTTAGCTACTGCAGGTACTATTATTGATGTAAAAAATAGCAAACTTAAATTTCAAGTAGGTGAAGAAGAGGTAGAATTTAAATTGCATGAAATGGAAAAATACCCTTCTTTTACCGATCATGCATATTCTATTGGTACAATTGAAAAACTAACTCAAGAGATGAGCCGAGTCAATTTTGACTACGATCCTCTCGAGTATTGTTTAATGAGTTTAGGTATGCAAAATGGAGATTGTGAAGAAATTGAAGAATTGGCCAAGTATCTGGATTTTCAAGCACCTTATAAAAGAGGTAATGTGTATGAAAGTTTAGGCCAAGGAAAAGGGTGTTTACAGCCTTCGGAAGTCGAGCCTCCAAAATTAGAGCTCAAACCACTTCCAATTCATCTAAGGTATGAATTTCTTGGAGAAAATTGTACTTTACCTGTAATTGTGAATGCTGACCTTGATGAGCAGCAGTGTACAAAGTTGCTAAGAGTTCTAAGGAGGCATAAGAAGGCAATAGGATGGACAATTGCAGACATTAAAGGTATAAGTCCTTCCATATGCATGCATCGCATTTTATTGGAAGAAAATTGCAAACCAGTGGTGGAAACACAAAGAAGACTCAATCCAAACATGAAGGAGGTGGTAAGAAATGAAATTCTTAAGTGGCTTGATGCAGGTATAGTTTTTCCTATCTCCGATAGTGTTTGGATTAGTCCAATTCATGTTGTACCAAAGAAAGGTGGAATAACTACAATTGTGGGTAAAAATGATGAAATGATTCCATCTAGACTTGTAGTAGGGTGGAGAGTGTGTATTGATTACCGTAAGTTAAATACGGTAACAAGAAATGACCATTTTCCTTTACCATTTCTTGATCAATTATTGGAGCGTATAGTCGGTTATGAATTTTATTGTTTTCTTGATGGTTTTTCAGGATACAATCAAATAGCTATAGCTCCAGAGGATCAAGAGAAGACTACATTTACATGTCCTTATGGCACTTTTGCCTTTAGAAGGATGCCATTTGGTTTATGCAATGCTCCTGCAACTTTTCAACGTTGCATGATGGCTATATTTTCTGATTATATTGAGAAAATTATGGAGATATTTATGGATGATTTTTCTGTTTATGGTTCATCTTTTGACCATGGTCTTCACAATTTGGAATTGATTTTGCAGAGATGTGAGGAGACAAATCTCGTTCTAAATTGGGAGAAATGCCATTTTATGGTAAAAGAAGGAATTGTTTTGGGACACAAGATTTCCTCCAAGGGAATTGAGGTGGATAAGGCAAAAATTGAAGTTATTGAGAAATTGCCACCTCCGAGCAATGTTAAGAGGATAAGGAGTTTTTTAGGACATGCCGGCTTTTATAGACGTTTTATTAAGAATTTTTCTAAAATATCAAAGCCGTTATGTGATTTATTATGTAAGGATACCCCTTTTCAATTTAATGATAATTGTTTAATTGCTTTTGAAAGGTTGAAGAAGGAATTGATTTCTGCTCCAATTATAACCTCGCCCGATTGGTCACTACCATTTGAATTGATGTGTGATGCAAGTGACTATGCGGTTGGAGCAGTTTTGGGGCAAAAGAAAGAAGGAAGGGTGCACGTCATTTATTATGCTAGCAAATTGTTAAATGAAGCACAATTAAATTATGCAACAATGGAAAAGGAGCTATTGGCGGTGATATTTGCTTTAGATAAATTTAGATCCTATTTAGTAGGATCCAAAGTTATCATATATACGGACCATTCAGCTCTTAAATATTTGCTACATAAGAAAGACGCAAAACCTAGACTAATTCGGTGGATTCTTTTATTACAGGAATTTGATGTGGAGATAAAAGACAAAAAGGGATCAGAAAATCTAGTTGCAGATCATCTATCACGTTTGGAATATATCCCAGTCAAAGATCAAATTCCGATTCAAGAGAATTTTCCGGATGAGTTTGTCCTAGCACTTAACAACTCTCCATGGTATGCAGATTTTGCTAATTATTTGGTAAGTGGAGAGATTCAAAAGGGATTTAATTATCATCAAAAGAAGAAATTTTTGCATGATGTCAAAAGTTACTTTTGGGAGGAACCATTGCTATATAGACATTGTGCCGATGGTATGGTACGCAGATGTATTCCAGAAAATGAGATACAGAATATTTTATATCATTGTCATAACCTTGAAACAGGAGGTCATTTTAGCACTTCAAAAACGGTGGCAAAGGTATGGCAATCATGGTTCTATTGGCCAACTATGTACCGAGATGTTAGGGAATATGTTAAAAAGTGTGATGCATGCCAAAGAACTGGAAATATATCTCAAAAAAATGAAATGCCCCTAACTATTTTCTTAGAAGTTGAGTTATTTGATGTATGGGGTATTGATTTTATGGGACCATTCCCTAGTTCTTTTAATAATAAGTACATCTTAGTAGCAGTGGATTATGTTTCTAAATGGGTAGAAGCAATCGCTTCACCTACTAATGACTCTAAGATTGTACTTAAATTCATTAAAAAGAATATTTTCAGTAGATTTGGTATACCTAAAGCCATAGTAAGTGATGAAGGAAAACATTTTTGTAACAAACAATTGGATTCCTTATTGTTTAAATATGGCTGCAGGCACAAGACATCACTTCCATACCATCCTCAAGCCAATGGACAAGCAGAGCTAGCTAATAGAGAGATAAAGCTCATTTTGGAAAAAACTGTGAAAAAATCACGCAAAGATTGGGCTACAAGGCTAGATGATGCACTATGGGCCTACCGGACAGCATTCAAGACACCCTTAGGGATGTCGCCGTATCGTTTAGTCTATGGAAAAACTTGTCATTTACCTGTAGAGATTGAACATAAAGCTTATTGGGCTATTAAAGAAATTAATATGGATTTTAATCTTGCAGGAGGAAGGAGATTACTTGAGATAAGTCAACTGGAGGAACACCGACTGCATGCTTATGAAAATGCCAAAATTTATGAAGAAAAGCTCAAATATTGGCATGATAAGCATATTGTCCCTAAACAATTCCAGGTAGGGCAAAAGGTGCTTTTATTCAACTCACGCCTGAGATTATTTCCAGGGAAATTGAAGTCAAGGTGGTCGGGACCATTTGAAGTTACTCAAATATTTCCTTATGGAGCTGTTGAAATCTTTGGTTTCTTTATTCTTCTTTTATCTCGAATTTTAACCTTGAAGTCTTCTTTTTATTTGACTACTCTTGTGCTACTTATGTTTCCTCGTACCCCTTGCTTTATTTTGAACAGAATCTGGATGTTCGTGGGGTTCGTAGCTTCAAATTGCATCACCACTTTTTTATAAGAGGAGTACTAGTTCCTTTTACCTTCTTTCACAATGAGGACATTGCGAACTTTAAGTGTGGGGGAGGGTATTTTGTGTTTCGATTACCTTATGCCTTGATTGTGTCCTAAAGTGCATGTTCTTAGTTCATTATGGCTTGGAAATTTTGGAATTATATGTTGAAATATTGATATGTGGAGAATTTTCTTGAAATTGGGAATGTTAACAGGGAGTTTTGTCCATTTATAAGGGGAAACTCTGTCAAAATTTCTTCAAAAATTTCTCAAAAATTTTTCCAAATAGCCAAAATACCTCAAATATTTGCATTTTTATGAGCCAAATTGTCCCAATTTTAAGTATCTAATTCTTCCAATTGTTGTAATGTTATATGTATTTTGGAAAGATTTAACCCTCATTTAACTTGGAATTGGTTATTATGCAATTAGGATTTTTGCATTTTAGAAAGTATATTCGGTTAAGTAAGGAAAATTATGTCTATAATTTTACATGTTTTATAAGATTTCTCATCTTTACTTAATTTCGCAAGTAAGTGATAGATATAGTCAATAAAGGTTATACTCTTCCTTTGATTATTCTTATACATTTTCTAAGAGGGAATCTGTATTTATTGTCCTTAAAAAAAAAAGCAAAAAAAAAAATTAAATTAAATTAAAAAATTAAAAAATTAAAAAAAAAATTTCTACTCCAATGATTCTTGTACTAAGTAATCGGGGGTTGGCATTTACAAATGTCGACATTCGCGTAAAAAGGTACTTGAATTAAGAGTATGCATAGCAATTTAAATAAGTGAAATGTTGAGTAACCGGGAATTTTCACTTAAAAGTGTTGATTTTCGCGTCAAAAGGCATTTGTACTATTTAAGTAAAATTAGTGTGAATAAATCCCTTTTAGTTTCAAAGTTTTTGAAAGATGATCATAGGAGGAAGGCTATAAATTGATTATGTGAATTGCTTATTTGTGAAATTAGGTTAGGGTGAGAGATTAAGTTTAACTTGTTAAAATTAGGACATAATTTCCTTTATTTCACTTGATATTATGAGTATTTAGTGCAATCTGAACAATGGCATAAGGATTGACTTCCAAGTTATGAGGAATTAAATTTGAAAAAGTATATGTATTGTTTCACTTCTTGAATCATTGAAAGTGAATATGTGTGAATTGCTTGAGAACAAGCAATGACTCAAGTGTGGGGGAATTTGATAAGAGAATATTTAACGTATATTTTGCACAAGTTTGGCATGAATTTTTGGTATGTTTTGAGAAGATTAAAGCCATAATTGAACACTTTTAGTGATAATTGCTTAAATATTGTTCAAGTATTCAAAACGTGATAAATGAGTGGATTAATGCTTTAACCTGTGATGTTTTGAAGGTAATTGACATATGAACTTCATAAAGAAAGAGCAAGAATCATTTGGAGGATAAGAACAAAAGAAACTAGGAGCGAAAGAATGAAGAAAAAGGAAGGAATCGAAAATCTGGAAATTGACCAGACAGATCCGAGCTCGGATCCGTACTCAACAAAAGTGATCCGAACCCTCGTCTGTACTTTTGGAGCAATGGATCCGAGGTCAGATGATCCGAGCTCGGATCTATTTAAGAAACCCCTCGGATCATCGATGATCCGAGCTCGGATCCATCTTTACCCCTCGGATCCAAGGCTCGGATCGGTCTCTCTCTTCTGAAAGTGTGGAGCCGAATTTTCTCACTTTTCACACAACTTTCCAGCTAAATTGGTGAGAGAAAACGGTGGCACATGCCTCTGTAACAAAAGGGAAGACAAAATGAGTTATTGACAACTCAAAAACAACTTATCTTTTGACTTCCTTTACAAAAGCTGATGGGTTGAAATTATGAGGGGTAGAAAGTGCCTTTCTACTACTTTTAGGAGAGAATGATGGGAAACAACAAGAGGGGGAGACGTAATTAGTTTTGCTCTGGTCAGAGTTTTCTCTCTAGCTAGAACTTCTTGAGGAAAAACTTGGAGACTTCACTTGTAATTTTATTTGGTGCAAGACATAGCAGAAATTTGAGGGATTCATCCTTAATTGGCTAAGCTCTCTTTTATTCTTCTTGTACTTGTACTTAATGATGTTTTGCATTAATAAACTTGTGAGTATGATTGTTATATCAAGCATGAATAGCTAAACTTCTTTATCTAGGGAGTAGATGAAACTTATGGCTAAATGATATGAATTGAATGTGATTCACTCTTGTTATTTCTTGTATTAACTTGTCTACTTGTGCAGCTGAACTTACTTGTTATTGTTTGATCACCAATAACATGTTATAGTTGTTCTTACTCAACGAGAATTGGTTTTAACAATGGAAACACATAAGTAGAGCTTAAGTTGTATGCTCATGAAAATAGAGATACACTTAAGTGGATTATTTATCATTTCATGAAGGAAATCAGGGTAGCTCTAGTATTTCACCATGAAAATAGGGAAAATTAGCCTGCTCTGAGCCATTTTATCATGAAAATGAGATTTGGTAATATTGGAAATGAATCTCTAGTTTAACAAGAACAACAACAAGAGGTAAATTTATTAATTTGTGTTGTTTATGCCATAAGTGGAATCTATATCCCTGGATTTAAATTTTTTAGTAAAAAGTCTCCAATTGTATCTTTCAAGTTATCAATTCAAAATTATATAAAGCAACAATATTATTTCTCTGTTTAAATTCATTATAAGTCTAAATAATAGAGAAAAATAAGGACATAGTACTTGTAAACTTTGCTTCTCGTGGGATCGACCCGATACATGCCCTATATTATTGGATTGACCTGTATACTTGCAGAAACGGGTGTATTTCGGAATTATTTTAACTTGTACGTATAGAAAAATCCCGTCATAGTGCAACATACCAGTCGATTAAGTACACTTATGTTGCTCTTTGCTTGATCGCTGTTACGGTCTAGGAGGTGCACTTCTCTGTGTAAGACATCAAAACAGTAGACAAACCAATATCCCTCTATGCATGCTGGGACATGTATTTGAAAGAAATGAGGTATAAACAACGTAACACAGAAAAGGCAAGTAACCTGATTAAATTTTTTGGTATTCAACAACTAAGAAAAAAGCTTGATCAGATGGTACTAATTGCATACCAACTAACAATTCATTGGGTCAACTCCCATATTGTTATTGCGTACTTTAAATAGTTTTTTAAGCTTAGCAGATAAGCTGGCATTAGACAGCGAATTGAATTTTGGCATTTTTAGAATTCCTTCCTATGAATACATAGGAGAGTGGAAGGAGGGTTGTCAATGCATTAGTGAGAAGTTCATGGACACAGCTAAGCAAGTTAGATATGATTCTATAACAATTTAACAGATAATATGGGGTCTGCTATAATTGCAAACCCACAATTGTGATGGGCTCAACGATGTAGCATTGCACATTGCTGTTTTGTGGCAGCCCTTCCACCCCAATTCATGAGACAAACAAATATGTCGATCACTTAATCAATATTCAATTCAAAGCGAACAGAGATTGAGTGTTACAATTGCGGTTACTTATCACTAATCTAATTAATAAATTAATAATTAAACAACATCATAAATCGAAATAAATTACTGACCCGATTTGACACATGCATGTCATTATCCAGTGTCTTCAAGTCAAGCCGTGTGAGAGAGAATTGAAACATTTGAATAAGTATTTTCCTATCAAATTCAGGAACAATTTAATGATTTACTAATAATTAATACTCGTAATCCAATTTTATTATGACATATATCGTATATGACGACGTGCTAACATTCATGCTTTGTCAGATGTCTCGATTTTTGGACATCATGCCAGGTAAGTGGGATAGGATCATGAAAAACTAATGTATTATCAGGAAACTTACTTGAAATTTTTGTTAGGGTGCCATGCATATGCAGTTACATTTTTATCACACAAGCTTACTATCACATGAGCTAATAGAATGTACTCAGCTGACCGCAACAGGGTGTTTTTCTTCATTACACGTGTAGGCTTGTACTTTATCTCAATCTCAGGGCCTCTTAAAATGCAAGAAACATGGATTTTATATGGAAACATATCTCCTGTTGTGTAACAAACAATAAACTAATTGTAACTTCTCAATAACTATTTTGTAATACTCTTCGAACACATTGTAACTAGTAGCTTTTCTTAGGGTTAACATAACTTGACACGTACTGCTTATTGGACTGAAACAATAATAAAGTCACATATTTTTATTAATCTCACCTCAACTTGTCTAGTTCGTGGGTCTAAAATGCTAACATTGGTGTGTTATGACAGTAAGCCTACAAGTTTTTGATTATGATAGCATAATCAAATATAGGTAGCAGCATTATGGTATAAGCACATACTTGTATGTCAATAGCTTTTATAATAATGTTACTCAATATCTTATGAATCCACAATCATACCAACCTTTTCGCTTTCGGCCGTATGACTGCAACCTACGTGGTGTATGTGTGTCATGCAGATATGAAGCCGATGTAGCTGCAATCAAAGGCTGTTGCACCATACACTGACCTTCTCCGGCAGGTTCTGTGATGTTTGACTTATATTGGTCCTGCTCGTGAAGGTGTTTTTTGCTTCCTTACTCAGTTGTTGTCATTTTGGCTCGGTATTCATATGCATAACTTGTGTTATGAGGCACGACTGATGAGGTATAAATTGGATTGTTCATCTCCATTACATCTTCATTCAGCTCTAGGAGTTCTTTGACATCAACATTTGTCCTCGTATTTCCATCGGCACCAATGGCAGGAGTGTTCTTTCTTCCTTGTACTTCATGGCCTTTATTTTGGACTATGAACATCAAATTCTAACAATCCTGTCCTTCCTCTTGCCCACAAACATTGTTAGGTTCTATAGTTGCTGCTCCTACCCTATTACCATCACCGACATTCCTCTCCTGTATCTACCAGTGTAAAGCTACTTTCTTAAAAAGCTTATTATATTGCTAAATAAATCAATTTTTTTTTTAAATTTTGACTACATGATCTATATTTGTAAAGCATATCAAATGAAATTAACTTTCCTATTAATGTTTAAATATTCGAAATATATATCTCTAACTGCAATAATTAATGTCTTAAAGTATTTTATTCATGAATTTCACACATGCTAGGATAATTAATGTACTATTTGTGTCTACAATTATTATTTTAGTGACTTGCTGGTTTAACCACTAATCTATCAGTTGAACTGAGTAACCCATCCGTCTGATCCCTTTGCTAAATTCCTTGTCAAGCCGCATTTAACAACTACGATAAGAGCAAATAGGATGTTAACCAAGCATGCAACTAGTTCACTTTCTTGCCATTTCAAAAGTATTTTATCATAACTAAGGATATGACTTACGACTTATGAAGTAGTTAAATTGTTAAAAGTAGCATTGTCCATAGAATTTTAGAGAAATGAACTCAAGCATGATCATTGTTAGAATACGTATACAATTTCCACATCAATGATTGTCTGGTCACCATATTTTTAGCCAACATGAAAAGATTCTGCAGGTACACCTCTGACCAATGAGAAGATTCCATTGCTACCAGACATGCCTCCAATGAGCCCTACGGAGTTTACCTGGAATTTTCGAAGCAATCAAGATGCACAAAAATCAATGTTTCACTTTTTGCGAACCCTGGTTTGTAACATGATTTCAGAATCAGAGTTGATTATATGCAATTGGTTCTGTGAATTGGACCCTTCAGCTAGTTTCAACTCCAATATTCTTCCTGTTGGTCCAATACTAGCTGATGGGCAGACTACTGGGAGCTTTGTGATACAAGACTGGTTGCTTAAGCTGGCTGGACAGGCAATCACCGGGGTCAGTAGTGTATGTTGCCTTTGGCAGCAGTTCTAGGTTCACTCAAGAAGAAATTAATGAGATTGCATTGGGGCTTGAACTCATGGACAGACCATTTCTGTGGGTTGCTTGGTTAGGCCTCGTTGGCGATGGAGTTTCCATCACATATCCTG
The DNA here is from genome assembly GCA_023065735.1 of Coffea humblotiana. Classification (NCBI taxonomy): domain Eukaryota; kingdom Viridiplantae; phylum Streptophyta; class Magnoliopsida; order Gentianales; family Rubiaceae; genus Coffea; species Coffea humblotiana. The sequence goes on from CM041211.1 coordinate 24,465,797, forward strand.
AGGGATTTACTGACAGAGTAGCTGATCGTGGGAAGGTTGTCTAATGGGCACCTCAAGAAAAGGTGTTAGCTCACCCATCTGTTGCCCGTTTCATAAGTCATTGTGGTTGGGGTTCCACCATGGAAAGCATAAGCATGGGAGTCCCTGTTCTTTGTTGGCCTTTGGAGATCAGTTGTATACTCGAAGTTGTATTTGTGAAGCCTGGAAAATTGGTATTTGGTTGAATGCTGGTGAAAATGAGACCATGTCAAGGAATGAAATTAATCAGAAAGTTGACATTCTTCTTTCAGAAACCAGTATCAAATCAAATATACTCAAGTTGAAGGAGCTGGCCAGGAAGAGCATAAGTGAAGGAGGATCTTCATTTAAAATCTTAGAATTTCTTGTCAGCCAATTGAAGTTACTGTGTGATGCAATGCAGCTGTTTAAATGTTTGTGTTAATTGCATAATGCTTCCCTAAAGTACCTTTAGTATGCAGCTTGCAGCCTTGCACCTAAATTATCAATAGCAGCACCTTACTACCTTATACTGCTAATCTTTTGTAAATTTCTCATAGCACATGAATTCGGTTGGTTGTGCTTGATTTAGGATAGTGCAATTACTGTAAAATACATGTTCATTATCAGTTCATCACTACAAGGCAACCATTTTAGTTCAGTCGTACAACCATACTGTAAGCATAACCCAGAGGGAGTGCATCACGATTGGAAGACAATGCAGACGGATGCGTTGGAGTTTGTTTACTTTGGCAGGCGTAAAATCATCTTTTTTCTTCCATTTTATGTGCAATTGATTTGAGTTGCTGGCTGTAATATATGTGAGTAAAGTGTTGCAATTGATAATTTTGACAAAACTCACAAGTCACAAACAAAAAACAGCTTAGCAGGGTTGGGCTGTAGAGCCGTAAAATGGTTTCAAGTATCAACTGTAAAGTTAACCTACCAAAAAGCAGAAAAAACTCAACGGATATGAACAGCTGATGAAAGTTATATGTTGTCACCATACGCCGAAATCTTTTGAGGGGAAAGAAATTTTGCTTTCTGCCTGATAAGCTCGGGTAAAACAGAAATATTATTAACTAACATCCAGATTGTGCTGTCAAAATGAACATTAAAGAATGAAATCCGTCACTCATATTTTGCTCTTGTAAATTTAGTCTCACAGCCAATAGATAACAGCAATGAATATTGAGTTAATTCATTTCATGTTGTAATTGGTTATGTCTGCTTACAGTAGTCATGCCTCTTGATTTCAAGAACTAGTTCAATTAAGAAGATAAATAGCTATCGAGCCCTTCTGAGCAATTGACTTGTGTAATTGCAGATGCAGCATTTCATAGGCACTAGAGATTGCTGAGGGTTGCCATTTTGTCTGAAAACCTTCTTTTGACGTTAAAAAGCTTTGCATTGTCAATGAAAAAGCTCCAAATCAGGACACAATCGTATAGTTGCACTTGCACCTATTAACTATACTTGCTCTGTGTATACTAACGACACTGTCAATAGTTTTCGTATTGGTTGGTTTAACCTAAGAAAAAAAATCCCTTTTGATTGAAGCTAATTCATAAGAATATACACAAGACAATAATAGTAATAAGAAAGCATTATAAAACTCTGGTTGGTTGCTGATAAAAAGTTAGTGGGATTATTCTGAATCTGGTAGTCTTCTCTCATTTTCAGTAGCCTCCAGCCATTGAATACATCTCATCATTTGCAATGGAGGCTAAGAATTTTTTTTTTCTTTCATTTTTGTGGCTTGGTGGGTAATCAAGGCAAAAGTGCCCAATTCACTCTGGACATTGAAGACTTTTTGGGCTTCCATCTTCCATTACCATAGATTCATTACCATTGCAGGGTTCCAAACATTACAATCATTCATGGTCATACCCATTGCCTTCCCCCTAAACCCTCCAACCAAATGGGTGGTTAATATCCCAAATGCAGTTTTCTGCTGCTGATGCCTGATGCATGAATGCCTTTTGTAGAATAATTTTGAATTTCATCATAATCTTGGGAGTTTCTCTTTTGAATGGAGCATTTTTCATTAGAACAGATCTTGATGGCAAGCATTTTCAAAACTGTGTAAAACCAAAGCTATTGCATTTACTAACTATAACTAGGGGATCAAATCTGCGTAAAGTGCAGGAGTAGGGTTCCTGTGTTTTCAGTTGTCCTTGAAGTTTTATTTTGGGTTATAGTTATTCAGACAATATATAAAATCATGAAAGGAAAAGATTATAAATGTTGAAGGATATTAGCAGTAAAAAAAAAAATCTAACGTCCTTTGGAGAAAATAAATTAAATTGATGCTGTCAAACTAATCACAATCATCAATAACATCCCTAAACGCTTTCCAGGGAGTTAAGGGAAGATGTCATCAAAGCAAACTTCAGATTAAAAAAATTCAATATATACAAATCTTTAGTTTGGGACACTAAGAAAATCAAGGGCATTGTTGTGAATGGCAGCCTAGTTCAATCTGCATAATCAAAATTTGGCAATCAATATTAGAATATCTTATTAAATGGATGACAACAAAAAATCTGCATAATCTTATTAATCATGAAAAAACAGAGAAAACATCAAATGGATGACAACAAAATTCAGGAAAGAAAAAATTCTTAGAATAACCAAATACTTGGGAAACAAATAAAATTAAAAAAAAACTTAAAAGCAAACCGAGGCAGACCGGAAAGGAGAAACATACAGTAGTTTCAAAGGCCAAAGAGAAAAGCTTTAATGTGGCAATTGAACAGAGAGGACAGGAATTTAAGAAAGAAAGAAGAAAGTTCCAGCATTAAATGAATAGGATATAACGGATGGGAAAAAAAAATAAGGATCTCTTATTAACATAATTGGAAGTATGTTATGAAATAATTATAAGATATGGATGTCCGAAGATACATGTATTCTCTCCAGGTTCATTGGTATATTGGATGAATCCATTTATGGATGTACTTGAAATACTAAATTCATGTATTAGTATTTAATAGGGTTCATGTACTTTTAATCTTAGATCACCTATATATAGGGGTGAATCCTACTTCATTTCTAATCTTGAAGTACTTTGATCAGTGAATAGAATAATACTATAGTTCTTCTCTCTTTCTCCGCTTCTTACTCTACTATTCCAATCCTTACGTTAGTAATTTATTTTATTAGTTTTACAACACATTATCAGCATGGGTTTCTACTTCTGAGCAAAAGGTGAAAACGGAGCCTCTACCTTGAGCGAAAGCGAAACACGAGATTCTGCCAAGATTTTATTAGTGTCAAATCAACTATTGGACATTTCCTTTGGCAAATCCTTGATGAACTATTGAGGTAAGTTTCTTTCCTACAAATTTATTTCAATTTCTTATGACTAATTTTTGAGTAATCATGAAGTACAAGTGTTTACTATTGAGCAACCACTAAACACAAACATATACTTTTCGACATCTTTGAGGTAATATTTTTTCTTTCAATTCTACTTATTTATCTTTATTATCATGAGAATGATTTTTTATAGATTCTTACACCCTGATGCAATGAGTTTTGGAGATGCTATTATAGTATATTAATTATGCTTGAGAATTCATTTGTCCTTTGAATACTTAAATGATAAAGATTCGACCACTAGAAGTTGGTCATTCTTCCAAAGGCCCGATATGATTGGCTTCACTTACGGCTACAAGATTTTAAATCTGTCAATAAATATAATTCAGTCATGCTCAAAATTACTTCTCAATTAACATTATGTGGTAAAAATATTACTGATGAAGACATGTTAGAGGAAACATTCTCTACTTTTCATGTCTCTAATATGCTCCTGCAGCAACAATATAGAAAGAAAGGATTTAAGAAATATTCTGAACTTATTGCATGTCTCCTCTTGGCTGAACAAAACAATGAAATTATTGTTAAAAAATTATGAGTCCCGACTAACTGGTGCTAGTCCATTCCCTAAAACGAGTGCGACTCAACCTCAAAATTCTGGTCGTAGTCGCGGACGTAGCCATAGAGGTGGTCGAGAAGACCAAGGACGTAGTCGTGGCCATGGATGCGGACGTGGCAGATTTGTACCCTATGACAATAATTGTGGCAAGCAACAAAATATCCCCTAGAAGTGGGATAATAACAATGATCAAAAAATGCTATCGATGTGGTATGGAAGGTGATTGGTCTCGTACCTGGTATACGACTGACCACCTGATTGACCTTTATCAAGTATCTTTGAAAAAGAAAGACAAAAATGTCGAGACAAATTTTATCGACCAAAAGGATGCTTATGATGATGATGATGCTGACATGACACACCTAGATATTGCTGATTTCTTTGAGCATCCTGAAGATGCAATATGATCATATATTTAATATTTAATATTTGTCTAGATGTTTGATATGTTGTTAGTTTTGCAAGATTGTCAATTACTTTGGTATGTTGTTAGTTTTATCAATTTACTTTGCAAATATCAATTCTTGCATCTTTTATTCATGTTTATTTTTGTTTTCTTCCTGATGAAGAAATGGATATCAAATTGAGACATTAAATGAGACAATAATAGAGATCATGTTTAGAAATAGTTGTCTTCATGTTATCAATTTACTAATCAGCACGTTATCATGTTTATCAAAATAGTTGTCTTCATTCTCATTTCATTTATAATTATCACCTGTAGTAAACCAAAAGTTTACTGATCCCAATGAATATATGAGAATATTTAAATGTCGACAAGTATTTATACATACCCCTTTTATATTATGCATGGCTCCAAAAGAAATTTCTGTCGGATATGCATCACCCAGAAGAGTGATCTATTGAATAATTTATTTATTCTGATGAGGTACGATTCCCGACATTAGGGGGAGGAAATGATCAACCGAAAGGAAATCATTTGAAAAAAAATTATCTGAAAAATTGGATTTCCTCGATCCTCATACAAAATAATGTGAACTAGAAAGTTATATTTATCGACTCCAGAAGAGTCATTAAATCAACTATTCTTGCAGGAAATACTCTTGTTAAAATTGATGTCCCTGAAGGACATGCACAAGTGCTACAAATAAAGGCCGACCTACCTATATAAGGTATAAATTGATTTCAAATATCTCCGGAGATTAAATAAATGTCATGACAAAATTTAACCTCCTGAAGAGGCAGCTCCCGAAGAGCCAACTCCTGAAGAGAATGAAATTATAGAAAATTTAATTGGAGCCTAATGAAATGTAACACTTGATATTATAAAATTTGATGAGGATCATGAATCTAGATCGGTTGATGAATGTCGGCACAGAAATGATTAACCAAAATGGAAAGATACGATACAATCTGAATTAGATTCACTGGCTAAAAGAAAAGTTTTTGAACTTGTAGTCTAAACACCTAAAGGTGTAAAGTCAATTGGATATAAATGGGTTTTTGTGAGGAAAAGGAATGAAAAGAATGAAATTGTGAAATATAAAGCAAGACTTGTAGCTCAAGATTTTTCACAAAAGCCTGGATTTGATTATAATGAAACGTATTCATCTGTAGTGGATACGATCACATTTAGATATCTTGTGAGTTTTGCAGTGCAAGAAAAACTTGATATGCGTCTAATGGACGTTGTCACTGCTTATTTATATGAAAATCTTGAAAATGATATTTACATGAGAATCTCTGAAGGATTCAACATGCCTGATGTATGTAAATCAAATCCTAGAGATATGCATTCTATTAAAATACAAAGGTCTTTGTATGGGTTCAAGCAATCTGGACGTATATGGTATAACCGCCTCAATGTATGCTTAACTAAAAAAAAAGGTTATACCAATGACCCAATATATCCATATGTTTTTATCAAGAAAAATTGGTTAAATTTTGTGATAATTTCTATATATGTTGATGATCTTAATTTGATTGGAACTCCTGAAGAGATCCAAAAGGTTGTCGAATATTTGAAGAAAGAATTTGAGATCAAAGATTTTGGAAAGACAAAATTCTACCTTGATTTACAAATTGAGCATTTAAAAGGTGAAATTTTTGTCCACCAAACTGCTTATACCCAGAAGGTATTAAAACGATTTTATATAAATAAAACACATACGTTAAGTACTCCAATGGTCGTCAGATCACTAGATCCTAATAAGGATCCGTTTAGGCCACGAGAAGAACATAAAGAGATACTTGATCCTGAAGTACCATATCTCAGTGTAATTGGTGCGCTAATGTATCTTGCTAATTGTAAATTGCCAGATATATCATTTGCTGTGAGTTTATTGACAAGATTTAGTTTCTCGCCTACAAGACGACATTGGATTGGTATTAAACACATATTTCGCTATCTCCGAGGAGAAAAATCCTCCAACAATTTTATATGAAAATAATGCAACTTAGGAGGATATATTAAAGGAGATAGGACGAAACACATTTCACAGAATGGTGAGATTGATGTGCTACAAATCCGATCGGATAATAATTTGGCAGATTTGTTTACCAAGGCATTGCCGACTGCTACATTTGAGAAATTGGTGAAGAATATTGGAATGCGTCGGCTAAAAGATCTCAAATATTGTTTGCTTTAGGAGGAGAAATTATTACACAAGAATAGTGTACTCTTTTTCCTCACTAGGGTTTTTGTCCCACTGGGTTTTTCCCTAGTAAGGTTTTAACGAGGCATATTCTTTGTGTAATGGACATCCAAGAGGAGTGTTATGAAATAATTATAAGATGTGGATGTCCGAAGATACATGTATTCTCCCCAGGTTCATTAGTACATTGGATGAAGTACTTGAAATACTAAATTCATGTATTAATATTTAATAGGGTTCATGTACTTTTGATCTTGAATCACCTATATATAGGGATGAATCCTACTTCATTTCTAACCTTGAAGTACTTTGATCAGTGAATAGAATAATACTATAGTTCTTCTCTCTTTCTCCGCTTCTTACTCTACTATTCCAATCCCTACATTAGTAATTTATTTATTAGTTTTACAACAAAGTAATGGAAAGAGGATGTAAAGGGATGGAAATTTAAAGATCCACTCAACATCAAGCATATGCCCCTCATTCCATGAGAATAGAAAGCTGCTTGAACTTAGTTTAGGACAAAAAGGTAATTATGCCCAAATTGCATGCATGTATAACTTGTACCAAAATCTAGAACGAATCTTACCTATGTTTTTAATGCTTAAATTAAAGTCAAAGAATGAGTTTGACAGAGACTCCTTTTTATATATAATATAAGGATAAGCATAAAAATGTGGAAAGATTGACATAAAAATATGGATTAATTTTTCCTACACTGACAGTGTATACACTATCAGTGTTGGATGATTAACAACTATGAAAATTTTGAATTTGAAATTCAACTTTTGCACGCATGTTATAAATCCAACGATGATAGTGTATACACCGTCAGTGTAGGAAAGATTTACTCTAAAAATATTGGTAAATTTCCTTTCACCCTCCCGTGGTTTGGTGTATTATCACATAACCTCCCTATGATTTAAAACTTATACATTACGCTCTTATAGTTTGAGTTAAAGCGTCACTGTTAGATTTTTCATTAAAACTAGGGATAATTTCAAAAACCTCCCCTGAGTTTTCTGACAATTTCACTGAGTTCCCATGAGATTTGAAAATTACATATATCTCCCGTGATTTAATAGTTTTAGTAACAAAATCTTAAAATAATATTGACTTGGTCAAATTTTTAAATGAATACCCAAAACTACCCTTGTGTAATGAGTTTTAATTTATTTGCCTATAGAATTATAAGATTATCTAATGTAATTATAAGGAAAAGGTGACGAATTTTTCATATTCATACCTATTATTTGATAAACAACCATAATAATAATTTTATCACTATGATAGGATATTTTTTGTGGTATTTTATTGTAGATTTAGATTTATAAGATAAAAAAGAAAAGATTGAAATAATTGATTCAGAATTTATGAATTTTTTGAGTAGTGGGATTATCATAATTTAGTAGTGATTTTGGGTAATTTTCTTTTGATTTATTGTTAATTTTAATACCAAAAAATAGAAAACAAAGATTAGCAAAAAATATCAGATTACGTATAAAGTTAACTCATCAAAAAAATCATTAGTTTGACATTTGGTTGCAATAGAAATTGGAGATAACGGTAATTTTATAATTTTATTGATGAAAAATTAAAATAAAAAGGAATAAGAAGGAAAAAGAATGAAAAAATAATTTTAAAGTCATTCTAAGTATAAGCATACCAAACAAGAGAATTTCATTAAAATATTTAAGGGTAGTATTGTTATTTTAAATGACAAAGGAGGTATGTGTAATTTTCTAAACCTCAGGGAAGCTCAATGAAATTGTTAGAAACTTTAGGGGAAGTTTATGATATTATCCCTTAAAACTAATCGTCAATATTAAAAAGTCAAAATCAAATTAATAAAATAATAAATTCACCCTTTCATTACTTCTTTTTTTTTTCTTTTTCCCTTTTTGTTTCTCTTTTTCTTTGTCTTTTGTGAAGAGAAGCGATGATTTTTAAAAAATTATACTTTGACCTACTAAATCTTATTTTTTTTCCCAACAAAAAAGAAGAGAGGGAAAAAATAAATAAATAAGAAATACAAAATGCTATTAAAGAACATTGAAGATTTGATATATTCTATTTCTTATTATTATTTTTTATTTTATTTTCTTTTTTTATTTATGTGAAAAATGGTAGTCAAAGGGTAAATTAGCCAATTTTATTAGTTTCACTTTGACTTTTAGTTAACCATTAATTTTAATGAAAAAACTTACGATAATACTTGAACCTATAGGTGGCAAACAAACCCATTTAATTAAATTTACTCATACCCGCCTATGAATAGATGGGTATGGTTATCTTAAATTTTTACATATGGGTATAAATGGGTTACCCAATAATACCCATTAAATGGGTATTATTGGATAACCCATCAAATCCAATTAGCCCATTTAGAATTATTTTTTCCCAAACCTCCTCTCTTTCCCCATCCATTTTTTTTCAGATTTTTCATTTTGTCATGATATTACCTACTTTTGTTTCATTATTATAATTACTTATTAATTTTATCTTATCATTTTATTTTCTCTTAGTTTGTTAACTTGTTCATTTTTTAGCATTATCAATTTATAACAAGTTTTAGTCTTTTTTCCTATCTTTTCAAAATGAAATTTTAAATTTACATAGGAAAAAAATATTAGGGGTTCAAAATTTTTGGATTAAGTTTTTATGTTAACTTTTATAGTACTTAGTTCAAATTTTTATATTCTTATTGTTCCATTGTTAAATAGAATGTAATTTTGCAACCTAGAGTACGGATGGGAAAAAATTAGTAATTAGGCTCATTGAACATTATAAGTAAATATTTAAAACTAATGATGGGAATATAAATTGATGGTAGTATAAATTGATGACTTAGTTTGCAAAAATGAATTGAAATGAGTTTATAAAAAGTTAAAATAAATAGGTAATTGGGTTACCCAATTCATTTTTTGACTTACCCATTTATACCCATTTAATTAAATGAGTATAAATAGGTTGACTCACTTATACTCATTACCCATTTTAACCAACCCTCAATTCATTTTTTGACTTACCCATTTATACCCATTTAATTAAATGGGTATAAATGGGTTGATTCGTTTATATTCATTACCCATTTTAACCAATCCAAACCCATCCAAGTCACCTAGTTTGACACCTCTACTTGAACCCACACTATGAAGGGATTATGTACAAATTTTTAAACCATAAAGGAGTTATGTGATAAAGTCCCAAACTATAGGAGGGTAAAAGATAATTTATCCTAAAAATATATGGATAACTTTTTTTATACACTGTCAATGTAAAATATTTTTACACAAGCAAAGTGTAAAAAATTTCTACACTGTTAGTGCATAAAAAGTTAATCTAAAATATATGCTATGTAACTTAAAGCTTGAGAACTTCTACAATAAAATGTTAGAGAACTTCTGCTAACCACGTACTCTTATGCTGCCTTTTCTTTTATGATAATGCTCCAAAAGGAGTATTATAATTGTGAGAAAAAATTGAAAATTAACCGTTCTTCAGGTCTAAGTGGAGGATGTGCTAGTGGAGGACTTGTTGAGCTCTTGTCCTTGTGGACTGAATGTATACAAATGTGAATTTAAGACGGACCAATTCATCTTGGTAGCTGGCAGTAGTGGAACTGTTTTTGTATAGCGGATGGTAGGCAATGGAAAGGAAAATTAGGCACGAAAATGAAAACGCAGGTGGGCAAAAACATGGACATCCAGATGGAAGGAAAAAGGGAATGCTGTAATCCAATCTAAAAGTTTTCCAGCTTTATTTGGTAGACCATATGATTTGGATTGTTGCTATAATCCTTGAGCATTAAAGATTAAGAGAGATGGTAATCAAAAGATTAATTTTATTTTTTGCTCCTCTTAATTGTTTAATTTCATTCCAAAAATGTGGGAATCAATAGATGAAGAGAGGTGGAGCGAGCAAGTTAATGGTGAAATTTACATGCACTAGGAAAAGATGCATTTACTGCAACCTTCATGAGAGTAAATGCTTTGTGGAATCGGCATTTTGAAAGATATGTAATGCATCAAAATGTTGCTTATGCAGAAGGAGGAGATAATTTGAACGCAAGGTCCTCATATAAATACGAAATTTGTCATTACGTTCTTTTTCCAAATGTCCTTTTTCCAATTATAATGCTAAATATTTCTCTTGGAACCAAGGAAGAGCCAAGACCCTATAGTAAGTCAAATTTTAGTATAGTAAAACTTATTTTTTTAAAAAAAATAGAAACTACTAACATTACAAGCAGATTGTAATTGTACCTTGCAAGCACTCATTTTCTTAAAACGTTGCAAAATCAATTCATTAACAATTTTGTTGAATACATCTCTTGATTTTTTTTAAAAAAAATAATTTACGAACTACCATTGACTTGATCTTCTGTCAGTTTTTTTTAAGAAATTATCTTTAGCTTGTTATAAACAAAAAGCAAAAAATTTAGCATCCACTTGAAAAATTCTTGTTTTTGGAAACTTTCAAGTTTGAATATTTTGGTTTGAAGAATAGTTTTCTCACTCCACTCAAGAAAGTTCATTCCTGATTTTTGAAAACTTTGGAAAAATATATTTCTGAATTAACGTCCATAAATAACTTGAAATAAATTCAAAATTATTGTGATGGTAAGAATTATGAATTTTCAATGATTTGGGGTCAATGTATATGTAAAAGAGAATTTGGTAAAATTTAGTGGGATCAGTTAAGATGCAACTTCAAAATGTTTTAAAATTTCTCTACCCAAAGACTAATTTTTCTAAAGTTAAGTGGGGTCTATGTGGCTCTGCTTGGAACAAATAGGCCATAGCAATACATGGGTGCATTCATCTTAAAGTACAAGAAGGAATCAAGTTGTGCTTGACCTACCTATTAATTTCTGGCTAAATTCATCACAATATAATTTGCTTTCAAATAAAGAGCAATTATAATTGTCAAAAAATGAGTTTAAAAAATAAAGTGTATCTTTAGTGGAATGTTCCAAAAGTTTGCTCCAACTTGCTTATTGTCATGCAGTAGAGATACATTCTATTGTATTGTATGGATAAAGAATAGAAAAGAATTCAAAAACCAAGCATATGAGAAATGCAAAACCAGTTCAATGTTAACATAAATGATATATGTTTTATAAAGCTCAAATATCATGCTATTATAATTACAAATGCATAAAATTTCACCATTATTTTTTTTTCAAACAAGACACTATCATGTAAAAACTTCAATCCTACAAATTCACAATAAAACTTGTAAGAAATTCAAATGAAAGGCTTTTCAATGGATAAATTTACCAAAGGCAGTGCAACATTGAATTATGCATTAAAAAGGAACTAAAACATCATAATTACATAATACAAATTTTGCATTTAGAATTAAGACTAATAGGGTGCATTTTGTTAGTAATTTTGTCGATATTTTCCCCTTAAATTTTGACCAATATTGTATTAATTAGTAGATTCTACTCATATTTGATAAATGGTACCAATTGTAAGAAAGCGGAGCAAAAATGAGTTAAAGGGGGCAACTTTCCAGAAGACCTGTGCATTGTTTGGCGTGGGCATGTCTATGTCCTGTTGTCTAATCTGGAAAGTTCAGAATTTTTGTGACGCCCTCACCTCTCCCTAGGGCGAACCCTAGGGTATCAGCGGAACGCCTGCCCAACTCTTGTCAGAACTCATGCACTCATTCAAGCTTAATATAAAGCCACAAAACAACCATCGACTTAAATAAAAGTACTTTGAATATACAAGCCATAACTTCTAGGGTTAACAAATATAATTACAATCCACCAACTAAGAGTAACAAAAGTTACACTTTAAGAGTCACTAATTCATACAAAAATACTAGCTTCCATCGAATCGCTAGTCTAGATCCACTGAACCACCTTCAAAGTCTGTTAAGGAAAACAAACTTAAAGGGGTGAGCGAATGCTCAGTGAGGCCAAGAAAATAAACAGGCAAGCAAGTAACACCAATCAATCAAATAACATGATTAAAAACAACTTTAAACATGACATTTCATTTAAGTGCACAAGTAGGAATTTAACACACAAGAAGGATACAGGAACTCTCAGGAACTATTTCCACGTCTCGATCAGTTTGCCATCGGGGTTGACCCTCCGTCAACTCAAGTAGTAACACGACCGTAGTGCTCCACTTATTTCCCCCATCCAACTTACACCCACTCGGATCCGAAACCAAACACTTAAGGGTGGCGATACTATTCGAGTATGCCAAGTAAGATCTCTCCAATAGATCAAGCTATTATTTCTCAAGGTTCACCAAACTTCTCGACCAAACTCTTGCCAGCTCGAGTTACAAGGTTAGCCAATGGATTGGGGCGTCTCCACACGTGTATTTGGTCGACGAGACAACACTCCAATTGACTTTGAATGTTTATGGCTCTGAGTCGGTATGAGAGGCACCTCCCACCCGAATAGGGTGTAGTACATGCTGTCGCTCAGTGCTCACAAGTTAAAACAGGTTTATGTACAAGTGTAAGTCATGTATATTCATGCAATAAGTATCATGAAATTAGAAAGAGAGAGAACGAAGGCGATAAAGTACAACCTCGCCTCGGTAAATTCACGTATCATGTATAGCACTTGTACAAATAACATTTAAATCACATCAACATTTAATATGCACTTGACACTCACCAATTTCAAAAGCAAGTGAGCAAGAAATTCCTTAAAGCTCCTCGCCGGAATTCCTTTCGAATCCCTCTTGAGTACCTGAAGAAATATTAACCAACCATCACTCACGGCTGCCCAAGGTCATCGAGCATACAAAGAAGAAAGTTCGTTTGCCTAGAATTAGGACAATGCATCAAAAGGGTTTATTTCATGGAAAAATCGAGATTCACAAATGAAGGTTTAGGGTCACAAGTTCGAGTCAAGTTAAAGGCGCTTTTCTCGCTAAATCATTGAAACAATGCTCAAAAGAGAGCTCAAAGGTCGTTTTTAATTCAAGTCGTGGTAAGTAAATCTCAAACCAAGAGAAAATACCATTTTCACTTTCGGCACGAAAATCGAGGAAAAAGGGGTAGATGGTTTTCATCTCCCAAAAGTTCAAATCTTATGACCCAAAAGTTAAAATATAAAGAACGCTCACATTTTCAAACTAATAGAGTCCAAACTCGTCCAAAAATCCACTCATTTCATAGTAAAAGTCAAGGCTAAGGTTCCAAGGTTCAAGTATAAAACTAGTGAAATTCACCAAGAATTACTCTGGTCAAAATGCTCTCTTTTGATGGAAATCGAGGCCATAAGAATAGGGGTTAAAGTCCCTAATTCAAGTATGAAGAGAGGTGCTATAAATCAAGGGAGTTATGCAACCAAGAAGAATCATGAAAAGAGGATTAATCCCTTGAAAACTAAGATTCGAGGTGAAGGTTTAAAGTTCAAAAGACATTGTACCTAATCATGAAATTAAACTTAAAACGGTCCAACAATAGCAAAGGAAGGTGGAAAGTTCTTTAAAAAAGAATATTTGTTTGAAAACAGAAAATTTTCAGGTTGGTGCGACACTACTTGGAAACATCGTATCTCGAGTTCTATAAGTCCAAAAATTGAAAACTTTATACCTTTGGAAACTGGACTCAAAGCACTAAAACTTTATAGAAGACACTTTTCTTAGACTCCAATTCAAAGTCATTCAAATTTTAGCTCAAAGTCGCTGTACTAGATAGGACAGAGCAAAACAGGCTTGCAAATTCAGTGAAGTTTGGAAATTCGGAAAAATTCGTAGAAATGGAATCAGCCTTTGAAATTTATACCACAATTAAAAATAAAAATATAGTTTCAAATGCAATAAACAGAACTCAATTTGGACCTTTCTACGCCAAGATACAACAGTTCAAAGAAAACTGAATTTTGGAACCTGTTTTCGAAATTCCCAGTTTTGAAGGCTTGACAGAGTTTCAAAATTCGATCATAACTAGAGCTACAGAACTCAAAATTTAGTGTGGTGTATGGCGTTGAAAACTAGATTCTAAATTATACAATTCACTAGAAGGAACTGTCATAAAATTCGTTTTGCAAGATACGTAAAATTGAGCTACAAACTGCAGCTAAGACTGTTTCTCGGATGAAAGCAGTGAGGAATTTCAGTGATTTTGTTGGTTCACTACAGCTCCTAGGAAACGAGTTAGGAGGTGCATTTTATACCGACGGAAAACTCTCAGAGTCTAGTTTCGGATGCCACAAACGGCACTCAATTTCAACTCCCAGAAAACAAGTTATGACCAAAAACGTATACACTGGTTGGGGTCACCTGATCAGAAATTTTCCAGAATTCAACCCCACTTTAACCCTACTTTAACACAATCAAATGGAAAGCTTTTTGGGAGATATTTCATACACATAACCATCAACATGTATAAAGTATTATTGCACCAAAATAACATCCAAAAATTCGAAATTAACAAGAGAGAAACAACCAGAAATTTCGGCCAGCAAGCACTTTCTCTCCTCTAGCTTTCTTTTCCAACTTTCCAACTAGAACTACACCATATCTCATCAAAGCAAGTAACAAACAAGCAATTAAACACATAAAATCCTCAAGGCCTCTACCTATAAAGCCACCTCAAGTCCACTACCTAATGTCAAGGTTCTTTAGAACCCTTCAACAACCCAACAACTAAACTAACTTACTACTATGAAATGAAGAGGAAAAGTTGAGGGTTTCTTGGAGGATTACCTTGCTGCAAAATGAAGACTAAACACTAGGGTTTGAGCTTCTAAATCACCAAGTTTCTTCCTTGATCAAGTCCTCTTCCAAGCTTGTATGAAGACCCAAGACAAGAAGCAAATTTAGAGATCTTTTGTGGAGCAAAAATAGAAGACAAAAGCTGAAATTTTTGAGGGGAAATGGGGAGGGGAAGTTCGGCCAAGGCAAGAGTGGAGAGGAAGAAAGGTTTGGTGGTAGTTGGGTGATGTGATGTTGTGTAAGAAGGATGGACATAAAGTGCTCTTGGTGCCCCAAAAGTCAACATCCGATTAGTGTGCAATTAGTGCTCCAAATTGAGGTTAACTTAACTCACTCACATCTAATCTCTCAATTAAATTTTCTTAGTCTACCATTAATCATCCTTAATTCTCCAAGATTATCACACTCTCGGACCGAATTTACCTCGAAAAATATGCATTCACTATTTCTCGCTAAACGGACCGCAGAAAAATGAAATTCGCTAACGAAACGTTTTAAAATTATGAATGAGACATTTTTGCATACAAATGGATTTGAAATGAATGAAATAAATTATTCGGAGTAAACGGATAAATAAATAATTAAATAAGCCAGTAAAATGAAAAAAAAGTAAGTAAAATGAAATAAAAAAAATTCGGGTCCTCACAATTTTCCTATGCATAGAAGTTTCCTAATTGAAATCGAATTCCAAGCAAACATTTTGGTGAAGATTGGAGAGATTTCTGTCCTTATTAGATAGAGTATTCAATTAGGAAAAAATAAACATTATCCTTTTAAGTTTTTCTTTTCCAATTAGGAATATACTTTATCTCAACAAGCTTAAAACTGGGAGATTAGTTAGGGAATCGGGACGGCTGGCTATTTGACAACTACTTCCAAGCAAGAAACAATGGTATGATATCTTCTCCTTGGAAAAAGAGAACGTAAGTTTGTTCTTTTCTCTTGGACGCATGTCCCTTGCAATTTACCATATTCATGCATTGGGATTTTTCTACACAATGAACAACTAATTTACTTTTTTAGTCAAAGGTCAACTTGAATATGCGGACCCAAACATCGATGAGATTGAATTGATTCTTAATTGTTTCTTTTAATTCATTGGTATTCATTTAGCTTTTATGATTGTTTTATTATTTGAATGTCAAGGGCTTGATATTTGAATTAGCTTAATAATCTACTGCCATATTGTAGACACCAAATTTTTGTTAATGTTTTCTTGAATTTTTATCTATTTAATGAGCTATTTATTTTCTTGTATTTGAATGTTTTTTCCTCTCATTTTTGTAGGTTTATGTTAAGAAAAGAAAAATAGAAAAAAAGAAGAAAAATCACCCCTGACCATTTCTCTTTTACCAAATACACATTAACCTATTGTTACACAATTTTTTTCATTGACCTTTCCTTTCATTTGGAAAAATTCATCATTTTATCCCATGGCTCTTTCTTGTCATTCGGTGAAAACCATCATTTTTTACAAACCTAACTCCCTAAGTTCTCCCTGACACTCTCGACTCTTTCTTTTTTCCCTCAAGAAGACAAGACACAACTCGAACTCTTCCTCCACTCTCGGTTCTTTTCCTTTTCCCCTCAAGAAGAAATAAAAAGAAAATCCAATTTTCCCTCAATCTCTATCTCACTCTCGATCCTCTTCCCTCCTAAGAATCCCAATACTCAAAACTCCCCCAAAACCTCTCTATCTCACTCTCAGCTTTATTTCTCCCCTTCCCCTATACATATTATCCTACAAATCAAACACAAGAGAAGGCAAGCAATTGGACGTGAGGGGGCTGGAATTTCATTAGAAATTTTTAACCGAGGACATAAGAGTTACTACCACTTTCATCGAGCTATTTTTTAGTTTTTCTTTATCATGTTAAATCCATGTATTGTTGTTTAGTTTCTCTTGCTTTTGTTGTTACTGCTGGTGTTGTTGAAGTTTTTGGGATAAGTCATGAATAAAATTAAGAAAAGAGAAATGGCCCTGTGAATGCATATTAAGTGTTTGTAAAAATGCTAAAATGAAAAACGAATCAAATTAGTGAATTTTTTTGTGCATATTTTCGTTAAAATGGATGACCATTAGCTAGTACAGGGTTTGGAAAGATGTTTGATTGTTCGAAATTTTAGTTTTGACCTAAAAGCAAGAAATGGATTTTTTCAAAATTAGGGGCTGATTTGTTTTGATTTGTTATTTTGTTATTGTCATCTTGTTAAACTAAGATCATAGTTGTATTGTAGAAGTTATAAGGAGTGTTTTGGTATAAATTTTTTATTTTTAATGGTGATTATTATGATTTTAAAAAATAAAAAACTGGACTATTTTTTGGCAATTTAGCCATTTTTTGTTCATTTTTTGGAAAAACTAAACCAAAAAATGGATTGTACGCAAAAAATCGAGTTAAAGTGTATATTTTGGTGATTTTTCGTGACCGGAGAGGTTGCCAATGATGGTCCGGCAGCGTCGCTATCGTTCATGGTTGGCGGTGGCAAGGACTTTCAGCTTGCCAAAGAAGAAGAAGAAGAAGAAGAAGAAGAAGAAAAGGGGACGAGGAAGAAAGAAAAGGAAGGAGAAAAGAAGAAAGAAAAAAGGAAAGAAAATAAAGAAAGAAGAGAATTCGGCAATTTTTTTAAAAAATTTTATTTTCTAGTGGGCTAGAGTTTTTCTTTTCGGGCTTTCGTCTAGGCTCTGGAATTATTTTACACTTGGACTTGCTTTTGTTTTAATGAAAATAGCCCACATTTTTCTTTTGGGTAGGAGCCGTCCAACCCAGGCAGACATAATTGGCCCAATTTAGTTTGTTTGTGTCTTGAAAAAATCATAAAATAAATTTTACACTTTAGTCCTGATCTTTTGAGTAGTTTTACTATGATCCAGAAAATTTTAAATTTCTTTCACTTTGGTCCTTAATTTATTTATAATTTGGTCCCTAAACTTTATCTTTTATTTAATTTTGACCTCTAAATTTTTGAAAAATTATATTTTTACCCCCAAATTTTCTAAATTTTTGCAGTTTAGTATTGATTTTTTTGACTCTCTATTATGATTGTTTCTTTTCTTTAATAGTTAATTATATTACTCTTGAGTATATTTCACTTGTAATTTTTAGATGTCCTTAAGTTTCTTTATATTTGACATATTAATGTGAATTTAGTACTTTTTATTATTATTATTATTTTCAATTAAATTAGTGTCATGATTCTTTTGTTCATTTTGAATATAAATAGGGCAATTTGACTCACTTTAGCCACTACTTCAAAAGGGAGGTACCCCTATTATCATTTAAAATTTAAATACGTGCTCTTATGTGCTCTTACGTGCTTCTCTGTATTGATATGTCTTTACATGCCTTGTTATTTATTTAATTCAAATTTTTATTTAAATTTTCTTATGTTTATTTAGTTAATTGGAAGGTATTTTAATATCTCAAGATGTAATAGATAGGTAATATTTTTGAAAAATTTTAATTAGATAGACAAATATAATAGATAAGATAAATAGGTTTATTTCATTATATTTTTCCATTTTACATTGTAATTAGATCCCCTATTATAATAGATAGTTTATTTTATTATATTTCTCCATTTTAGATTGTAATTAAACTCCCCACTATAATGATAGGTTTTGTGTGTTTATATGGCTTATGTATTTATATACTTTATTCACTTTTCTTAAGATTTTTACAATTAGATAATATGTTTATGTATTACGTGCTACGTGCTTTTACATGCTTTTTTGTTTTAATTTATACCTTATTCGTTTTACTATATATTATTAATGCATGATATCACCATACTAGTCCAATGCCAGTTGTGGCTTCTCCCTCTACTTAATTGCTAGTCCAACATTAGTAAGAATTTTTAGAAATGGACCAGTCCAACGTTAGACACTTAGATCGTTCATGTGTTAGATTCATTTTTTGCGTGACATTCATTACATTTTCATGCATATTTTTTTTATTTTAAGATCTTTTATCATTTGCATGATATTTCCTATTATATTATCTCATATTCTCTATATGTGTTAATCATATCATTTAAGATTGCATCTCATTTAAGAAATTATAAAATAAGTTAGTTCATTTGCTTGTCTAAATTAGGAGAATTGCTCTTTGAACATGGGAAATGGGCGATTATAAATTTTTAGTTTAAATACTCCGTTAATCCCTATATAAGATAACTATGTCACGAATTTTTGTCTCCCGTATCCATTATATTACATCCCTTTTTCTTTGATCACTTATATTTATGTATAATTTAATTTTCTTTTCTTTTGAATTTCATTTTGCATACTCGTGACCCTTTTAAGAGATTATTTTGATCTTCGCAATTAATGCGATTGTTATCAATTAAACCTTTGAATGGACATTTTGTCCCTTTCGATATTTTGTATAAATTTAGATTTGCATCTATGTACGAAACATCCAAACATGATAAATTTAAGGATTAGATTAGGAAAATTTTTAACTAAATCTTTCAACTAATTTAGACTAGGTGGAATGGATGCTTTAAATTTGAGTCAATCGAACATTTGCCTTCTCTTTTTTCAATCGTGACTCCCGACTCATTTTTTCTTGTTTTTCAAAGATTTGGAATTGTCGTAAAGGATTTTATTCTTATTTTTATTAAAAATATTTTTAGGTGACTTGGTACATTTAAATTCAATACTAAGTGGTAACTCCTGTTTTCTTAAAATCCTTTTTAGACTAAATTTTGGGTTCAAACTGTCGTAGTTTTTAAAATCCCATTTTAGGCACCTTTTCACTTATTTTTAAATGGAAAACCACATCTTTTGTAAAAACATCTTTTTCATCGTGAAAAATAGGGCACAACATATATTAATCAGTTAAATCCATAATTGTTTGATTGATTAATATTAGTGGTAACTAGCATGATTGGTTTCATGTTAGAAAAAAGTATGATCTAACTTAGAAAAACTCTCATGACATGTTTGTTAGTTAGGATCGGATTTTTCTAGTTTTTAATGCAATCGGAGAATTAAATTCTATTGTCGTACCTAGGGTTATTTTTTGGTTAAGAAAACAGTTGATGGTTGTACCTTGAATATCGATAAAATAACGAAAAACTAGCTATCAGATCTTATTGATGGTTATAACCAATTTATTAATGAGTAATTGAACTATTTTTGCATCGAGAATCACTTGTGAGAATCGTATCTGAAAAGTTACACCTTTCGCTAGAATCATGCCTATTATTGATTAATTCTTGTTTATTTTCATAAATTATTTTTATAATTAGTTAATTAGTTATTTTTTGAATTTATCAAAAATCCCTCCATTGTAAGGATCGAAGACAACTTAAGAGGGAGGGTGAATTAGCTTGATTATAAAGTTAATCAAGTTATGCGCATTTTTTTGGCTAATATGAAATTTACACTCTTTTCTAAGTGATCAAACAATGAATCAATCAATCAATGAACAAAATTACTTGAGAAAAGTAGAAGATATAAACAATTAAAAGATCACAAGATAGCAATAAGTAAATAAGAAGGGAAGAATTGTAAACCAATTGACTACCAAACTCCTCTTGAGCTTGTAGATCAATTTATAAAATAAGTTTCAAATTGATGAAATACAACTAATCTTGTATACAAAGGAAGGCTCACTTCCTCCTTACCCCAAGGTCCACTCGGTCAAAATAAGAAATTTTACTATACCTCAAAACAACCCTCACAGAACTACACTATTGAAATATTTACTCATAAATGAAAATCTTACAATGAATTTCATATCACCAAGACTACAAATCTTTCTTGGAGAGTGTTTTCTCACTAAAACTACTCTATTTCTTTTGTATTTTTAGTGTGCAAAAGTTGTTTGAATTTTCTGACTATGCACTATTTATACAAGACCAAGAAAGTGTTTCATTAATGTTTCCAACGGATAGAAAGTAACTGAACAGTCAACTAGCCGTTGGGAGTATTGGACGTCCGGTATTACCGTTGTTTGCGTCCGATAGCGGATAGAGAGTTTGAAAGATCCTATCGGACGTCCGGTACTTCCGTCCGATAGCAGACAAAGAATTTGAAAGATTCTATCAGAGGTCCGATCCTTGCGTCCGATAGCAGACAGAGAGTTTAAAGGATTATCTCAATTCTATTGCACGTTCAGTATTGTTTTTGTGAGCGTCCGATAGCTTTTGTCGAGTTTGAAAGATCCTATGGGATGTCCGGTACTTCCGTTCGATAGCAGACAAAGATTTTGAAGGATTTTATCAAACGTCCGATACTTGTGTTCGACAGCTTTCGTCTTCCTTTTTCTTCTTTAAAATGCTCTTATCTTTGAATCAAATTGCTTCAATGTTGAAAGGATTTCTTGAAAAGATATTAGTATCATCCATTGTTTTGTAAACATTAAAAGTTATGGACCAATGTCAACATTCTCTCCCTTTTTTATGATGACAAAACAATGGATGGAAAAAAGAAAAAGATTGAGCAAATGAGCATAATCTCCTCCTCACTTTAAGTGCCAAACTTATAATCTCAGGAAAACTCCCCCTTTCACATAACATCCATTTCTCCCCCTTTTTATCATCATAAGATAAGAGTAAAATCCAGCAACCATAATCCATAATATAGTTTCCATAAAAGAGATCCAAAATACAAATCAAAAATAGAGAAATGATACCAGAATTCAGTAACCACCAACATACCAACATCAATTATCAGCAAAAAATAGAGAATTAATACCAAAAAAAGTACAAAACAGAGAAATATCAACCAAAATACATTAGCAATTCAACTAAAAACCATCAATGTTAACCAAAATTTATTAGTGCAGAGTACTTGAAATATCAAAAGAGAAAATACAAGAGATGTATCCTAATATAAAGTGCAAATGACCTTAGAGTGTTTAAAGTGTAATCACAAAATTTCAAAAAGTCACAACATTTAAATTTCGAACAATTGACACTTCTAATTTTAACAATATTCAAACAAGCAGATTTTGAACTTTTACAAATAAGGAAACGAAATTTTTTTAAAAATATCATCTTTGTGAGTAAGAAAAATCACCCAAGTGTATTTAGAATAATCATCAATAATGACTAAACAATATCTTTTACCACCCAAATTAGCAATTTGTGTAGGACCAAACGAATCAAGATGTGAAACCTCCAATGGTTTAGAGGTAGAAACACGTCATTTCCAAATGTTACTATGCCACTAGATTTTGGGTTGAAGTTGATGAATTGTGATGGATCACCGGTCATGTGTCTTGAACATTCACTGTCTATGAATCACATTGATTCCTTAATGATGTTCACCAGATTCACCCACTCAGGAGTTCAAGAACTAATATTTGGTACCCATAAATTTTTTGGTCCTTGAGAGTTAGCATTATATCTAAATATCCATTTTCATTTTATACCTCTTCTCATGTTGTTCATCATATAGCAATTGCTTTTCATGTGACCTTTTTGACAACAAAAATTACACATAATCAATGAGTTATTTGCATAAACAGATTTAATAAATCTTACTTGTCTTCTCTTATAAGTAGCAAAATCATTTGCATCAGAATTTATCTTCTTTTCATAAGTGTCAAGATGAGTCTTGATTCATTCCCTTGAAAACAGTTTTATTTTTTATATTGAAGCAAATTATTTAAATCATCCATTCTTCTTGTTAAATCACCTTGTTCCTTTTTGAACAATTCACAAAGTTTTATTTTTCTATCAAACTCAAAATGTAAGACAGTCTCATTCTTTTTGAAGTAATCATTTTCAACTTTCAACCTTTTGTTTTGTTGAAAAAGATTTGCATTATCTTGAAACAAAAAACTAATTTTCTGTTTTAACTCCTTATTGCTAGCATAAAATTCTTTTAAACTATCATGCAATTTTATAATGAAATATTCAAGATCATCATCGGTTTCATCATCACTTTCAAATTGAGGGTTACAAGTTGTTATCTCATTATCTCCAATGGCCACAAAAGTCAATTGAACAGATTCTTCTTCCTCTTCAATTTCACCATCGGAATTGTACTCATTCCATGTGAATTGAAAGTTGTTGAATCTTGATTTTCTTCCTTCTTTCATTTTTTTCATTGGACACTCACTTATGTAGTGTCCAAATTGGTCGCATTCATAGCATTTGTCACATTGCCTTTTGTTGCCTCTTGCTTTTCTTTGTTTCTTGCATTGTTGAATTGATTGAAATTTGAATTGTTATATTCTCCTTTTCTGAATCTCCTTTTGTTGAGAATATTCTTGAAACTTTTTGTAATGAGAGTTAGATCATTATCATTCATATCTTCACCATCCAATGAAATTGAGTCATCTTCATCTTGAGATACTTTTAGAGCGATGCTCCTTTTTACTTTTGCATTTTCTTCTTCTTGTATCTTGGTCTTTAATTTCAACTCATAAGATATTAGAGAGTTTATAAGAGATGCAATAGGTATTGAATTTAAATCTTTTACCTCTTCAATAACAATCACTTTATTTTCCCAATCATTAGACAAAGTATTCAAGATTTTTCTATTTTTCTTTCCTAAGGTATATTTCTTTTCCAAAACTTCTAAATCTTTAATAAGATCATTGAATTTACAATACATTTGATCAATATTTTCATGAGATTCCATCTTAAACGACTCATATTTAGTAACTAAGATAGATTTCTCTTATTCTCTAACATTCTTATTACCTTCATGAATTTCTTTCAGTTTGTCCCAAATTTCTTTAATTGACTTGCAACTCTTGACTCTAATAGATTGAATCTATAGCACTTTATAACATATTCATGACTTTTGCATTTAACGTGAGATGAGTTCTATGCTTAAATGTCAGTTCATTTCTTATTTTTGGTATAAGTCTATGAGTATTTTCATTTATAACAGAGGCATCATATGGATCTTCACTAATAATAAATCACAACTCAATATCAATAGATTATAAAAAGAATGATAGTCATTCTTTTTTTCCAACTCACATAATTTGATCCATTAAATATAGGAGATCTAATCACAGATTGTCTTTCAAAAAATATGACATTGTTGATTGTCATCTTTACTCCTAAGCCGTTTGAACTTAATCTCTAAGATACCAAATTCTGATACCAATTGTAAGTATCGAAAATAACCTAAGAGGAGGGGTGAATTAGATTGATTATAAAGTTAATCATGTTATGGGCACTTTTTTGGCTAATATGAAATTTACTTTCTTTTCTAAGTGATTACATAATGAATGAATCAATTAATGAACAAAATCACTTGAGAGAAGTAGAAAATATAAGCAATTTAAAGATCACAAGATAACAGTAAGTAAATAAGAAGGGAAGAATTACAACTCAATTGACTGCCAAACTCCTCTTGAGCTTGTAAATCAATTTATAGAATAAGTTTTTTCAATTTGATGAAATACAACCAATCTTATGTACAAAGGAAAACTCACTTCCTTCTTGCCCCAAATTCCACTCGATCAAGTTAGAAAATTTTACTATCCCTCAGGACAACTCTCACAGAACTATACTATTGAAATATTCACTCATAAATAAAAAACTTACAATGAATTTCACACCACCAAAACTACAAATTTTCATTGGAGAGTGTTTTCTTACTATAACTACTCTATATCTTTTGTATCTTCAGTGTGTAAAAGTTGATTGAAGTTTCTGACCATGCAGTATTTATACAAGACCAAGAAAGTATTTCATTAATATTTCCAATGGATAGAAAATAATTGAACAGTCAACTAGCTGTTGAAAGTATCGGATGTCCGGTACTATCATTGTTTGCGTCCGATAGCAAATAGAGAGTTTGAAAGATCCTATCGGACGTCCGGTACTTCCGTCCGATAGTAGACAAAGAGTTTGAAAGATTCTATTGGACGTCCGATACTTGCGTCTGATAGCAGACAGAGAGTTTGAAAGATTATCTCAATTCTATCGAACATTCGGTATTGTCTTTGTGAGCGTCCGACAGCTTTCGTCGAATACGAAGGATCCTATCGGATGTCCGGTACTTCCATTCTATAGCAGACAAAGATTTTGAAGGATTCTATCAGACATCCGATGCTTGCGTCCGACAGCCTTCGTCTCCCTTTTTCTTCTTTCAAATGCTCTTGTTTTTTAATCAAATTGCTTCAAGATTGAAAGGATTTCTTAAAGAAATATTAGTATCATTTATTGTTTTGTAAATTCAAAAGTTAGGGATCAAGGTTAACACCCATAATTCTCACCCTAAAAAGAAGTAAATTTCTGACCAATCCCTATGGAGATGATCCTACTTACTGCTATATACAAGATTTATATTTTCTTGAGTAAGACTTTAATTATTGTATAGATTTGATACCTGTCAATTTTTGGCGTCGTTGCCGAGAATTAGTATTAATTTATTTGTTTCTTTTAGAGTTTACTTTATTTTTAATTACGATATTTTTGCTAGTTTATGTCTCGTTCTTCTCACACAGGTAAATTAATCTTTGATCCTGAAGTTGAGAAAATCACGTATGAAAGGAAACCAGAAAACGCAAGGAGGAGCAATCGTCTATTGCATCCCCAAGACTTAATTTAGCATTGCCAAATTCTTTGAGCAAGAATTCAAGTGATTTAGAAGAAAAAGAAGTCACTATAGCCAATAATTGGACACTGAAGGAGTTGGCTACTCCTAATTTAAATCAACAACCAATATGCATTACTTTTCTAAATTTAGATGAAAATACTTTATTTGAGTTAAAACCTTAGTTAATTCATCTCTTACCTTCTTTTCATGATCTACTAGGTAAAAAGCCCTACAAATATTTGCAAGAGTTCTATGTAGTTTGTTCAAGTATGAAACGTCTCAAAGTTACTGAGGAGCAGATAAAGATGAGAGTGTTTCCTTTTTCTCTCAAGAATTCAAAAAAGACTGGTTGTACTATTTACTTGCAAGGGGTATCATAACCTAGACGTAGTTAAAGAAGAAATTTTTAGAAAAGTATTTCCCTACTTCTTGGGCTGCAAGTTTGAGAAAAAAGATATGCATAATCAAGTAGCAACATGGAGAATCCTTATATAAGTACTAGGAGAAGTTCAATAAATTATGCACCAAATGTTCACAACATTAGATAAGTGATCAACTATTGATCCAATATTTCTACAAAAGGGCTCCATCTATTCGATCGGAGCATCATTAACATTGCAAGTGATGGAACACTGGTGAATAAGACCCCCAAAGAAGCATGGAACTTGGTCAAAAAAATGGCAAAGAATTCACAAAAATTTGGTTTTTGCTATAATAATTCCATTTGTAGAGTGAATGATGTTGAGACTTCATCTATTCAATAGCAATTATTCGAACTCACATCTTTTATGCAACAATTGGCTGTAGGGAATTTGCAACATGCCAGGTGTGTGAGGTTTGCACAAATGTAGGTTACTCTACGGATATATATCTAATGATTTAAGAGAAGAGTGCTGAACAAGAACATATGGTTGGTAATATGCCCGTACAATGTAAACAATATGATTCATACTCTAATACCTATAATAGAGGTTGGAGGGATCATCTGGACCTTAACTATGGAGAGAATAGACAACCAAATTTTTTTCAAAATAGACAATATAGGATCCAGCCTCAATACCAACCAAAGCCTCAACCTATGTTTTCTAATTCAGGTAACTCTTTAGAAGACATCGTTAAAACACTAGCTTTTAACACATTGCAATTTCAATAGAAAATCAAGGCAAACATACACAATTTGAAAAATCAAATGAGTCAATTGGTGACTGTAGTAAATTATCTAAAATCCAAAGTGGAAAGAATGTTGCCATCACAACCTGAAATAAACCCCAAGAACGTGAGCGCTATGACCCTCAAGAGTGGCAAAGAGATAGAGGGACCCAAGTTGATCACTCTAAAGAATAAAAGTGAAGATCATATTGAAAAGGAGATTGAAAAAGAAGGACAGAACAACATGAGTCCTAAACTGATTTCTAATCCCGTAATTCAAGTTAAATCTCATATAGCTCCCTTTCCTAGCAAGTTAGAGAAATAAAAAAAACAGGACAAAGAAAGAGAGATTTTAGAAGTGTTTTGGAAGATGGTAATCAATATTCTTTTTTTAGACGCAATCAAGCAAGTGCCACAATACACTAAATTTTTGAAGAAGTTCTGCATCAATAAGAAGAAATAAAAAGGGGATGAGCAAATTGTGGTAGGTAAGAATATCTCAACGATTTTATAAAAAAAAACTACCACCTAAATATAGGAATGCAGATATGTTTAATATCCCCTGTAAAATTGAAAATTTTAGAATTAGAAGTGCCATACTAGATTTAGGGGTTTCTATTAATATGATGCCTAAATCTATTTATGATTTTCTAAATTTAGGAAAGAAACAAGGATGATAATTCAATTAACTAATCGTACATTTGCTTATCTAGGTGGGATAATTGAGGATGTTTTAGTTTAAGTAGATCGATTAATTTTTTCTGCTGATTTTTATATGTTTTACATAGATGATGAACACTTTTCAAATCCATCACTTATTATATTAGAGAGACCCTTCTTGAGCAGTACCCAAACTAAGATTGATGTTAGTAAGGGTATACTTATGATGAATTTAGATATAGAAGTAGTTCATTTTAATATTTTTTGATGAAATAAAATATCCCATTAACTCTCATTCTATGTTTACTATTTATACTATTAATCCCACTGTACAATAATTTTTTGAATTTAATTTTAAGTAGATGGATTAATTTTTTCTACTGATTTTTGTATACTTTACATGGATGATGAACACTTTTCAAGTCCATCACCTATTATATTAGAGAGACCCTTTTTAAGCAATTCCCAAACTAAGATTGATGTTAGTAAGGATACACTTAGATGGAATTTGATGGAGAAGTAGTTCATTTTAATATTTTTGATGAAATAAAACATCTTAACTCTTATTCTGTGTTTACTATTCATGCTATTAATTCCACTGTGCAAGAATTTTCTGAATTTAATTGCAGGAGTAAATTGAAAGTTATTGCAAACAAACATCATGGGTTGAAAGCAAATTATGATGTGAAAATGGACAAAAAAGTTAAAGGAAGTGGTTGCATGTAATCGTGATTTGGATCCTAAGAAATTTTACCAATTGCAAGAAAGTTTGAATTACAACCGGATTGAGAAATGATGATTTATGTCTAGCCAAAAATATTAAAGAAAGGCACTTATTGTGAGGCAACCCAATTCATTTTTAGTTCATCTTTATTACTTTTATTTTAGGTTTCTTGCTTTATGTGCATTTTGTTTTGATTTTGTTGTTTTGGTGGGCAAAAACTATTCTTTAACAGGACATGTTGTGCTTGGTTGGTTGTTGCACTCTCAAGATAAATTTGAATTTTCTAGAAGACTATTGGTCAATAAGGCGTGCCTGTGCTCCTAGGGCACATTGAAATTAGCAAGTTAAAAATTTTTGACCAGAAGACTCCTTATGTTTTAGGCGTACCCACGTCTAAAAAGATTGAAGAATTTAGTAACTACTTTCATTCTATTGGTTTCATCCTATCTTTTGCTTTCAATCCATAGCACTACGATACCCCTCCACATTCAAGGAAGTTTCATTGTCCTCTTTCCTTTTTTTTTTGTTCTTTATTTCTTACATTAGGGATAACGTGAGATTTAGGTGTAAGGGAGGGGTTATGTTAGGTAGTATGCTTTCTATAGTTCATATTTTCATTTTTGCTAGTAGTTTTTGTTGTTTACGATGAATATATGCAATCAAGATGCAATATGAGTAGCAATTTTATGCTAGTTAAGTATCATATTTTTCTTGACAATAGATTTGAGTGATGAATGTATTAGATTTGACATATTTTTAATTACTTGTGAGATTTTTGGCCCATTGATGACCATTTTATCCAATTTTGCCCTATTTTTTGTTTGTTGAGTTATTATCACATATATATTTTTTATTTTACAACTTGCTCACATATGGTTTTGTTATTCTAGAACTTGCTCTATTATGCATGTCAAGATCGCATTTTTGCTGAGTTTGATGCATAAAAATGACAATGGCACCTAGGATTTAGCTCTTTTGGAATTTCTTAAATTCATGCCCTTACTTTATTGACCATTAGTGAGCCGTGTTTGAGTCTTTAATCCTTTCTTTGTTTAAAAATTATAATTGTTACCTGAAACCTCTTATTTAAATTTTTTTGTCAAATGTTGTATCAAAGAGTTGCTATAATTTCATTGCATGGAGACTTGATTTGTTGATGCAAGGCAATGAATAGATGTTAACAATTGTTGATAAATGAAGTTGATTTGAAGGTGTTTATGTTTGTTAAAAAATATGAAAAAATGAAAACAAATAAAGAATGTGTACGCTGTGAAGTGTTTTTGGGCATAATTTGACATGTTGATATCATTGACGAAGGCCCATGAATATGCCGGCACTTGCTAAGTTGGTGGAAATTATCGAAAAGCCTTGACCATGTGGATTGTTGTGAATTTAATAGTTATGTGATGACCCCACCTTCCCCTAGGGCATACCCCAGAGATTAGCGGACCGCCTGCCCAACTCTCTCCAGAACTCATTCACTAATATTTTCAAATCAATAACACTAAAATCCTTCAATATAACATTTACATGCTACAAATCATCCAAATATTCAAACCAAAGTACAAACCAAACGAAAAGAGCTTAAACAATTAGTACCATAATATAGTGTTGGCCAAATACAAGTTCAAAATATCCTATTACAAACCATTACTATTCTTGTCTCTCTCATGCCCACACCCTGTTAAGGAAAATAAATAATAGGATGAGTTAAAAGTCCAGTGAAATTCCAAGAAAGCAACAAACAATCTATCGAGATTTATAAAATTTACATCATGCCATGATCACATATTTCATGAAACAAGTAATATCCATATAAATCATTTAATAATGTACAGTCAAAAACATTTTCAAGTAAATGGATACAGTTTACTCTTGCAAGGTAGTTCAGTAGAAACAGTATGCTCTTGCGAGCTAGCTGAGTAGAAACAATATACTCTTGCGAGCCAATTCAGTAGCAGGTTGTCCAAGATTCGTTGACACTCCGTCAACCTTGGAAATATAGTAACAAGTCCAGTAGAACTCCGTTTATCTCCAATCTCCATTCACTGTTCAACCCCTTACCGAGTCCAAACTCCAAAGATAACAGTAGAGATAATACTCAAGTATACCAAATCGAGTGGATCCAATCTAATGGAGTAACAGTAAACAGTACCCATGGTTCGTCAATCTCCTCGGTCAAGCCGTTGCTGGTTCGATTCGACTAACTAACTAGTGGAGTTTGGGATCCCAAACACTCAGTATAATTGATGAGATAACATTTCCAACCAACTTTCAAGTCATATACATGTATATCAGTTTACTTGTGAACAATATCACAAGAGCTTAAACAAAGTTAGGTCGGGTGCGATAAAATACGCACTCTTCTTTTCATTTGCAATTCAAGATATATAGCAGTATCATTCAACTAGGTACATTGAACATCATTCAAACAAAGTTAGGTCGAGTGTGATAAAGTACACACTCATCTATTGCAATAACAAGTCAAGATATCTAGCAATTTCAGACAACAAATCACATTTCAATCAACAAGTCACATGGTCCTAACATGCAATTGGAACACTTACCAAGTGATCTCA
Source organism: Coffea humblotiana (assembly GCA_023065735.1). Lineage (NCBI taxonomy): Eukaryota > Viridiplantae > Streptophyta > Magnoliopsida > Gentianales > Rubiaceae > Coffea > Coffea humblotiana. The sequence goes on from CM041211.1 coordinate 24,496,679, forward strand.
ATCTTTCCATTTCAAACCTTGGTTCTCTCTCTTGGACACTCTCGAGACGTGTGGTCAGATAATATATCAAGAGACTAGCAACTCAAAGAGAATAGAAATAAGAAACTTGAAACTTCAAAACTTCACTTAGAAGATACATCAATTTGCCTGTTTTACCCCCAATATAACTTCCAAAAGGTTAAAGTTTTTTTGTTCAAATCAAAGGGTAAAACACGTGCATGCTAAAACAATGTTTCATGTATAATATAGAGTAAAAATATGTCAATTATAGTCAAGAATTTGGAAGAAAACTGGTCAAGGCTTTCGATGTTCAAAACTGGAAATTTTCGACTATAAATTGGTTTGGAGAAAACTCATTTCCTTTCGCTTAAACATCTTCATTTTGGCTCAAATCCAACCTATATGTGAATATCAAGTAACTCGAGCAATGGTAGATCAAAACCAGTCCAAATCTAAAACTCAAAAGCTCCAAATCAACCTATATGTGAAGATCAAAATATTAGCAAGTATCTTGAGCAAAATATATCAAAACCATCCTACTTCCAATTCAAACAAGAATTTCCACCAACTTGTCCTTAAATTCCTCCTTTCCTCTAATTTCAAATTTTCAACCTTATCTTCATGGTAAAAACACAATAAATCATGACTAGCATAGCATGTGTTATATGGTATATATTCTTACCAAGAAAAATCATCAAAATCACATATATCTAACTTGAACCTAGGTTATGCACTTCATGTACCAAAGTTAGAAATTGACAATATAACTTGAAAACAACATGAAACCTTCCATAGAAATCCTTCCTTTTCATCAAAATTGCACATACATAAAGTTCTAGACTAAACTAAAGAGATTATACACCAAATCTGGAAATTACAGCATAACTCGACAAAATCATGAAATTTTTCATAAAGATCCTTCCTTTAGTTTCTATAAACATCATACCTCAAATAAACTCAAAGATAAGGGGAAAAAACTAAGGTTTCTAGCCAAATTCACCTCTTTACCTCCAAACCCAAGAATGGCAAGCAAATCAAGAAACATGCAAGACTTTCTTCCTCCAAAAACTTCACCAAGAGCTTTCTTCCAAGTTTGATTCAAGGTTTGATGGAGTAAGGTATGGTTTCTCTCTTTTGTTTTCTCACTAATTTGGACAAGAAATTAAAGCTAAAAGTTGTTCTTCTCTCCCTCTTTTCTCCTCTAATTTTCATCCAAGACAAGAAAGAAAAAAAAGTGGCGAAGAAATGGAAGTTTGGGTGGATAAGTATCAAGCTTAGTCTTGGTCAAGGTTGGCTAGATGAGTGACAAGTGTCAAATCAAGATGAAATCCTTATCTAATTGTCTTTTAAATCACTAAAATATCTAACTCATCTCTAATTATCTCTTGACACCTTATAGCACAATAACCCTTTTGTACAAAACTCCCTCTTGTCCACCCAATTTATTGCACACACCTTACTAATTGGTCATACTAGTATAATGTACTATGAAACTGAACATACACCAAATTAAACATGTACCAAGTTAAATAAGGTAATAGGGTAAAAGGTATGACTCAACCAGTAAAGTAACAAAAAATGCAAGGAAAATAAATTAAACTAATCAAAACCATATGAAACGAATTTTCGGGGCCTCACAAGTTAGATTCATGCAGTGATTTTTTTGGCGTTCTCTTTGGTGTGTTACACCTTAATTTTTCCTTGTTATCTTACCTCATGCCCAAAAACCCATTACAACCGTATAATAGTCCCTTGGTTTCTTGTATTGAATTCACTATTAGTGATGAAGATGTGATATATATGAGCAAACCTATGGTAATGTCACTCCATGGTATCGATTTGAGAGTTATATTCTACCCTATACACTTTAGAGTGATGAGTGCGTATGTTAAACCCTTTGTGAGACTTACTGAATTTGGTGCATTCAAATTTTAAAGAAGTTGTTGGAAGGGTAGGACATTTAAGCTGGTATGATTTGCTGCAAAATGCATATTCTCTTGATTGTATTTCTGAGTTTGAATATGCTTGAAAGCAAGCATAATTTAGGTGTGAGAAAAATTGATAAGATGTATTTTCTTAGTAATTTTGTGGATATTTTTCCCTTGAATTTTGACCACATATTTTATTAATTGGTAGATTTTACTATATTTGGTAAATGGTGCTAATTGTAGGAAAGTGAAGCAAAAATGAATTAAAGGGGCGATTTTCCAAAAAAACTTGTGCACAATTTGTCGTGGGTACGTCTATGTCCTATTATCAAGTTCGAAAAGTTCAGGATATTCCTGCACATAGAAGTTTTCTAATCCAAGCCGAATTCCAAGCAAATGTTTTGCTGAAGATTCGGAGGATTTCTAGATAGAGAATTCAATTAGCAAACAAAAGACATTATCTTTTTTAAGTTTTCCTTTTCCAATTAGGAATATACTTTATCTCAGCAATCTTAAAACTAGGAGATTAGTTAGGGAATCGGGATGGTTGGCTATTTGACTATTACTTCCAAGCAAGAAACAATGGCCTGGGATCTTTTCCTTGGAAAAAGAGAATGTATTTTGTTCTTTTCTCTTGGCCACATGACCCTTGCAATTTACCATATTCTTACGTTGGGATTTTTCTACATGATGAATAACTAATTTACTTTTCTAGGCAAAGGTCAACTTGAAGACGTGGTTCCAAACATTTATGAGATCGAATTGATTTTTTTAATTCATTGGTATTAGTACGTTTTCTGATTTAATTTCTTATGAATGTTTTGTTATTTGAATGTCAGGTTCCGATATTCTAATTAACCTAATAATCTACTGCCATATTAATTAGTTAAATCCGTAATTGTTTGATTGGTTAACACTAGTGGTACCTAGCATGATTGATTTCATGTTAGGAAAATGTATGATCTGATTAAAAAAAATTCTTGCAGCGTGTTTGTTGGTTAAGGTTAAGCTTTTCTAGTTTTTAATGCAATCGGGGAATTAAATCCTACGGTCGTACTTAGGGTTATTTTTTGATTAGGAAAATTATTAATGGTCATACCTTGACCATCGATAAAATAAGGAAAAGTTGGCTGTTAGAACTTGTTGATGGCTATAACCAATCTATTCATAAGTAATTAAACTATTTTTACATCAAGGATCAGTTGTGAAAATCGTATCTAAAAAGTTACATCTTTGCCTAAAGTCGTGTCTATTATTGATTAATTCCTATTTATTTTCGTAAATTACTTTTATAATAAGTTAATTAGTTATTTTCGAATTTATCAAAAGAATCCCCCCATACTTTTCACTCTTAAAAGAAGCAAATTTCTCCCCAATTCTTGTAGAGACAACTCTACTCACTGCTGTATATAGAATTTATATTTTCTTGAGTAGGACTTTTATTATTATACAGATTTGACACCTATCAAAGACAAACCTCACAAAAGAAGAATCAACTTGCAAAACCAAAATAATGGAAGGCTAAATGAATATCAAGGAGATTAAACCAGAATAAATAAATATACCATGGTAACAGGATAAAGAGGCAATATAAAAGAGAAATAATAAAGGCTAAATAAAATACAGTTAATGAAAAAATCTTAAGTCCATATATTGGTAGCATGAAATGAGGGAAACATGGGAATAAAAAGAAAATGGAACATACCAAATGGTATGAGTAGCGGAGGTAAAAGATATATTATCTATATTTTTTCTAGAAAAGAAATGATCATGAATCATGATTTTTGATCAAAGGAAGAAAACAAATATCCATTCTCGTGCAGAAAAAAATACATTAAGTTAATTATAGAGGAAAAAGGAAAAGATGGATTGACTAAGAGGAAAGGGGAAAAGTAGAGAAAAATTAGGATGAAGGAAAAGAAGAAAGGAAAAAGCAAAGGAAAAGAATAAGGGAAAGAGCAAAATACTGGATTAAAGAGTTAAAATTGATGGAGGAGGAAGTGACAATATAAATCAGTTAATTGTTGCGATATCTCTCCATGATCAACAATAATCATCTAAAAAAATAGTAAGAAAATAATCTGAGTATAATTAATTATAAAGAAAAAATTTGAAGGGGAAAAAGAAAGACAAAGAAAAAAGAGGGGATGAGGGTTCATGGTAGAGGCAGAAAGAGGAAGAAGAGAAGAATTGGGAGGAGAGATATTTATGACTTTTAACTAACCAAAGAAAATAATGGAGCGAAAGTTCAACTAAAAATGAAAATTACCATTTGTGAAAAGATGAGGCTATACACATGGAAAAAAAGAGAGGTTACAGTGATCTCTCTTTCTTTTTTATATACAAGGTGTAAGGCCCAAAGTCAACCTAAGATGGGGGTGAATTAGGTTATCCATATAAACCAAGCAAATAAAATTAGTTTTCATCTAATAATCGCACTACAACTAATTATACAAATTCACAAATATAAATTAAGTGTAGAGCAATAAAGATTGCACAATTAAGTAACAAAAAATGAAAAGAAAGAGATAGAAATCCAAATCATAACTTCCAAGTTTCTTCCAAACTTGAAGTCAACTCCAATCTAATAGTCTCTTCAATTGATAGTATTGCAAACCACCTTATACTTAAAAAGGATCACTCTTTACTCACCCTAAACACTCTTTAGTTGAGTCAAAGAGTTTTACAACGCTCCTAGTTAACCTTCACTATGCTACAATTGATTGCCAACTAACCAACTAACTAAGAGCTATTATACAAGTAAGACTCACCGTCACAAGGTTTTAGTTCTCCTCTTGAGAAACCTCACATACCCAACTTTCCAACACTTATACAACAATCAAAATATTTTTCTACGAGAATCACTCTTAGAAAGTTTGTATTTTTTGTAGGCAAAGTCCTTTTTTCTTCTCATACTTAGGAGTATTTATAGATGGTGAAACTATACCCTAAAAACTCCTCCAACGATAAAAGAACTAGCCGTTAGAAAACTACTCGTTGGACCTGTCGGATGTCCAAACCAGTCATGTAAGACGTCCAATACTCTGTCGAACATCCAATCCAATTGCTGTGCATCTGAATCTTGCGTCCGATAGAAGACAAAATGTTCAAGTTTCAACCCTTTTTGTGCCAGATGACTGATAGAAAGAATAAGTGTTCGATGTATACTCATTAATTGTCGAAAGTCCAATGCTTGCTAAGCGTCGGATCCTTGCATCCAATAGGTAGATTTCCTTTTTAATCCTTCTTAATTTGTTATCCTCTTTTTTTCATTTTGCAAGACACCTGGTTCTAAACATTTCTCATATAAAAATATTAGTCCAAATCATCATTTTATTTCATTATCATCAAAATCAAGGATTGATCAACCTAAGTCTTCAATCTCCCCCTTTTTGATAATGACAAATAAAATGATGATTTCTTTGAAGAAATAAATACAAATAAACTTCCCTTAAGTACAAATCCATTTTACAAAGAAATATTATTCAATTTTCTCCCCTTTTTGACATCATCAAAAAATAAATAGGTATAAAGGGACATAGTACAAAAAAATTACAAGAAACACCCCCTAAAATTGAACTTATAGTAATTTTCATCAACATGAACCAAAAGGCATGCAAAAGCATCATCAAAACAATACTTGATCAACAATTAAGCACATATGATCCAACAATCTTATTCATTGTGATGTTAAGAACATTCCATTTAAGTACAAAGTAGGCAAATAATATCACAAATTTGCAACACTTAAGATTTAAGATAAATATCACAATTCAACCTTTAAAAAATGTACCTTATTATAGACATAATATTATATCTACTTGAAAAAATCTATTACCTTTATAGTCTTCCATGTCCACCTTTCATACTTTCACCCTTGTTCAAACTTTCCAATTCCTTGTTCTTTTGATTCCAAGTGACATATTGTATCATTTTTCAACCTCCACTTGGATCACATTCTTCTTGGATACTTACACAAAGGAATTCACTTTTGGTACCCAAATACTCTTGGGTTCATGGGGGTTAGTTGTATCCCTCAATACCCAAATGACTTTCATTCCAAAATTCACATTTCTTTTCACATAACACTCTCTTTTCGTATGGCCATATTGACAACAATAATCACATAAAATATGAGCATTTCTCACATGAGAGGATCTAACAAAGCATAATCCATCTTTTCTATAGGTAGTAAAATTGTTATTAACCAACGTGTTCTTAATCTTTTTCTTAATCTTGTTTCTCTTTTTTAAGAAAATCATTAAGATCATTCATTCTTTTTCTCAACAAGGTTTGTTCTTCTTTAATCTTTTCATAAAATTGTGTTTTCTTATCCAATTTCTTTTTCAAGTCACTTTGATTGCAAACAATATCATTTTTAAACTTTTTAAAATTATCATTTCCCTTCTTCAACATTTTGTTTTCTCAAAAAAGATTTGAATTTTCTTTTAACAAAGCATTGATCTTGATTTTCAAATTCTTATTTTTTGCATAAGATATCTTCAGACCATCATGCAATTTAACCACCAATGCCTCAATATCATCATCATTTTCATCATAAGAGAAATACTTAGAAGATACCTTATCATCTCTAATAGCCATAAATGCCATTTGACCCTTTTCATATTCTTTTTCAATCTCACCTCCGAATTGCAATCATTCCATGTGATTTGAAAATTGTTAAAATTTTGTCTTCTAATTGCTCTTGTTTTGATGAAATTTGAGAATTGGTTGTTGCTTCATCCACAATTTCTAAATTCTTTCTTATTGTTGAAGAGTTTCTTGATGGTTTTTGTCATGAGAGCTACATCATTTCCATCTTCACCATCAAGTGAGAGAAAATCATCTTCTTTTTGATAAGTTTTGAGAGTTATACTTTTCTTGATCCTTGCATTTTCCTTCTCTTGCATTTTAAATTCAAATTTCAATTCATGGGAGGTTAAAAAGTTTATAAAAGACTCAATAGATATAGAATTTAAATTTTTAATCTTTTCAATGACCGTCACTTTGTTCTTCCAATTTTTGGATAGGGCATTCAAAATTTTTGTATTTTTGCACCCAAAATATATTTTTTACCAAGCAATTCAAGATCTTTTACAATGTTACTAAATCTACAAAACATCTTATCAATATTCTTATGAGATTCCATTTTGAAATATTCATATTTAGCAACAAGAAGAGATTTCTTTTGTTCTTTAATATCTTGATTACCTTCATGTATGTCACACAATTTTTTTTCAAATTTTTTTAGCCGATTTACAACCTTTGATTCTAGTATATTCACTGGCATCTAAAGTATTATACAAAACATTCATGGATTTTGTATTCAAAGTAAGATTAATCTTGTTTCGAACACTCAATTCATTCCTAATTCTAAGTCTATTTTCTACCTATATTTGCATCAAAAGTAGTAGTTTTATAAAGATCTAGATTAACAATAAACCAAAGTTCAATATCTATAGATTGCAAGAAAACTTCCATTCTTTATTTCCAACTATTAAAATGTGAGTCACTAAACAAAGATGGTCTAATAATAGATTGCCCCTCTAAAAATAAAGCATTATTAGTACCATCTTTACTCCTAAACTAATTGAGTTTAATCTCTAACTCTGATACTAATTATAAGGCCCAAAGTCAACCTAAGAGGGGGTGAATTAGGTTATCCACACAAACCAAGCAAATAAAACAAGTTTTCACCCAATAATCGCACTACAACTAATTACACAAATTCACAAATATAAAACAAGTGTAGAACAATAAAGATTGCACAATTAAGTAACAAAAAATGAAAAGAAAGAGATAGAAATCGAAACCAAAACTTTTAAGTTTCTTTCAAACTTGAAGTCAACTCCAATCCAAAAGCCTCTTCAATTGATGGTGTTGCAAACCACCTTGTACGTAAGAAAGATCACTCTTTGCTCACCCTAAACACTCTTTAGCTGAGTCAAAGAATTTTACAACACTCCTAGTTAACTGTCACTATGCTACAATTGATAGATACAAGTGAGACTCACCTTCATAAGGTTTTAGTTCTCCTCTTGAGAAATCTCACATACCCAACTTTTCAACACCTATACAACAATCAAAATATTTTTCTACCTAAGAATCAATCTTAGAAAGTTTGCGTTTTGTGTAGGAAAAGTCTTTTCTTCTTCTCATGCTTGGGGGTATTTAGAGATGGAGAAACTATACCCCAAAAGCTTCTCCAACGGTCAAAAAACTAGCCGTTGGACCTATCAAACGTCCGAGCTAGTCGTGTAGGACGTCCGATACTCTGTCAAACGTCTAATCCAATTGCTCTGCGTCCGATCCTTGTATCCAATAGAAGATAGAATGTTCAAGTTTCAACCTTTTTTGTGTCAAATGGCCGATAGAAAGAATAAGTATCCAATCAAAGTGTCCGATGTATACTCGCTGATTGTCGAATGTCCGATACTTTGCTAAGCATCTGATCCTTGTGTCCGATAGGTAGATTTCCTTTTTAATTCTTCTTGATTTGTTATCCTCCTTTTTCCATTTTGCAAGACACATGTCCCTAAATATTTCTCATATAAAAACAGTAGTCCAAATTATCATTTTATTCCATTATCACTAAAACCAAGAATTAATCAACCTAAGTCTTCACAAGATATATGTTTGACCCAACGAACATTGACTTAGTGTTAAATTCTTGTGTTTTGCTTTTGCTTCTCTTATTTAATTTATTGGTATTCAAAATAATCCAAAAATCTACAAATTCCCATTCTACTTTGTGGATCATTGTGTTATACAGATTGGATTCGAATCACATTCTTTGTGATCCATGCATATCCAATCCAATATGCATAGTACTTCTTCCAATATCCACATTAAAGCTGTCCAATTTACTATCAATAAATTTGATGTGAAATTCCTGCACCAAGTACACTTCAACCTCACTTGTTTATTTCCAAATAGAGGGCATGTCTATAACATCATCCGCCCCTTCTATATTGTGATGTTTGAAGACACAATCTCCATATGGAACTTTATAAAGTAATTTCACATTTTCTTGATATCCGACTAGAGCGCAGAAGCTGTGGAGATGTGACATGCTAACCATATTCAGAATAACACCTTCAAAGGATTCCATACTACCCCTTACATATTTTTCTTATGGTGGTCCAAAATATACCCCAACACAATATTTTTTAGTGTAAAATAGTCCAACTCATGGCCTGTGTTTTTTTCCACAAAAGACAAAAACTTTTTTAATTAGGCATCCACATGCTTAGTCACTATCCTGTAACCCAATTAAGTAGCATGAAAATAACAATAGAGTATATTTTTGATAGCAAAGGGACCATTGAAACTAAAGTAAGAAGGAAGGCTACAACACATACCATGGCATATCCCACATCTCATGTGTACTAAAACCCTATAATTCAAACTATAAAATTCAAATTTGACAACTATGATTCAACAACCAACAACTTATTTAGACACGAACTTCAACTTATTACGAAAATATCAACTTCAAACACTTATGAGCAGGCCAAGACTTACTAGAAATACTCGCTGCCATTTTGCATGAGTCATCATCCTCGAGCTTCTCCTTGCTTAGCTATGCCGTCCATAAACCAGCCTCTTTATTTGGCATTGTTTTCTTCATCTCATCCTACTCAATAGGTGGTGACTTTAGTCGGAAAAAAAGCCCTAATTTTGCTTGCCTATTTGGCTTCAAAATTTTCCCCCAATTTGGTCCCAAATGGTTAATGTTTTGTTTCCCATTCAAAATCTTATTTTTTGATTCCAAAAATACCCCTACCTTGCCATTGGTCTAGGTAAAGAAGGGAAAATTGCCAATTTAATCCCTAAACTTTTTCACTTAAACCAATTTCATCCTTTACGATTTTTTTTCACCAATTTAGTTCTCAAACAATTTTATTGGGTTCAATGTAGGACTTATTGGAAGGCGCTACCACATTTTATGTATTTTGCGCGACAGGCCAAGGGCATAATTGGAATGGCATGTTCGATTGTCTAATTATAGGGATTATAACAGAGACTTTTAGACGATTAAGGACAAAAACCTTTGAAAATTGAGAAAGAAACAAGGATCATAAGGATCAAAATTTCAGAAAAGGCTGGAGCCGCTTAGTCAAGGAAAAGAAGCTCGATGCCGGGGACAACGTCTCCTTTCAGCGTGAGCTGGGCAAGGATCGATTGTTCATTGATTGGAGGCGCCGACCTGAAGCTCCCGATCACCCCCAGTTTGCCTCCTTCCATGTCCACTACTGGTTTTTTGCAGCTGCTTCCACATCATCAATATTCTTTCCCCCATCCTTGGAACCATCCTTTCTACTTGCAGCATCATCAGCAGCAGCAAACCCCCAGGGACCATTCCCAGTTGCTACAACTAAATAATGCTGCTACTGGTGTCAATATTAACAACAATCCCCATCCATCTCATCCTCATCATCTAAGCAACAACTATGCCTACGGCAATGTAATGAAGGGAAACCCTTGTTCTGGCCCGTTCATTTATCTCAGATCCGCTGTGGCTGCAAGGCGACTCCTGGTTAATTTAGGAATCGGAACGGTGCAACTGGTGCAGAAAGGAGGAGGAGGAGGAGGCAGCGTTGGGCTGAACCCGGAGAAGGTGATGGTAGAGGAGGATGGGGAGGCAGTGGAGCCAATGGTGTTTGAGTCGGTGCCACGGGTCCAAGGGAAGGCCGCAGTAAAGCGGCTGAGGCTGTTTGGAGTTAACATGGATTGCCCCATCTCGGAGTCGTCGTCGGAGGATTAGGAGGATGATAACTGTGACATACTTGAATAACCTTCTACCGCAGTCGATCATCCTACAATGCCATCACAATTTCCCCATTTGTGTTCATCTCCACCTCCACCTCCGCCTTCTTCTTCTTCAACTTGGCCTCTGCAGTTAAGGCCATACAATTATTCCAACCGTCCACCGCTCCACACAATGCCATCCAACAACAACAGCAGCAGCAGTAGCTACAGCAAGGGCAAGGCATCTATGTTCTTGGATTTGGATATATACTTAGACGGAGTGGCACCGGGGACTCGAGAGTGACTAAATCTTCTAAGCCGGGACATATACAACTTGTGTGAATGCAGCCTTGCGTACTATGTTCCTTTCCCTTGGAACAACTTACTATGTTAATCTTTTATATATCCTGTACTTTGGGCGGCATTAGAGAAGTAGTGAAACGCTGAAATGCGGAACCATGTTACAGTGCTAAGAGTACGTGGAAAAGCTTTGGTTCTATTAGCTGTGCCTGGTAAAATTCCAGTGACAAATGCAGACAACTTACTATACTATAGTAGAAGAGGAAAGTGTACAACTCACGGGCAGTGGCTGACTTTTTGCAGAGACCTTGGTCTGGTTTATCTCTAGTGCTCTTTTCTCTCAATTTTCAGATGTTTTTGTCTTTAATTGTCTAAAAGTCTCTGTAATAATCCCTATAATTAGACAATCGAACATGTCATTCCAATTATACCCTTGGCCCACCACGCAAAATACATAAAATGTGGTGGCGCCGTCCAATAAGTCCTACATTGAATCTGATAAAATTGTTTGAGGACTAAATTGGTGAAAACAAACCGTAAAGGACGAAATTGGTTTAAGTGAAAAAGTTTAGGGATTAAATTGGTGATTTTCCCAGGTAAAGAAACATATGTTTTGAGTGGCGGCATGTATAGGTCCTCAATTGGGACAAGAATTGTAGTTAAAGGACTTATTTCATACGATAAAACTTTTAGGTACCAAATTATATTTAGTGAAAAAGTTTGGGGACTAAATTGGCAATTTTCCCTTTCCTAAAAGTAATTTTAATATTAGAACCAGTGACCTATAGTTTCTTTATCTCTTTCTTTAAAAAATTTTGTCTATATCTTTTTTTTTTCAAAAATAACTTTTTCTTTTCCCTGGTGTTAGGCTTTTAAATATGTTGCCATAAAAATTATGGATGAAGTATTAAACATTACTTGTTTTAAATTGGAATATATAGGAAAAATAAAAAGAATTATAAAACAAAGCTTTGTATTACAACAGAAAAAGTGTTAATCAATTTGGACTCACAACTTATTCTTATTATGACATTGATATGATATTTGTGGGACTTTAGTACTTCATAATTGCATTTTTATTTTTATAATTTGTTGAAAAAGAAACAAATGAATAATCAACATGGATTGAATTTTTGATTGACCCAATTCAAGCAAAGGCGAATATTATAAGGACAAGATATTAGTTTTGTGCAGGTTTGGAGACTTCCATTATTCTGGTTACTTTAGAGCAGAACGTGTAAACTTTCCCTATCATTATAATTTTCTGAAAAGTAAGAAAATTATAAATTTCTTATTATTTATAATTTCCCTATCGTTATAATTTTCTAATTTTACAATTATTAAAAAAAGATTAGATGAATAATAATATATTATTCAGATGGGAAGTACCCTTCCCTCTGGGGGTAGAATGGTAGGGATAGTGGACCAAAAGCTATGGAACTTGGGTGTTGGTCTTTTATCGAAATGGAATAGCTTTTCTTTTTATTTTGTGAATGGTGGAATCATTACACATAGTATGCCCCGAGCCCATCAACCTATTTTTTTTGTTTTATGCCTCGTAAATCTTCCTCAGCCAAGCTTGGCTTAGGCAGAATAGCAGAGCGAGTACAAGTATTAGTAACAAAACGAAAAAGCCTTCTTATATCTCATGGCAATTGTGACCTCTCGAGAGGATCGATGACTGCATCAAAGATGCAATGCTAATAATAGTACATCTAAGAATTCTTAATTGTCTAGTTGTAAATAGCCCCTAGGCTATGAACAAAGGATTATCCCGGACCTACACCGAGATATTAATGGTGATTTTCAAATCTCGCAGAATGTGATATGATGAGATAAAATGCAAAGACAAGGAATAGGTTACCTACTTTTAATGGACAAAGTGAACTCCTTTATTCTGAATTAAAGAATTCAGAATAAATTAAATCTCCCCAAGTAGGATTCCAACCTACGACCAATTGGTTAATAGCCGACCGCTCTACTACTGAGCTCCTGAGGAACAATGGGATATTAGATCTCATAGAGTTCAATTCATGTTCTTAACCCATGACCAATATGAGCTAGAAGCTTCCTTCGTAACCCTTGGAATTTCTTCGTAGTAGCTCCCTTCCATGCCTCATTTTAGAGGGAAACTCAAATTGGCTCTATTTCATTATATTCCATTCATACACCAATTCCATTCATTTAATATCCCTTTGGTGTCATTGACATAATAGATGTCGTTTCTAGTATATATTTCTTTTCTATATATGAAAAGTTCAAAAATCATCATCTAATAATCCAGAAATTGCAATAGAAAAGAAATAAGAGACATTTGTGATGACTTTTCAATCTTTTCTACTAGGTAATCTAGTATCCTTATGCATGAAGATGATCAATTCGGTTATTGTGGTCGGATTCTATTATGGATTTCTGACCACATTCTCCATAGGGACCTCTTATCTCTTCCTTCTCCGAGCTCGGGTTATGGAAGAAGGAACTAAGAAGAAGGTATCAGCAACAACTGGTTTTATTATGGGATAGCTCATGATATTCATATCGATCTATTATGTTCTATAGTAGAGATGTAATTCAGAAAGAACCATCAACTATAACTCCAAAAGAACCAGATTCTGTAAACAACATATAGGAAGAATGAAAGGAATATCTTATCTAGGGAATCATATATGTTTCGGTAAATTTGCTCTTCAGGCACTTGAACCCACTTGGATAACATCTAGACAAGTAGAAGCAAGTCAATGAGCAATGACACAAAATGTACGTCGTGGTGGAAAAATATGAGTACGTATATTTCCAGACAAATCGATCATAGCAAGACCTGCAGAGACATGTATGGGTTCGGGGAAAGGATCCCCTGAATATTCGGTAGCTATTGTTAAACTGAGTCGAATACTTTATGAAATGGGTAGAGTAACAGAACATATAGCTAAAAGAGCTATTTCAATAGCAGCATCCAAAATGTCTATATGGACTCAATTCTATATAGACTCAATTCATTATTTCGAGATAAAGGATAAATATAGTAGAACCAATAGAAATAAGTCTTGGAAAATGGTAATTTTTTTATTTTAGACAAAGAATATTTCTTTTTTTCCTTGTCCTTTGCATTGAAAGAACAGATTTCAAAATGATATGATTCAACATCAAACCCATTTAAATGTAACAGATAACAGCGAGGCTTGAGAATTGATGTGTATTTGAATTATAGGAGCTAGCAATCGTCGATATGCTCATATTGGTGATGTTATTGTTGCTATGATCCAAGAAGCAGTACCAGATATGACCAACTGCGTATCCTACCTACTCTACGTTCTTGACAGCCTATCTTTGTCTCATAAAGTTATGCAGGGGCACCCCGTATTGCTGAATAGAACACCCACCTTGCATAGATTAGGCATACAGGCATTCCAACCCATTTTAGTAGAAGGGCATGCTATTTGTTTACATCCATTAGTTTGTGAGGGATTCATTGCAGATTTGATGGGGATCAAATGGATGTTCATGTACCTTTATCTTTGAAAGCCCAAGCGGAGGCTTGTTTACTTATATTTTCTGAAATGAATCTTTTGTCTCTAGCTATTGGGGATCAAATATGTTTTTTAGGGATAGAGGGACTTGAACCCTCACGATTTTTAAAGTCAACGGATTTTCCTCTTACTATAAATTTCATTGTTGCCGACATTGACATGTAGAACGGGACTCTATCTTTATTCTCCTCCAATTAATCAATTCTTGAAAAGATCTATCAGACTATGGAATGAATCATTTGATCAATGAATATTCAATTCTTTCTTCAACGTGGAATCTATTCACACCAATTCTTCCATTTTTATATAAAAAATACAGATTCAGTTGAGTTGTCATTAATTATTTGATATAGTATTCAATACGTATATATGTTTATCCTTCACTTTATCCTTTTGGAATTTTAGATGAAAAGATTTATTTACTAATGCAGCCAACTCCATTTGTTAGAACAGCTTCTGTTGAGTCTCTGCACCTATCCTTTTTTCACTTTTTGAACCTTTGGTTTTGAAAAACGGGATTTCGCTCAGGATTGCTCCTTTTTATTGATTCCAGGGTTTCTCTAAATTTGAAAGTTATCACTTAGTGGGTTTCCATACTATCGCGCCCTATATTTTAGAAAAATAAAATTTATGGGCTAGAAAAAATGGATTTTGATTAATTTTTTATTTGAAATTAGTTTTTTATTTTAGAGAATAAATAAGAAAAAAGAAGGGCCTAAAATGGGACTTAAAAAGTGCAACGATTTGGGCCCAAAATAATAGTCTAAAAAGGGTTTTTAAGAAAAAAATAAGAATTGTCACTTGATATCGAGTTTAGGTGTACCAAATCACCTAAAAATGTATTTTTAATAAAAAATAGATAAAACCTTTTTTAGACGACTCCAGATCTTTGAAAACGAGAGAAAAGAGTTCGGGAGTTATGGTTGAAGAAAGAGAGGGCAAATATTTGATAGAATCAAATCTAAGGCACCCTTTCAACCTAGTCAAAGTTAGTTGCGAAATTTAATCGAAAATTTTCTTAATCCAACCTATAAAACATATCACATTTGGATATTTCTACATGACTGCAAATCTAGACCTAAAGGATATCGAAAGGGTCGAAATATCTCTTCAAAATTTAATTGGTACAAATCACATTAATTGTGATGCCCAAAAATGATTTTTAGAAAAGGTCACGAGTATGCAAAAATGAGACTCGAAAAAAAGAAGAATTATAATATATAAATATATATGACCTAAAGGAGAGAAATGCAACATAACGGGTACGGGGGACTAGATTCGTGACTCAATTTTCCTTTTTATAGTAGGGATGAGAGCGTGCTAATGTTAAAAAAAACCACTCTCGTTCCTTTCCTATACTTGAAGGGTGACTTTCTAAACTAATCAAGCGAATAGACTAGCTTACTTCTAATTTCCTAAATGAAATGCAAGTTTAAATGTCATGTTTCTCGCACATAGGGATAAGGGAGGTAATACATATAGGAAATATCATGCCAAATGAAGAAAAGGATCCTAAAGGTGAAAAGTATGTATGAAATGCAATAAATGTCAAGCAAAGTATGAATTCTAGCGTGAAAATGGTTTAAAAGGTCTAGCATTGGACTTGCATATTTCTACAAGTTCTCACTAGCGTTAGACTAGCAAGACAACGGGAAAAAGACCACAACTAGCATTGGACTAGTGTAGTGATGTTATGCATTTATTAGAGCTAAATAAATCATATAAAGTATAATTAAAACAATTAAACACATAAAACATATGCACCTAACACATAAGCATAATATCTAGGTACAAAAACCCTAAAGAAAGCGAGTAAACATGTAAGTATACAAGCATGCAAGCACACGAGTAAATAAACGTAAATAAAAGCCTAACTATTACATTCAGGGATCTAATTACAATCTAAAGGGGGAAATTTTAAAAATAATAACCTAACTATTACATTTATTTTTGACAAAAAAATTACATTTTTGACAAAAAATTAAAATCTATATATTACATAATCTAGTTAAATACATATCTTGAGTGCCTATCTATTACAATTTGGTATTTAAATACCTCACAAATAATCATCAAAATTCAATAAAATAAATGAAATTTAAAATGAATAAAATGAGTAATTAAAGATAAAAACACTCAAAACATGCAATTACACATAAAAAATATATAGGAGCACATAAGAGAATTTAAAATAATAAAAGAAGGTACCTCCCTTGAAGTGGTGATTAAATGGGGTGAAATTTGTCCTATTTATACTCTAAAAATCAACAAAATGGTCAAGGTACCAATTTAATTAACAAATAAATTATAAAGAAATGGAAATAACCATGAAATTTATCAATTAAAGCATTTAAATGAAGTATAATTAAAATTAAAGAAGACAGACAACTTATATTTAAGAAATCAAAACTGCTAGAGACCTAATTGCAAAAATTAATATAATTTTTGGGACCAGATTATAATTATCATAACAATGGGCGTTAAAATCAAAGAAAAATAAAGTCCAAGGACTAAACTAGAATTAAATTAGGAACCTAATTAAAAAAATCCAAAGTTTTTAGGGACACAATAAAATTACTCAAAAGTACAAGGACCAAGTTGCAATTTCATCACCAGGTTTTCTGGAGAAAACAGGGCATTGGGCCATTTCTATTATTTCTTTGGGCTAGCTATTACATTTATTTTGACAAAAAAATTACATTTTTGACAAAAAATTAAAATCTATATATTACATGATTTAGTTAAATACATATCTTGAGTGCCTATCTATTACAATTTGGTATTTAAATACCTCACAAATAATCATCAAAATTCAATAAAATAAATGAAATTTAAAATGAATAAAATGAGTAATTACAGAAAAAAACACTCAAAACATGCAATTACACATAAAAAATACATAGGAGCACATAAGAGGATTTAAAATCATAAAAGAAGGTACCTCCCTTGAAGTGGTGATTAAATGGGATGAAATTTGTCCTATTTGTACTCCAAAAATCAACAAAATGGTCAAGGTACCAATTTAATTAACAAATAAATTATAAAGAAATGGAAATAACCATGAAATTTATCAATTAAAGCATTTAAATGAAGTATAATTAAAATTAAAGAAGACAGACAACTTATATTTAAGAAATCAAAACTGCTAAGGACCTAATTGCAAAAATTAAGATAATTTTTGGGACCAGGTTATAATTATCATAACAATGAGTGTCAAAATCAAAGAAAAATAAAGTCCAAGGACTAAAGTACAATTAAATTATGGACCTAATTAAAAAAATCCAAAGTTTTTAGGGATACAACACAATTATTCAAAAGTACAGGGACCAAGTACCAGATTTTCTGGAAAAAACAGGCCATTGGGCCATTTCTATTATTTCTTTGGGCTAGGATCCCCTAGACCCAGTCCAAAGTCCAAGAAAATATGCCGCCCAGCCTATCTCCTTTTTTTTCAATCAAGCCCCAAACCCAAGCCATTACCCAAAAACAAAACCCCAAAGCCTGCAACAAAACCCAACCAAACTGACATTTACCCAAATCATAACTTCCTTCTGCTAAACCCAACAAAACATTAGATCTACCAAAAAACCCTAATTGTGTCTTAAAAATCGAAAATAAGTTGCTCAAAAATATGCTTAAAATGTAAAAAAGAAGATTAAAGCTTAATACTGGCAGAATTGATTGATTTTTCCAAATTTTGGGTCATAATGAAATTAAGTAAAAAGTAAGGGGTCAAAATATAATTTTCAAAAATTTCATGCAATCTGATTCGAAGCTTTCTGCAACTTTTTCTGGGTTTCATCATCAAATGTATAGGTCATGCGAAGCAATCTCCAAGCCAGCAAAATCGTGCAGCTTATACCTTTTGTTGCTAAAATCCAACGTCAAAGTTACACAAACAGAAAAGGGGAACAACAACAAGGGAATCATCAAAAAACAAACATGATAAAGTCATGGAGCAAGTTCACCAAACCAGCAGCAAAAGTTCGACATTTCAAGCATGATGGGCTCTAATCTTTGTAAAAAATATGTTAAATCAACACAGATATGAACCATGATTACCTGAGAATGTTTGTGATGTCAAACAAACTTGGGAATATCCTGAGAATGCGTGTCTATTCTTGGAAATGAAGCCAAGAAGAAATTCGTCGTAGTGGGGTGCAGCGCTGACTAACCCGATACTTGGAGCTTCGATTCAAAGAGTTTAACGATGTTTTTTGGAGAAAGTTGCAAGAAAAAGTTGTTTTCCTACATCTACAGATAATGCAGAAACAAAAGGATCGCTCAAAAGGTTAAAATAACAGCAAGAATTTGTATCCAAAAAGGGTTGGTGCATCAGCCCGGTATCAAGTTTTCCAGAAATTTTTCTCTTTTTTTCCTCTCTGATTTTTCTTTCGTTTCTCTGTTTTCTCTCCCTTTTTACTTTTCTACCACCTCCCTCTTTGTTTCTTATCTCTGAGGCTGCATTTTTGAAGCTTTTATAGGAACAAACAACCCCAAAACCCTCACCTCAATGGTGAGGATGAAGGCTGGGTTTTCTCAGAAAATTTGAGCCATTAGATAGCATTTATTCTAGAAGATTCTTGATGTTTGGATTAAGACCAGGTGGCATGTACTGGGGGGCTTGAAGGGAAAGAAAAAAATGCAAAAAAAAAAAAAAAGCATGAAAATTGGACGAAAATGCAGCTGCAAATGTACCATTTCCTTCGCATCTTCCTGGCCTCGTACGAAGGTTGGGGATGAATAGCGCGTGTGAATGCTATAATTTTTTTTTTTTTTTTTGCAGAAACTGAGATTTTCATTTTTTGTTTTCTTTCTTTTTTCCACTTTTGTTTTCTTTCTTTTCTGTTTTTCTAAAAAATGATTTGAAGTGATTTTCTCTTTTTTTTTTTAAAAAAGTAATAAATAAACATAAAAATAACTAAAAGAAAATGAATATTACTAATTTAAATAAAATAAACATAAACTAAAAATAAGTGAAAAATAGGAATAAAATGAAATAAAAATAAAAATAAGTGATAAAATTTTGGTGTCTACACATACCAAGACTCAATTCAATTAAATACGTAGCATCTACTGATTTCGTCATATCCCCTTCCTTTTGGTTTAAGATTAAAATTTCATTGTGATGTCGTTGCTTTTTTTCTTTCCTTTATTTTATACTGAAATCGTTGAATGCATTAGATATCGATTCCTATCTTGAAAAAGTGTTTTCTTTTTTTTATTATTTCTTATCTATCTTCTATAGGAAACCCTCGTTTGGTCCAGTCCAATATGATTTTATCATTTTTGTATCTCCAATTCAATATAGATGAACATATATCTTAGATATATATATATATATATATATATCCCTGTCAGCTTTCCAATGCAATTTTGAACAGTTGAACAGTCGATTCGTTTTTTGTTGTCTTAATTTTCGCCTTTATGATTTATTTACTTTACATTACAACATTACATCTTTATGAATGAAAACGGAGAATGTCTCATTAGTTAGAACTAGTCATTCCTAATTAGAATTAGAAATATATGACATAGAATCAAATAATATATTATTTATTTCTGTAAGATTAGATGAATAATAATATATTTATAAATAATATATTATTTATCAGTTAATGGTTTCCATACCAAGGCTCAATTCAACTAAGTCCGTTGCGTCTACAAACCACAAAATGCCTTATGTGATTTGCAAAACTGAATTCACCATTTTGTTTGCAGAATGGATATCTGATCCATGAATAAACCTAAACTATTTTAATTGTTCACTTTTGACTCGTTATCCATTTTAAGTTTTAAATTGGCCCCTCGATAATAAAAGTATTAAATTTTGATCCTTTTGTACATTTCCACTGTTGAAAGAGTGAATCCAAGGACAAAATTTGACAAATTTAAACTATTGAAATGGACTGAAGCATCGAAATATAAATTTTTTTTCAAATTGAGGGGTCAATTTGAAACTTGAAATAAAGAAGGATCGAGTGTTGATGAGTGACATAATTTGGGGATTGTCAAGGTAGTTTATTCTTTTTCTTTTTTCCTTATGACCTCCTCATTTTTATTCTTTTTTTGAATTTTATGTAAACATCATTTATTTAAGGGGCCGATCTTAAGATCAACAACTGTATTATTGATGACTATTAGAGTAACCTACTTGGATCAAAGATCAAATAATCTAAATTCAATGTTGATGGCTATGTAACAAATGGTTGTGATTAATTGATGTGATCATAGAACTTCTTTTTTCTTCGTAATTATGATTCAAGAACTTCTCTCTACTTCTCCAATTTCTCTCTAACTGTTCTCCTCTTTTCAAAGGCCTTCCTTAGGGAGGGAGGCCATGAATTTCATTTCGTTTTATTTTGTTTTTCTGATAAAGTCTCTCCTAAATTTTCTTAATGGTGTTTTCTATTTCTCTTAAGGATTCCTAGTAAGAATTTTTTGTTCTCTTAGGGATTTCTATGGAGATTTTGTGTTTTTTTATTATTAGATTTGAATTTATTTCAAATTTGATTGTCAAATGTGAAATTTTTTTTTTTTATAGATTTTGGATCTATTTCGACAGATAGAAGTTTAAAACCGTTGATTAGTTGGTTTAGTGATTGCAGTATGAACAGAAGGGAACTGCAATAATTTATTTCTGTTAGAAGACAACTTTGTATTTTTAGATTTTTTTAAAGATCTATTATATCTATTAAATTGCAGATCGGTAATTTTTAATGTATATTTAACCTGCCATTAGGATTGTGATGTCGATCAATTCGTGTTAGATAAGTTTTAGCAATTTGTTAATGAAATTTGCTTTTTTATAAAAGTGAAAAAATTGACGTGATCGTAAGGAGTTACTATTTTCGATTAATGGGACCCATTGCACTTATATCCGGCCGCTATCCGAGAAAATTGTTCCACAGACAGAACACCAGTACACCGTCTAATTGGACTAGATGCAATTATTTTACACATACCCTCTAGAAGGGCAACCATGAGAAAATTGTTCCACAGACAGAACACCAGTACACCGTCTAATTGGACTAGATGCAATTATTTTACACATACCTTCTAGAAGGGCAACGATGATTACTAACTGAAGACGAATTGACAGATGAAAAATAATTGGAAGAGTTGAATCAACTGAGAATAACTCCATGGATAAAAGAATGTAGAACTCCATCAGAACTTTCAGCCACACCATATTAGGTACAGTTGAGTTGAACATTGACGAGGAGAAGTGCTTAACTTCATCATGGCCCGGCGGCCACATGTCATGGTGGTGGCGCCCCCAGCCCAAGGTCATGTCAGGCCGCTCTTGAAGTTGTCGCACCAAATTGCTAGTCAGGGAATCAAGGTCACGTTTGTTAACACCGAGATCATACATGCAAAAGTCGTTGCTGCGATGTCAGATAGCAAAAATGAGCAAATTGGAGGTGTCACACTAGTATCAGTCCCTGATGGAGTAGAGCACGATGATGATCGAAAAGACATCTTCAAGTTCACAGAGTGTTTTCAAAGAACCATGCCTGGCAATTTGAAGGACTTGATTCAAAGGACTAATGATTCAAACGTGGACGAGCCTATCAGGTTTGTCCTAGTTGGGGCAACAATTGGGTGGCTATTAGATGTTGTTCAAGATTTAGGCATTAAACAGGCTGCCTTTTGGACTGGCTCACCAGCAGGTTTGGCCTTCTTCTGTCATGTTCCTAAGCTTATTGAAGATGGAGTTCTGGATATGAACGGTAGGTGAAGCTGATTGTAGCTTTTTGTCATTTGTTCTTTTGTAATTATATTTTGTATTTATTGAAGATGTTGTCAGTTTCCACATGCCTGCAGGAAATATAGTAGAAAATGATCAAGCAAGTATTTCTGAAGCAATTCCAGCTTGGAACTGTTCTGAATTACCTTGGCATTTCCCCGGTGAGCAAAAATTACAAAAACTGTTTTTTGATATGGGACTGATTATCCGTCCAACAGCTCAGCACGTAAAGTGGATTCTCTGCAATGCATCTTACGAACTTCACTCACAAGCTTGCGACTTGGTCCCGAACATTCTTCCTGTTGGGCCATTTCTGACAACTACTGAAAATTCTGCCTCTACTGGAAGCTTTTGGCTGGAGGATACCTCTTGCTTAAGCTGGCTAGAAGGACAAGAAGCCGGCTCAGTTGTTTATGTTGCTTTTGGTAGTATAGCAGTTTTCAGTCAACAGCAATTTGATGAAATTGCTTCGGGTCTTGAGCTATCAGCACAGCCATTTCTGTGGGTTGTTCGATCAGACCTTGCTAATGGATTACCTGCTACCTATCCTGATGGTTTCCTGGAGAGAGTCGCTGATCGTGGGACAATTGTCGAGTGGGCACCTCAAGAAAATGTGTTAGCTCATCCATCTATTGCTGTTTTCCTAACCCATTGTGGATGGAACTCGACAATGGAAGGAGCAAGTCTTGGGGTCCCATTTTTGTGTTGGCCTTATTTTGCGGATCAGTTCTACAACCAGAAGTACATTTGTGATATCTGGAAGGTTGGTTTGAAAGTAAATCCTGGTGAAGATGGTATCAGATCAAGGACTGAAATTAGCACAAAAATACTACAGGGAATTTGTGATGATAACATCAGAATAAATGCATCCAAGCTGAAGGATTTGTGTCAGAAATGTCTCAGCAAAGGTGGATCTTCTTTTGAAAATTTCAAGAAATTCATGGATCATCTGAGGAGTTGAAAATTTTTGTCATTTTCTACTTGAAGGTAATTGTTCAGAATCTTCCCTTCTCTGTTTGACTTTGCTCAGTCTTTTGTGGGTTCTAAGATTCAAATGAAATTCAGCCATGGTTGATGCATTGAGGTGGAAAACTGAAACCATTTCCAAGCTTGATTATTTATCTTATAAATGATTACGGGGTGAGTGAATATAGCAACATTTCTAAAAAAAAACCTAAGAAATTGTTTGAGAAGAATTTTGTATTTCTCATGCTACAAGTCATCTAAATATAATTGTCATTATAAATTTATCACTACAATTGATTATGAGGCTATTATTGAAAACTAAATTTTTTTAGTGGAGGAGGTGAAGGTTTTGGGTTCAAATGTCCCTTCTTCCTCTCACTTCTTAAATCTCGTTTCTTTCATACTAATTTTTTAAAAAATCTTTTTAGTGATTGAGAAGGCTTCTTAATATTTTTTCTGTTTCATTTCCATTTTTCGGTTTTGTTGGTATCTGAACTTTATGTTGACTGATGATATCCAGTCCTCCAAGACAAAATGAAAGTCTCTTCCATCATTTCCTTTAATTTAAAATTGTGTGCTTTTCGGATCTTCTTACAAGGTCCCCCGTTATTAAAATGACACATACTCAGTATATCTTTACAAGTTAGCTCGGTCAAAATTCAACCTTCAGCTCGAACTTGACACTATGTATATGAAGTTTAATTTCAAGCTCAGTTGAAAAATATACATTTGTTAAACTTTTTAAATGCTTAATATTTGTTATTATGAAATCCTATTGTATCCCTTGTTTACAAAATATAATTTATACATTTCTTTTTCGTAAATTTGAGTGAGAGCTTGATTAAGCTCAATTGAAGTTGGCTATATTAAATTTATAAGTAAGTCAAGTTCAAGACAAAATTCTATGAGCACGACAAGCTTAGCTCAGGATTGATATAAAGGATTGTAGTTGAAATTAAAACTCAAGTAGTAAACTACTCTAATTCAACCTTGCTCATTTACACTCTATCCCATAGTACTAATTACCCTCTGGATAACTACCGTTAGCTCCCTTCTAAGGATTAAAAAAATACTACTGGCTAAATTAGTTTGGAAACTCTTAACAATGCAACTATTACTTATGACAAAGTACAATTGCCAAAATTTTTTTTTGGAGCAATTGCCAAATGTTTTAGTTTAAGAACTCTGTTTAACGTGAGCTATAGCCATTCTTTCCTGTCCTGTTGAGGATTAGGGGCCTCGCAAATTGTTTACTATCCAGCTCAAATTGGTTCATATAATTCTGATTCACGTAATTCTTATTATATTTGGTATAAACTTATAAAATTCTGGTGTAATCACTAATTTAATTGTACGAGATGACAAATTTAAATTTCCACTCAAATTTACGTCAAAAGTTATAAGAATTTTATGAACCCATTTGAATTGAACAAAAGTAAGCTTGTAAGTTGTAAGGTCTAATCATCCCTGTGAAAGAATCTCAAAAACAACTAATAAGAATCATGTAGAGTAGAGAAACACCCACAAAATCGTCCATCTACCTTTGCTCGTCCAGGTTACTTCAAATATCGAAACTTGTTTTACTATTTTTACATGCATTGTGATAATAAAAAAAATTGTATCTAGTTCAGTAATAGCTTACATAAACTATAAATTGATAGTTTTCAAAAATGGAGTGTTAATTTATTTCAATTAATTGGAAAGTAATAAAAAAACTAGCAAAAAATGGAGTGTTTATATCAAAACACTAGCAAGTAATCGTCCAATTGTCTATTGACTTTTCAAGAACCATGTGTAAGAAACTACAGCGGAAAAGCCAATTGGAATTGCCCTGGTCAAGTGACGGGACCAACTGCTGAGCCCTCCGACGGCCGCCGCCCAAGAATATACCTTTTTCTTTTTAAAATAAACCACAAGAATATTCTTCTAGGAAGTGGTGAGATTCAGCACATATTCTCCAACCTAAAATATTACCAATTGGGTACGCTGAAATCAATAGATGTAGTCATTTCACCCCTAAAATTTTTAAACCTATTCAATTTTGAATTTAGGTGAACAGAATTCAAGTTTGATCGGAATTCAATTCGGAATCGGTAATGAAAACGGTGAATACTGTTTTCAAGAACAAAAACTTGAAATTAGGAAATTTTGAGCAATGTTATGACCAGACCCAAATAGGGTAAAAAGATTCTATTGGCCATTAAACTATTTTGATTGTACATTTTCGGCTACTCGAATATTTTTTTTTTGTTTCAATGTGGTCACTAAACTCTAAAATTGGTATTACTAATAATCACTCCGTCAAATGTTTCTGTTAATTCTTATAGAATGAGTTTCGTTCACATACCAAAAAACAATAGCAATTTCGTCCAATCATAGGCAAAAAATTTTAGCCACTAAACCATTCAATTTATATATTTTTTGCCACTAAAAGATTTTTCGTTTCAAATTGCCCATTCACTTAGCAAAGTGGTCTATTAGTTGCAATTCTTTCGATTTTCCTCATAAGTTTTTCATTTTTCACCTAATTCGAGATTTTGGTCTTAAATGGTCAATTTTTTAGGTTTTTTTTGTGCATCTAGAGGCTTAGATTTTTCAATAGTAGAAAAAAAATTAGAATCTATAAGAGTTGGCTTTATATATTCTAATTTACAAGTATTGGCAAAATATGTAAATCATATAATGAAGTTCTTGTGATTTAATTCCATGAACCCTAAAACTAAATGAAAATAGTAAATATAATGACATTGATTAAAGGACCACAAATATACAATTTGGTGAATTGAGTAGTCAATGTGAAACAAAAAATAGTTGAGTGACTAAATGTATATTGTTTGAATAATTTAGTGATCGTGTAGGATTTAAGATTTTCATCACACTGGGATGAATTTACCCGTGCTTTTGGCATGTGCACTCCTTCCGTTAGGGTTAACTATGAATTTGGATGGAATAGCGACCAATATATACATTTATGAATTAAGTAGCCATTTTGAATAAAAAAAAATAGTTGAGTGGCTAAAAGTGCGTGATCTAGATAGTATAATGGTTGCTAGGGCTTTTTGCCCGCCAAAATACACATGATTGCATTATTTTCAAAAGAATTCCATGTGACTATAACACATTTATATCTTTAAAATGAGTCATGTAATGTTTATTGTTGTGTCATAATTGTTTAAAAGGTACATTTATACTTAACCAACTTAGTTGCAAATGCTTCCAATATGCTACAGACAAGTGTTTTCTATACTTAAATAAGACTACGAATATAAATATATTATATAGTGTAATTTTAGTATATTGATATATTAAACATGAATTGACAATGTACAATGTTCACTACTATACTTACGTATAAGGATAAATTTATTTTTATAGACTCATATTATATATAAAAATATGGTAATTGATGCATAGAAATAGAATTTTACTGTTGAGCACACCACAAGAACTACAAATTCAAGCACATCTTCTGCGAGGCAAACTCAACTACTGATGCACTTTCGAAGCTAGCTAGCTAGCACCAGACATGGTTCTACTACTTTTTCGCTAAACTTATTACCATCTAATGTCAAAAGTTCGATTAGATTAAATTAGATCAAGTTCAATTTTCCTCGGTTAGATTTTATAAACAACATTGACGTTAGGCTTTTTGCCCCCTCATTGTACCTTATATTTCAATAAAATTTGGGATGGCTACCCTCCCCCAAATATGGGGTTTTATTGCCAAAAAGAAATAGAGTTTTACTATATTTGATGAATAAGAATGCAATTACCGTATGTAGTGTGTTCCTTTTTTAATGTATATGCAAACGTATATTATATGCTATAGTTATACTACATATACTAACGTGGTGTATATGATATTATAGTTTCACGACGATGATATATATATATATATATATAACATCATACATGGAATGATTTTTGATAAGAATACAATTTTATTATGAGGTATATAATGTTGGAAAAAAGGTCTAAACAATGCTAACAAAATTGCAGACATAATTTAAGAAAGTTTGAATCGTACTTAATAACACTATCCTAAGAAACTATTTCAAAAAGTTGAAATGTTTTCTCATGATTAAACAAGCCTTTTTTTTTTGTAAACAAGAAGGAATAGAAACTAGCAAACATTGTATGAATCCAGCAAAAAGGAGGAAAGAGGAAAGAGAAAGAGAGAAAGAAGGAGAGAAAGTGAGTTGTCAGGAAAATTGTACTGTGACTTCTAAGTGCACTTTCCAAGGTGGGAACAGCTGGTATGGTATTTATAGGCGTAAAAAAATAATATGTTGGAGACCGGAGAGGATAGGGATAAATTTTTTTGTAACAAAAGAACATTGTGCCTGATTTTTTGTAACCAAAAGGAACGTTAACAAAAAGAAAGTTGTAGCTGATTTTATAACAGAAAGAGATAAGATCTTATCTTCTTCAAGAGAGGATAGGGATAAAACTTCCTGTAACAAAAAACATTGTGCCTAATTTTTGTAACGGGAAAGAATGTTAACAAAAAGAACGTTGTACCTGATTTTTTATAATAGAAAGAGATAAGATCTTATCTTCTTGGTGGAATGAATCAAACTTTATCTTCGTACAAGGGGTGCAAATCCATCGGTTTGTAATGAATAAGCCTAACTCAACTTCCCTCTCATGCGCACAAACCCACACTAGTTATCAATTTAACACAAACCCGATATGAAACTAAACATTATAAAATGATAAGAAATCTCTTGAATTTTTCAATGTGGGACAAAATCTTTTGAAATATTCATTTATTTACAACAATCTCCTTCCTATTTCAAAAAGATTTTGGATAAAAGAGTAAATAGAAAATAATCTACTTGATTTGTTTTGGGTGTAATGTAATTAATTTGGCGTCCTTTTTAACCATGAAACAAACTTAGATTGACAAAACATGATTTATAGAATTATTGGCGAAATATGAATTTCTATGAATCAATAACTCTTGATGTATGACAGAGATTTTATCAATCACATTGCAATCCACAATTTACTGTTCAACGCAATTTTGATCCTTTAGGCCATGCGCCTACCTGATTATTCATGAGAGTTCTAAAGATTCGGCCAAAAAATCTTATAGGATTAGCCCCACTCCACTCTCATATAGGTGAATTCATCATGTGTACACTGATTAAATACAACATCCTTAAGGACTATGAATTCATTAAAAGCATGTCATCCACATATAAGCTAATTATCATTTATTGATCATTTATAACTTTAGCATATACACATTTATCCACTTCTATAGTTGAAAATCCTTCTCTTACCAAAATTTGATCAAATTCCTCATACTACTATTTAGAAGCATGTTTTAGACTATAAAGAGATTTAACTAATTTACAAACATTATTTTCTTGTCTAGATGCAACATAACCTTCACGTTGATATAAATTTTTTCTTCTAAATTACCATTTAAAAAGACTGTTTTAACATCTATTTAATGAACAAAAAGTTTATAAATAGAAGGCAAATTAAATAAAATACGAATGGAGGAAACTCTTGTTACTAGTGCAAATGTGTCAAAATAGTCAATATTTGGTTTTTGAATAAATCCCTTTGCTACTGAATGAGCATTATATTTTTCTATAGATCCATCAGAATTATATATATTTTTTAAAAAATTCATTTGCAACCAATAGATTTTGTACCAAGGGGTAAATCTACCAAAGTTCAGGTTTTATTTTTCATAATAGAATCGATTTCAGATTTAATTGCTTCTTTCCAAAACTTGCAATCAAAAGAAGAAATAACATCAGAATAAGTTAAAGGATCATTATCAACAAGAAAAGTTTAAAAATCATTTCCATAAGAGAATTCTTTTCTCGGCCTTTTACTCTTTCTCAATTTCGCATTAGAGGTTATTTCTCTATTTATTTCAACAGGCGGATGAGAAATTTTATTCGACAGTAAAAAAATATGTTCAAAGAACTCAGCATTCTTTGTCTCAATAATTGTATTACAATCAAGTACATCACTTTTTAGAACAAGAAACCTATATGCAGTACTATGTTCAACATATCCAATAAACATACAATTAGAAGTTTTAGAACCTAACTTTCTTTTCTTAGGTTCAAATAACAACACTTTAGTAAGACACCCCTATACTTTTAAATATTTTAAATTTGGTTTATAAATTTTTTCATAACTCATAAGGTGTTTTACCAGTTTTTTTATGTGGAATCTTATTTTATAGGTGATATGCAGATAATATAGTTTCTCCTCACAAATTATCAGGAGCATGAGAACTAACTAATATAGAATTCATCATTTCTTTCAGTGTGCTATTTTTCCTTTTAACTACTCCATTAGATTCCGGTGAATAAGGAGGTGTTTCTTCATATATTATACATTCATGTTCACAAAATTTATCTAAAACTCAATATTCACCTCTCTATCAAATCTAATTCTTTTTATTTTCTTATTAAGTTGATTTTTTACTTCACACTTATAAGATAAGAAGACATTATGAGTATCATCTTTATTTTTAAGTAAGTATAGTTTGGTATATCTAGAATAATCATCTATAAAAGTAACATAATATCTTTTACCACCTCTAGTCATTGTTTGTTTCAAATAACCTGAGTCTGTGTGAATTAAATTTAATAATTCGGTTTCTCTTTGAACAGTTATACAACTTTTCTCTCTTATTTTAGTTTCTGCACATATTTCACATTTTTCCATGTCATTATTATTAACATCAGAAAGTAACCCAAGTGATTGCATTTTTTTATATAACTAACATCAACATGTCCTAATCTAGCATGGCATAAAAAAATTGAATCAACAATACAAGCAAAAAAAGAAGTATTTTCATTGATCACATGAAAAATGTTAAGTGCAAAGAGTCGCTGGTTACAATACTCTTTGCCCACAAATATATTATTTTTTATCAGTACAATCTTGTCAGATTAACTTTTCTTAGCAATGCTACCGAAATCAGATTTGCCCAAATATTCGGCACATGCAGCACATCATTGAGGGCCAAAGTTTTTTCCAAAGTGAGTTTCAAGAATACTTTGCCCTTATCCAAAACTTTAGCAGTTCATGAGTCTCCAAGGTAGACTATCTCTTCATCATCCCCTATTAGAGTATAGGAAGAAAATACTTCTTGATTTGCACATATGTGCTGAGTAATTTCGGAGTCTACCACCCATCTTTCGCATTAGCTGCAATGTTGGCTTGCGAGATGACTGCAGCAATTATTATCATCCCCTTCGACTAAATTAACCTTAGGAGATTGGCATTTGCTTTGTCAACTTTCTTTTTGTACCTACACTGAGCAGCATAGTGTTCTGACTTTTCACAAACATAGCAATTGCCTTTCTTCTTCTTAAAGTTGGGATTACTGGGCTTGTAACTTTGGGAATTAGCGTACCTCTTGTTGTTGTTTTGTACCATATTAGCTTTGAAGGTCATCTCTTCGCTTTGGCAGCTCTCAACTCTTCCTATTGAAATCTTCGATGAGGATGTGCTTCACAAGTTCCTCAATGGTGTAATTCTTCTACTTGTGCTTCAAATTATTTTTGTAGTCAGTCGATGACTCGAGCATCTTTTCAATCAGCATGCCAGCAGCAAACTTCTTGGGCAAGTTTATGTCTTCATTTTTCAAGTCTTCAAGTAGCATTTGGTACTCCATGATTTGAGCTTTCATTTCCTTGTCATCTAACATCTGCCACTGGTAGTATTTTACTAGTACAAATTTTTGTTTGGTTGCATCTTCGACAATAAACTTTGTTATCAAAGCTTCCCAAATTATTTTGGCTTCCTTACAGTTAGAGTACACATCAGACAATTCATTAGAAAGCATTTGTAAAATAGTATATCGACATACCTTATTGGCATATTGCCATGCCTCTAGTGTCTTGACATCAGCAGTTGCAACTGGTTGAGAATCGATTAATGCATGGGCTACTCCATGAATTTCCAACAGAGAGTGCACATGTTCTTGCCACCTTTTGAAGTTTTCATTAGCGAAAACTTCAATTTTGGAGATATCTAGAAAAGACTTAGAGAATGACAACGCGACTGCAATCGATACTGATGATGATGGATGCAAAGTTTCTTAGACAATGCCATAGTTTCTTAGATTGTTGGAAAAAGGTCCAAACAATGCTAACAAAATTGCAGACGTAATTGAAGGAAGCTTCAGTCGTGCTTAATAGCAATGTCCTAAAAAACTATTTCAGAAAGTTAAAATGTTTTTCCATGATTAAACAAGCCTTTTTCGTATAAACAAGAAGGAACAGAAACTAGCAAATGTTGTATAAATCTAGTAGAGAGGAGGAAGGAGAATAGAGAGAAAGAAGGAGAGAAAGTGAGCTGCTAAGAAAATTGTGTTTTGAGTTCTAAATGCACTTTCCAAAGTGGGAGCAGTTGGCATTTATAGGCGTCAGAAATAATATGTTGGAGAAGATAGGGATAAAACTTTCTGTAATAAAAAAGTTGTGCCTGATTTTTTGTAATAGAAAGGAACGTTAATAAAAAGAACATTTGTAACAAAAAGATAAGATCTTATCTTCTTCAAGAGATAAAATCTTATCTTCTTGGTGGAATGCATCAAACTTTAATAAATTCTACAACTTCTTGCAACATATAAGAGTAGTAAAACTAACTTGGGTCGTGTTTAACCCATATGCAGGGGGGTGTAAATCCATCAGTTTGTACTAAATAGACCCAACTCAATTTTCCTCTTATACGGGCAACCCCACATTAGTTATCAATTTAACACAAGCCCGATATGAAACTAAGCATTATAAAATGATGAGAAGTCTCTTGAGTTTTTCAATGTGGGATAAAAGTTTTTGAAATACTCATTTATTTACAACATATATTATGCATAAAAGTTACGATTACCACAAATGAGCTTGAAAGCAGTGTGCATCGATTTGATAAAAGTCATTACTAGTTTTGTGCCCAATTCTTTTTTTTTTTTTCCAAATGATAACAGACTTTCATTAGAAACATAAAAATGTTTATACATCTGGAGCAACTGCTCCTACATCATTTTTCGCTAGGCTAATTAACCAAACTGGGAAAGATACTTTCCAATCAAATTCATTTGTTAAGGTTATGGCAAATTTTGCCAAGTTATGACTAACAACATTCCTTTCCCTTCTAATTAAAAAAGTAGTTGTTGATGTGACGACCCCACCTCCCCCTAGGGCGTACCCTAGGGTTTAGCGAGTCGCCTGCCCAACTCTCGCCAGGACTCACTCACTAGCACTCGAGAAAACCATCATCCATAGAAGATAAATACCACAACAAGGTCAAACTTATTATATATATATGTATTGATGTTCACCCAGATACAAGGCTTCCACATGCCATAATATTTTAAAGTGCTATAAGTCAAGTACATACAACTCTAATCGGGTACTAGCGCTAGTACAACTTCAAAATTCAAAACTACTAGACTACATTAGTCGTTGCAATTCTCACGCCTAACTCGTACCCCCTGTAAGGAAAACAAATGGTGTGGAATGAGCTAAAAATCCAATGATGTTCCAAATATCAAATTAATCATCAAATAACGTAGAAGCAGCACAATAGTGAAATAGTAAGCCAAACAAGTCAAGAAATGAGTAATGATTCTTCATATAGCCAAACAATGACCATTCGTATTTCACAAATAAAGATACAGTTGCTCATATATCGGCTCCACCACGGCTTGATCAACTGGTAGTTGACACTCCGTCAACTTTCAAGTGAGGTAACTAGTCCAATAGAACACCACTTAACTCCAATCTCCGTCCACCGACCAAACCCCCTTACCGGGCCCGAACTCCACAATAAACATTGGTGGTAATACTCGAGTATACCGATTAGTCGAGGAGGTAACACTCCACTCGACAACACTAACTACCCAGGGTTCGTTATCTAATCGACCAAACCCTTGCCGACTCGACTCGATTAACTAGCCACAGGATTTCTGGAATTCCAGATGAATCACAATTCATATGCACATATATCATTTAAATTGAAATCAAGATAAAAAACAAGTCATATTAGGGCAAGTGCGATAAAGTACACGCTTGCTCTACCAATCCACTCGTATAACATGTAAGCATCTCATTCAAGTATCAAATACATGTGTCAAGTGCAATTAAGTATTTGGAAGCACTCACCAACAGATGCAGTGCTTTTACGGGTCGGTTTTGGGTATTACTCCGCTCTTGGAGTTCAAATCTGCGAGAAAATATTATTTAAGAGCATTGAAAAGTAACTAAAGCTTGAAACTTAAATGTTTCGTTTAACGAGAATTAAGTAATTGAAACTTATTTAGGGAATATTCGTAAAACCCTTGCTCGCTTTTCAAACAGTGAAATTTTGAAACAATTATATGTGAAAATACCATTTAGGTCGAAGAAATGAAGAAAACGTATTTCTATTAGTTGTAAATTCCAAGGGTACAAGTTTCGGCCGAATTTTAACCTATATATCCCCACAAAAGGAAACTCGAATAATCTAGACAAATCGAGTTAGAT
The DNA here is from genome assembly GCA_023065735.1 of Coffea humblotiana. Classification (NCBI taxonomy): domain Eukaryota; kingdom Viridiplantae; phylum Streptophyta; class Magnoliopsida; order Gentianales; family Rubiaceae; genus Coffea; species Coffea humblotiana. Next base: position 24,530,406 of record CM041211.1, read on the forward strand.
TCGTCTTCAAAACCTTACTCAAGACAAGCGTAATTCTACTTAACCCTTGAGTGCAAATTTGGGCAGCACGCCCTTTGTGTTTACCAAATTTCCAGCCATTTATGGCTTCCTTATTTTCCTTAATTCACCCCCACAATAACACACAAGTAATGTTACCAAAATAGCCCTTCCATTAGCCTCCAAAATCATCCAAGTACAACACAAGTGCAATAGTACAATCGGAAATCAATTTTTGAAGACAAAAACTAAACGGCAGATTTAACATCTCATAGCATTTTAATCATAACTGGAGCTATGTTTATCAAATCAGGGTGAATCTTACACCGTTTCGAAGCAAAGACAGAGGGGCACAACTTTCATGAAGACAACTTAACCTAATTCACAATTTATCTAGGTCGAATTTGCAACTCACAGATCCAACAGTTCTTGATCAGTCTGGTTGTCCGCAATAACTTTAATCGGAAATAACTCAAGCTACACAATTTCGTTTGTGGTGTTTTCAGAGGCGTTGGAAAGATAAAACATAGGGCTACAAGTTATTTGTTTTGGCCAAAAGCTAATTGGATACGAATCAGGGTGAAAAAACAAAGCCAAACTGGTGAATTCACAAAACTGTTTATGAATTGAAGCCTGTGACAGTCAACTGGAGCTATGTTTATCAAATCAGGGTGAATATTACACCGTTTCGAAACAAAGATAGAGGGGCACAACTTTCATGAAGGCAACTTAATCTAATTCACAATTTATCTAGGTCGAATTTGCAACTCACAGATCCAACAGTTCGTGATCAGTGTGGTTGTCCGCACTAACTTTAATCGAAAATAACTCAAGCTACACAATTCCCTTTGTGGTGTTTTCAGAGGCGTTGGAAAGATAAAACATAGGGCTACAAGTTTTGTGTTTTGGCCAAAAGCTAATTGGATACGAATCAGGGTGAAAAAATGAAGCCAAACTGGTGAATTCACAAAACTGTTTACGAATTGAAGCCTGTGACTGTCAGGGTATTTCCGTCATTTCACATCCTACCGTACTCCAATTGAGCTGAAATGTTACAGGAAGCTTAATAACATCATTTCCTACAACTTTCATGTTTTGATCTAAGCCCAATTCGGCCTCCATCATGGCCGAATAGAACTGGTCAGAACAGGGCAACATAAGAACTCTAATCTGAAATTTTATGAATTCATGGTGCAAACTTCACTTTTCTAGCTTGAATCACTACTTCAACCTCCAACACAAGATTATAGACACCATATGCCATCCAAACAACAAAATTTATGATTGAAAAATTCCAAAACCCTAACTCAAATAAACCACCATAAGCTTCAAAATCATGGAAACAACTATCATAAACCCCAAGTATGGGTTGTTCTACAAAATTAGGCAAAAGTAGAAAAGCAATAAAGGAAGATAGCTATAATACCTCTTTAAGATGCTTCCAAGAGCAATCATTTACCTTTCCTTTCAAAACTTTGGCACACCAAGCTTCCTAAACTCTCAACTAGAAGATTAATCGGTTTAGATTCTTGTTCTTCACTCAAATCAACTAGAAATCAAGATGGTATAATACCTCTTTAAGATGCTTACAAGAGCAATCCTTACCTTTCCTTTCAAAACTTTGGCACACCAAGCTTCCTAAGCTCTCAACTAGAAGATTAATCGGTTTAGATTCTTGTTTTCACTAAATCAACTAGAAATCAAGATGGCATGAAGTAGTGTTTTCTCCCTTTTCTCCCTCTTGAATTTCTGCCACCATGAGAAGAAAGAAAGAAAAATGAAGTCCTAGAAGGTTTAAGAAGGTTGGTCTTGGTTTGGGTCAAAGTTAGGTAGATGCCCTCACTTGGCGCCTTAAGATTCCATCTTAAATTTTTGTCTTTTCCTTTCTTTTTCTAGTCAAATATTTCGGCCAATAAGAGTTATTAAGGGCTGATATTTTGCACTAATATCAATGATATTTATGGTAAGAAAGGTGGTCAAGTGGTGTGTTCAATCGGTAGTGAACGGTATCCGTCGGTTCAAGCCGATTTTCTTAAATCGCGTATACTAGGGTTTTAACCTTAATTCACTAACTTATTATTATCACTTCTAATCACACATTTAATATCATCTAAAATATACTCTTAATCACTAAATTTAGTACACTTCGTACCGATTACTCACACTACGAAAAGACGTAAAAATCCTAGTTTGTCGTACGATGAAAGTAAAACGGAAACCCTTGGTTCTATGATTATTGTAGCTATTTGGGAAGTGAATGTGTAGTAAAGCTATTGTAAAGTAATAATTTCATAATTAGGAATTTTAAGAAAAATATAAGGATTTTACACGTCCTCACACTCTCTCCCCCTTAAAGAATTTCGACCTCGAAATTCATACCTTTTGTAGTGAACAAGTCTGGATACTTTTCTTGCATGTCTTTTTCTAGCTCCTAGGTCTCACCATTAACAAAACTTTTAGTCAGCCAATGGACATCATGAATCGTACCTTGGTGGTCTAAGGCATACACTCTAACTGGCACTCTGGGTTTATCCCCTCCTACATTCGGTTGTTTAGGGCTTGATCTGCCGACTGGTTGGGTATCACCGATCAATGGACAATTGGCGATCTGGTGCTCAGGATTTCCACATCGTAAACACTTTCGAGCCTTTCGCCAGCAATTATCCTCTGTGTGGTTGGTTTTTCCACAGTACCCACAAGATACTCGAGAAGCTGAGGTCTGACCTCCCTGCGAGGCACCTCCTGCTTGTCTCCTTCCACCTGGGCTCCTCTTGGGTAACTTCCTTAGGTGTCCCGAAATTTTCTCCCCACTATCTCCTCGACCCATCTTGGAGGGTGGCATATCTAGATCACCTTGTTCCTGCCCTTGACTTCCACCAGGCGCACCTCTCCGTTTGGCGTGAAAATTTCTTACTTGTGCCCTGGCAATCTCTATTCTCTGGGCCTTCTCCAAAACCTCCGTAAAAGTATTAATCTGGGCCGCTGCTAAGGCCTCCTGTATCTCTACATTGAGACCCTGTACAAACTTCGTATCCTCCTTTGCTCCGTAGCTATCAATTCAGGAGCAAATTGGGCTAATTTCGTAAATTGGTCTCGTACTCGGCCACACTTAAAGTCCCTTGACGGAGTTTAATGAAATCGTCCTCTCTCTTCTCTTGGACGATAGGTGGGAGGTATTTTTCATTAAATTCCCGCACAAAGTTCAACCAAGTCCATACATTCCCTCTCTCTCCCACTTAGTCTAATTACATTCCACCAAGCCCTAGCTGGACCCTCAAACTGAAACACGCAAATTGCACCTGTCTATCATCCGCATAATTTAGGCGGCGAATATGTTAATCATGGTTTCTAACCACCTCTCCGCTACTTCAGGGTCTGGGTCCTCCAGGAACTTAGAGGAGAGAACTTCTGGAATCTCTCTAGGCTCTATCTTGCCCCATTTCAGGATCCCTAGGTTGATTTACTGGGCTTGACCCTGTTGCTCTACTAAACGAGCAAGAATACGGTCATCTGTTGAATTGCAGTGGCCACCTGATCCCCCCTTCCGCTCGGGGTCCAGGTTGCGGTCCAACGTTTCCTCTCTTTCCCCTCTCGGTTCTCGCATCGATTCCTGTGCCCGTCTACCCCCACGGCCACGATTAGAGCCACGCCCTCGAGTAGCTCCCTGGTCCTGCTTTTCTACCTTCCATACCTCTTTTGAACAATAGCCTATATAAGTATAAGCAAAATAAAGTAACTATAAAGTTGATAAAAGTTTTTCAAATCATAAAATGAAACATAATAGAACACATTAAAAATAACATACGTTCTATCATAGCAATTCATATACTATAGGACATTAACTCTACGTATTGCTCAAGCACTACACTTAATCAAAACTTGAAGAAGTACAACCAAGTACGTACACGTGAATAAGAAGGGTCCCAAATCTCACTAATATTTTCAATATATTCCAAGTCCAGACTATTCGCATCCCCTGTGCCTTGGCTTTCGCCATCCAAACTTATCCTAATATCACTCGAGATATTGACTTGTCATAAAGGTATCACTCTTTGGTACTCAGGTACAGGAATCCACAATAAGGTAATTCACAACTCGAACCGGCCGGTCCCAAGAGTAACTCACCCATATTAGAGATTCCTTCCCAACATATATATCTACAGTCCCCAACAATAGACATTTGTTTCACACTTAACAAGCCAATCCCCACAGTCCGAGAATCCTCTCCCGGCACGAGCTCGATAGGAGCTCTGATACCACCTGTGACGCCCCACCTCCCCTAGGGCGTACCCTAGGGTTTAGCGAGCCTGCCCAACTCTCGCCAGGACTCACTCACTAGCACTCGAGAAAACCATCATCCATAGAAGATAAATACCACAACAAGTTCAAACATTTATATATATATATACATTGATGTTCACCCAGATACAAGGCTTCACATGCCATAATACTTTAAAGTGCTACAAGTCAAGTACATACAACCCTAATCGGGTACTAGCGCTAGTACAACTTCAAAACTCAAAACTACTAGACTACACTAGTCGTTGCAACTCTCGCGCCTAACTCGTACCCCTGTAAGGAAAACAAATGGCGTGGAATGAGCTAAAAGCCCAGTGAGTTCCAAATATCAAATTAACTATCAAATAACGTAAAAGCAGCACAATAGTGAAATAGTAAGCAAAACAAGTCAAGAAATGAGTAATGATTCTTCATATAGCCAAACAATAACCATTCGTATTTCACAAATAAGGATACAGTTGCTCATATATCGGCTCCACCACCTTGATCAACTGGTAGTTGACACTCCGTCAACTTTCAAGTGAGGTAACTAGTCCAGTAGAACACCACTTAACTCCAATCTCCGTCCACCGACCAAACCCCTTACCGGGCCCGAACTCCACAATAAACACTGGTGGTAATACTCGAGTATACCGATTAGTCGAGGAGGTAACACTCCACTCGACAACACTAACTACCCAGGGTTCGTTATCTAATCGACCAAACCCTTGCCGGCTCGACTCGATTAACTAGCCACAGGTTTCTGGAATTCCAGATAAATCACAATTCATATGCACGTATATCATTTAAATTGAAATCAAGATAAGAACAAGTCATATTAGGGCAAGTGCGATAAAGTACACGCTTGCCTACCAATCCACTCGTATAACATGTAAGCATCTCATTCAAGTATCAAATACATGTGCAAGTGCAATTAAGTATTTGGAAGCACTCACCAACAGATGCAGTGCCTTTACGGGTCGGTTTTGGGTATTACTCCGCTCTTGGAGTTCAAATCTGCGAGAAAATATTGTTTAAGAGCATTGAAAAGTAACTAAGTTCGAAACTTAAACGTTTCGTTTAACGAGAATCAAGTAATTGAAACTTATTTAGGGAATATTCGTAAAACCCTTGCTCGCTTTTCAAACAGTGAAATTTTGAAGCAATTATATGTGAAAATACCATTTGGGTCGAAGAAATGAAGAAAACGTATTTCTATTAGTTGTAAATTTCCGAGGGTACAAGTTTCGGCCGAATTTCAACTTATATATTTTCACAAAAGGAAACTCGAATAATCTAGACAAATCGAGTTAGATTCGTCTCAAAACTTACTCAAGACAAGCGTATTCTACTTAACCCTGAGTGCAAATTTGGGCAGCACGCCCTTGTGTTTACCTAATTTCCAGCCATTTATGGCTTCCTTATTTTCCTTAATTCAGCCCCACAATAACACACAAGTAATGTTACCAAAATAGCCCTTCCATTAGGCTCCAAAATCATCCAAGTACAACACAAGTGCAATAGTACAATCGGAAATCAATTTTTGAAGACAAAAACTAAACGGCAGATTTGACATCTCATAGCATTTTAATCATAACTGGAGCTATGTTTATCAAATCAGGGTGAATCTTACACCGTTTCGAAGCTAAGACAGAGGGCACAACTTTCATGAAGGCAACTTAACCTAATTCACAATTTATCTAGGTCGAATTTGCAAATCACAGATCCAACAGTTCGTGATCAGTCTGGTTGTCCGCACTAACTTTAATCGGTAATAACTCAAGCTACACAATTCCGTTTTGGTGTTTTCAGAGGCGTTGGAAAATAAAACATAGGGCTACAAGTTTTTGTTTTGGCAAAAGCTAATTGGATACGAATCAGGGTGAAAAAATGAAGCCAAACTGGTGAATTCACAAAACTGTTACGAATTGAAACCTGTGACAGTCAGGGTATTTCGGTCATTTCACATCCTACCGTGCTCCGATTGAGCTGAAATTTACAGGAAGCTTAATAACATCATTTCCTACAACTTTCATGTTTTGAGCTAAGCCCAATTCGGCCTCCATCATGGCCGAATAGAACTGGTCAGAACAGGGCAACATAAGAACTCTAATCTGGAATTTTATGAATTCATGGTGCAAACTTCACTTTTCTAGCTTGAATCACTACTTCAACCTCCAACACAAGATTATAGACACCATATACCATCCAAACAACAAAATTTATGATTGAAAAATTCCAAAACCCTAACTCAAATAAACCACCATAAGCCTCAAAACCATGGAAACAACTATCATAAGCCCCAAGTATGGGTTGTTCTACAAAATTAGGCAAAAGTAGAAAAGCAATAAAGGAAGATAGCTATAATACCTCTTTAAGATGCTTACAAGAGCAATCCTTCACCTTTCCTTTCAAAACTTTGGCACACCAAGCTTCCTAAGCTCTCAACTAGAAGATTAATCGGTTTAGATTCTTGTTTTCACTCAAATCAACTAGAAATCAAGATGGTATGAAGTAGTGTTTTCTCCCTTTTCTCCCTCTTGAATTTCGGCCACCATGAGAAGAAAGGAAAGAAAAATGAAGTCCTAGAAGGTTTAAGAAGGTTGGTCTTGGTTTGGGTCAAAGTTAGGTAGATGCCTTCCACTTGGCGCCTTAAGATTCCATCTTAAATTTTTGTCTTTTCCTTTCTTTTTCTAGTCAAATATTTCGGCCAATAAGAGCTATTTAAGGGCTGATATTTTGCACTAATATCAATGATATTTATGGTAAGAAAGTGGTGGTCAAGTGGTGTGTTCAATCGGTAGTGAACGGTATCCGTCGGTTCAAGCCGATTTTCTCTAAATCGCGTATACTAGGGTTTTAACCTCTAATTCACTAACTTATTATTATCACTTCTAATCACACATTTAATATCATCTAAAATATACTCTTAATCACTAAATTTAGTACACGCTTCGTACCGATTACTCACACTACGAAAAGACGTAAAAATCCTAGTTTGTCGTAGCGATGAAAGTAAAACGGAAACCCTTGGTTCTATGATTATTGGTAGCTATTTGGGAAGTGAATGTGTAGTAAAGCTATTGTAAAGTAATAATTTCATAATTATAGGGAATTTTAAGAAAAATATAAAGGATTTTACACGTTCTCACAGTTGAATTTCTTACAAAGCTTTAATATATCTTCCAACATTGCACCTGTCAAAGAATCACATGTACTTTCTTCATCTAGCTTGTCTATCAGTCCTTTGCAATCAACTTGTATTCCCATATTTCTCTAGCCCCTCTGCAATGCCTTCATGAGAGCATTTTTTTTATTGCATTTGCTTCTTCCACAACTGGTTCATTGCATCAATTAACATGTCCAACCCAAACTTCAACCAGCTCCCATTCTCTTTTCTAGCAACTACTCCCCATTCCACTCTTTTTTTTTATATATCCAATGAAGCTTTAGTATTCAAACAAATGAATCATTGAGGTTGCGGGCTCCATCGATTCTTTCCCTCATTACCTCTTCGTCTTTCCTCCTCCGTGTCCTTACCATTTGCCTCGATATATTCTAACCATTCTTGTATTGCTTTGTCAATGGTTTTGCCTGGGCATTTCTTTTCTCTTTGGAACTGCATTTGATTTCTGGATTATTTGCCAAAGTATGTTTGTGGTCAGGGCTATATGGTCCATTCCCTCAGTTCTAATCCTTGCCTCCATGATGCCATTCCACCCATGGTTCACCATCGTGGTTTCGATCGCGGTTGTGAGCTCAGTTGTTTCACATCAGTCGCTGCATATCGGTCACAAATCGGGTGATATGCATATTTTCACTATTTATATTTTTCAAAAATTCTAAAAAATTTATTAAAATAGAAAATGATGTAATAAGCAGAATAATAAAATTATAATTGTAAAATATCATGATCAATAAAACCAATCACTAATTCTATATAAAAAAAAGTTAAATTGTTCTTGGAAAAAAAAAGAAGTTATTCATTAACATCAAAGACAACAAATATGCATTCGTTGTAGCCTAATGAATTACCTAAGAATTATAGCAGAAAATGGAACCTCAAATCTCTTGGGCCTAAATTTGATGTTTTCTATGCATGGGCTTTTTCTTGGCTTGATTGGGCAATAAAGTTTAGCATTCATTTCTTACATTTTATTTTATTTTTTTTTATTAAATGCAAAAATATCAGCACTATTGTCCTTTTCGTTCTCTTATCTAGACTCTTCAAAGTACAAACTTTCTGTTCTCTAGCACTCCGCTCCATCTTTCCTTTCTCCTTTCGCTTCCTTTCATAATCAAACCATGAAAGAGCTCCTAAAATCTCAATTGACCTTTGGAAGATCATATCTTTCAATTTACTTTCATAAAAAATCCAGAATGATTGAAGTAAAATGATTTTGGTGGAAACATCCATTTGCTCCAAAACATTATCTCTTTCTCTGATTTTTGTTGAGTTTCTGGTGATCGAGTTTGTTTACTGGTATTTTATATGGATTAGGTCTAGATTTTCCTTTTTTTTTGTTTTAACTTGATTGTTGCAAGTTTGTGGGAAGAAGTTGGAGATTTTTCAACTCCCGAGTTGACTCACCGAGACTCAGCCAAGTCTTCTGATTTTGTATGCTTCAAAGTCAACTCAGCTGAGTCAGTCCGAGTTCTATGGAGCTGTGGCACTTTATTGGTGATTTGCCATTTTGGGTGTCAGTATTATAGCAACGTGGACTGATCCAGTTATGAATTGTTCGAGTCAACTCCGACTCAAACAATTTGGCGAACCATGATTCCACTAGAGCCAGAATTTGTTTCTGAATTCATATAAGCCATCCTATTGAATTGGAGCTGCATTCCATATTTGTTTTGCATGCTTGCAAAAGAAAAACATGTGTTCTAATGTTTTTGTTTCTTCTCCACAACAAAAATATCTGTCCTCCCCTTTACCTATCCTATGTCTAACAACTTCATTCATAGGAACAATTCCATGTAGACATTTCTATATGAAGTGTTTAAGTTTATGTTTGATATTCAGCATCCATATGAATTTCCAATCTCCTGTATTGCCTTCACCTCTATTGCATCCCTCCTCTTTTTGCTTAACTGGTACATTCTCTTTTTACATCTCTCTGGCAGGTATGTATCTAGTTTTAGAACCCCTGACACTATATATGGCCACACAATTCTATCTTTGCTTCCAAACATGGTGATAGGAATGTTTTTGATCCTCCTAAAATCGTCTTTATCAAACATAGAGTTTAGCATATTAACATTCCACTTCCAATCTTGAATCAACTTAGAAGCTTTTTCTCACTAGACAATCGAGTGATTTTCTAGATTTTACCCTCCCAGACCCCTGATCGATAGGCCATCTGTCCCTTCATATATCAATATTGTGACCATCTCCTACTCTTTTCCTAGCACTTCTTTTTAATAGTTCCCTTGCACTTAAGATGCTCCTTCACATCCATGAATCCCTAGCCTTCTGTTTCATTGTCCAAATATATTCCCCTCTGAAGTATTTCACCCTTAATATCTTACTCATCATGACGTTTGGCTTGGTTATTAGTCTCCACAATTGTTTAGCCAATGTTGTTGTATTGAAATCTAGGAGATCTCTAAACCCCAACCCACATTTGCCTTTTATCTCAGACAATTTCTTCCACCCTACCCAGTGAATCCTTTTGTTCTCCTCACTTCTTCCCTACCAGAAATTTGCCATCTTTCTGCATATATCTTTGCATAGAGCCTTTGACAATTTGCAACATGTCATAGCATAAGTTGGCATTGCTAAAACTATTGATTTCAACAATATTTCCTTTCCAGCATTAATAAGAAATTTCTTTTTCCACCCTCTTAGTTTATTTGATACCTTTTCTTTGATGTAGTTAAGCACTTGTCTCTCTAGATTACTGGTAACCATAGGTAAACCCAGGTACTTGCTTTGTTTGAGTTGATTCATCCCACCAAGTATACTCAGTATCTCATTCCTGCTTCCTTCATCTGTGTTTCTGCTGAAGAATATAAAAGACTTGTCAGCATTTATAATTTACCCTAAGGCTTTCCCATAACTCCTAAGTATCTTCATTACTTCATTTGCTTAATCTGTTGTAGCCTTATAGAAAATAAGGGTGTCAATTGCAAAAAATAAATGGGCAATAGTAGGACTAGAAGGAGCAATTTTCAAACCAGATATTCTATGATTTAGCATAGCTTGCTTTAACAGATTTGATAGAGTAGGCCTAATTCCTCTTGCCTAATTCCTCTGGTAGACCTCTTCTCTCCATTTATATTCGAAGAGTAAGACACAAAAGACATGCACTTTAAAATCCGGTGGATCCAAGTGTTGTGGAACCCCATTTGTTCCATAATTCTAGGGCGAATTTCTCGGAATAATGTTAAAATTAAAAAAAATATATCACAAAAGTGGTGTTGTGTAGGATATGTGGATAATATAAGGGTCACCGCAGGTGAGAATATCGGTGCAAAAAAAAGCTGACATATTTTTACATTTATTTTCAACTGGTTAAGCATTTTTTAAGTTAAGATTTTCAGTAGAATTTTTTATTTTAGACGTAGATGGATCGTTGATTAATATATGTCAACAATTGTGATTTGAAGGTGAACAAAAAAAATTTAAAATCCTATTGCTGCACACCAAATTTGCGCAAAAGAATTTTTAAAGTATGTTCACTGCGTATGGCAAAATTTGAGGACCGTTGATCCCCCTATATCGATGCAAATTAAATTTGCGGTGACTAAAAAAATTATTTGTTTTATTCCGCACATGCGAAATTTGTGGACGTTGATCCACTACTATTGATCCACTCACAGTCCACACATTCACCGCAAACTTGATTTGTGGCTTTTTTTTTTTAATTCCGCACATGCAAAATTTGTGGATCATTAATCCAATGGATCAATGGTCCACACATCGCCGCAAACTTGATCTGCAGCTTTTTTTGTGAAACCGCAAAGGTCATTTGTGGCGTTAATTTTCGGACCGTTGATTCAAAGGTAGCAGTTCATAAGTTTTTTTCATTTGGCACAAATTCGATTTGCAACGATAGAAAAAAAGTTTTTTTAATGCAGTAGCTCTAGACCGCTGATACAAGAGATCAACGGTACCAGTTTTTAGTCAAAAAAATTCTATCAAAGTAGCATTACAGGTACAATACAATTTATTGTATATCAAAACAACTTTCTACAATTGCCGACAGTTTTCTATAAAATAAACTGGCCCTTGTTCACTCAAGTCAGAACCCCAAAACAGACTAACATTTCTATTTCTCTCTCACACAACCCCAAATCCAGATCCCCTCTCATCTTCTTCTTTATCTTCTTAAAGTAGCCATTGTTCCATAGAAATACTATCTATCATTATCCTTTGGATCAAAAAAGGTGATGGATCGAGTAGCATTGTCATTTTAGTGACTACCTGAATTGAAAAGACTGGTGAATCAAGTGGCATTGTCGTTCGAGTGATGGAAAAAGTGGTGGATCGGAAAAAGATTTTTGAAAAAGTGCAGAAGAGTGATGTCCGTCGTCATAAATGTTAGTTTATTTTAAAAGTTTTATTAGTAATTGTTTTTATAATATTTGCAATTATTTTAAGCTATGCATATTATGCCGCTTTTTGTTTATTTATTCTGATAGTCAGTAGTCCTTAGTAGATGAATATTTAATGTTTATGTTTTAGATTAAATGTGTAATTTGTATTTGGGAAGATTATTTAATCTGTTTATTTGTTAGATAATTATTTACTGTTTGTTTCCTGATAGTTAGTTATCTTTTGTAGATTGTAATTTTTAGATCAATCTGATAGTCAGTAGATTATTAATTTTTTAAAACTAGTGAATACTAAATAGTAAATAGTGAATAAAAATGTAATAGTAAATAGTAAATCATAAATCGTAAATCATAAATGAACGGTAAATGGTGAAATAGTAAATAATAAATAGTAAATGATAAATGATAATAGTAAATAGTAAATAGTAAAAGTAAAAGTAAAAAGTAATGGTTAAAATTAAATACTAATAATAAATAGCAATAATACAATGTAAATTGAGGTAGCAACTGGTAATTAGTAGTACTTGTACTATTAATTGGTAAGTAATATTAATAGTAATAGTAAATAGTAAAAAAAATATAATATTTAAAAGAAATAAGTTGCACTAATTTGTAGTAGTGGTCACAAGTTTAATAGTAAATATGATTAGTGAATAATAAATGATAGTAAATTATAAGAAAGAGTTGGTGGTTCAATTTAATTGTAAATAGTATTTAAAATAATTGCTAATAAGTAATAATTTGATTAATATTAAAGAAGAATCATTAATCATACAGTTTGAATAATATTATTTTTTTGATAATTTTATGTTTACTTATTCATTTGTAATTGGTGATTATTTTATTAGTGGTGTCATTACTTATGAAGACGTTTATTGAGTTAATATTAGTAATTACGAGAAATTGTCGAATAATATAAGTTGATATAAAAAATATTCGTAAGATTAGGAGAAAATGTCAATGGACATCGCATTGGTGATTTAATTTTATAGGGGAGGCAAAATAGTTGAGACCGGAGGATCATTCGCATATAACCCTCCGAGGTGTAAAAAAGTCATATTAGTAAAATATCAAATAAGTTATAATGAGTTGGTGGATAGAGCGTACACCAACATGCACCTAAATTGGAATATTTTCAAGTTGAATTTATGGTTTAGGAATTATGTTGGCCAAAGTACATTTGTTGGAGTGCAACTGGAGTGCATATGAAATTGATGTCATCACAACAACATGTGAGATATATGTAGAGGTGGAGTCACAAAGCTACCATATTCACAGTGATCACAATGTCGGACAAACATCATTTATCCAATTTGGCTTTGAAAAGGAGTCAAACAACATGCTTCCTACTTCCGTACGTGAAAGTAAAAATGTGGTAGTAGAATCGAAGTACGAACAAATGTTGCATGATAAACCAAGTCAAACGGAAGACCCGTATAAATTGAAGGTTCGAGGATGATAAAAGTAAATGCATGTTCTGTAATAATAGTTCCCTTGATGAATTTCCACAAATGGAAATTTCCTCGACGTCTTTCCTATCGAACATACTAAAAAGTGAGGGCATTGATGTTGATTCAAGACACTAAACCCAAACCTGACGGCGATGAATCGGACGATAGTTGTCACGAGTAAGATCAAACTGATGAAGAAGCCGTCATTCCATTTGTCTAGTCAGGTCCCTGATCCGTCGACCTCATATCATATATCACCCCATCTGCACGACCTTGAAGAAGTTAAAACTTCACAAGATTTTGATTTCCTTTAACAAGGTAGTTATAGAGAAGTACTGTGACGGTCCGGTCTTTCTCCTAGAGCATACTCCAGAAGTTAGCGGACCGCCTGCCTGGTTCTCGTCAGGACTCATTCACTAACATTAATTTCAGAGATAACATTGTGATATACTAAAACCACACGTTCAAATTTTTTACAATGACAAGTTTAATACAAAAATTTCACCTGTGGTATGATACTAGATAATTTATAATCACGAAAGTCTTCATGTTAACTCCCTAAGATCTCTCGTTCGTTTCCCCCACCACCAACTCCTGTAAGGAAAACAAAACTAAAGGGCTGAACCAAAACTCAGTGAGGTTTGCCGATCAAGCATCTTTAATAAACACTTTAATCCGTACAATTAAGCAAGTAGTGCGCATTTCATTGTACAATCACTTTCATTAAACAATTGAAGAAACCACTTCACTAAACAATCACTTTTAAAAGGATATGATACTCGCATTAGAGCCACTTCAATGTCATTCATTTCAGTGTCAAGAGACACTCATTTCACTGTCATTGTACATTCATTTCAATATCATTGCACATTCCGCCGATCACCTTTCTTATGTCCTTTAAAACAATAAACAATCCCCTACATTCAATAATCAGTTCAATAATCTCCCAACCTAACGGTAATACTCGAGTATACCGAAACATTTACCTAAAACTGCTGTCCTACCAGACCGAGCCCTTTGCTAGATCGAATAGTCTGTTGAACAGAGGGTTTTGGGTCCCAGTTCAGCCGATGCGGCAAGGCACACATATAGCTTATATTCATGCACACTGATAGTAACATTCAGTCAATTTATCGACCTACAAACTCAACTAAATCGAGTGCGATAAAGTACACTCTCACCTTAGAAGGCGAGGGACAATTGAGATGCACTTCACAAGGAATCATGTAGTAATAATTCATGATAAACACATTTGTCACATAATTTCACTTAGATACACATAAACAATTAAACACATAAATTCGAAAAACACTCACCAAATACCCAAATAAATTATTCTCGAGCCTCGGGGTTTGTTTCTAACTCACAGCTACTTTCTGAGACAAGTTCATAATTCCAAAGTAAATATATAATTTGTAGATGTTCACTTATTATTTATTATCCTATTATTTGATCGATTAAAGTCAAATTTGACTTTAAAAATATAAAATCTAATATATTCAATATTTATTCAATAAACTTTCCATCCTTTCCTTTTTAATTCAGAACCAAATTCTAAGCTACCTATGATTCAAGTTTTTTATTAACTCATTAGTTTTTAGTTTTAAATTTCTTATTTGCTTATGAATGTAGTTTTGCAACCAGGTAGCTAGAATGTAAGATTTTCTAGAAGTTCATTTTTCCCTTAAATCTTTCCTTTCACTCTCATGTTACAACTAGCCAGGTTAGTTATATTTAGTAAGCTACAAAGTAGCCTTGAATAGAACGTGTAAAGTTGACAACCAAACTCAAAGGCTGCTCAAGACTCTCACCTTTCTCTTGGCCATAATGTACTCCATTTTCACTTGCTTAAAGCGCTAAATACATAATATGTATTTGGTCCAACATCATAGCAGAATGCCTCTAGAAACAAAAGAAAAATAACAAGAAACAATGAAGATGGCAGCTTGCCATCCTCTAGTGTTTTGATCATAACTAAAGTTACACTTATCGGATTGAGGCAAATTTTATAATATTTCCAAACTAAAACATAGACCTATATTTTCTATGAAGACATCGACATCCAACTCTTGCATTTTCAAGGTCAAAAATTGCCGGTCAGAAGCACCTTCGGCTTTCTTCCCTCGGCCAACAACCTGCAATCAGTGGACTTATCCCCCCCTTTCATCACTCATTTTAGTTCCTACTCGTTCCTGTTTTTCTGGTTAAAGTTCAGCGGCATTATAACAGGTTCAACTCTGTAAGTTAGTTTAGGAGCTTAAGGGCTTGCAGCCTTTCTTATGATTTCTTTCTCGGATGAAGCCAACAGGCTCCAGCAGGTTACAACGTTGCACTGGTTTTGTCTTTCCTCTCGTTCCTCCTCAGTTTTATATTCCAAATCATCATACAGAGTGTTTTGATTTAACCACCATTTATCCTAAGCAAAATTAGGGCACTTCATGACTAGAATTTAGAAGAAAAGTTGAATAACACTCAGGTCTGCACCACGCTGCAAAACCTGATGCGTAGTAGCCTGCATCAGCTTTCTTTCAGACTCGCGGCTCCAATTTTCACAAGTTCCTATGGCTATATTTCACCTTATCAACTAAAAATAAATCTATTACATGCACCTCTTAACATTATCATCCCAGGAAATGTTAATAACAGTAGCAAATTCCCAGTTTTAACCTAGTTTCTGCAAATTTCTTTTCTTCCTTGTAGTTCACAGTTTCTGTACGAAACTTCCTTGAACTAGAAACTGAATTCCTACCTAAGCTCAGCATATATAGCACATGTTTAACTAATTAAACCAACCAAATAGACATTTGTTATAGCGTTTACCTTTTCCTCCTAAAGTTTAGTGTTGCCGACTGCTCAGCGCCTATTTCAACTACTCACTCGACCTCCACGTTCCCTTTTTCTTTCGTTAGTATAATTTCCTGGTTAGCTGATGGTAAACCTTGCAAATTCCTTTCCTCACACTCCGTCTCACTCACTCAAGTCGGTTTTTGAAAGAGAGCAAGAAAGGAAGACAGCTTCTGTTTTTGCTCTCTCAAGTCTTTATCTCAGGATGACAGATTTTCTTCTCAACTCCCTCGGCTCTTTCTCTCTCTTGTTTATCTCTCGGTGTTAACAAGCAGAGGAAGAGGTAGTTGTTTCCTTCTTGTTTTCTCTCGGCCCTCTTGTTTAAAGGCGATCAGGTTGTTTCCTTTCGGTGGGTAGTGGCAGACAAGAACATATAAGTTAACGTCTCTTGGTTCCTTCGTCCAAACCAACTCTTATTCACATTCTCATTGCTCCATTTCTGCTTAGCAGCTTTGGAAGCTGTTTCCATTGGATTTCTTTCCTTCGATCACCACCCCAAACTCAGCTAACTTTCACACTTCACCACTTGACTCAACAGACGGTTGCATGGTAAATGATCCAAGCCTTGAGGTTAAAATGGTACTTTGACATTAGTTTATTTACTTGTTAAGGAGTTGTAATTTTTATTACCTTCATGTATTGTCTCAAACTTTGTTTGTTCAAATTTGTATATCTCTTTAAAAATTTTCTTGCATTAACCTAGGATATTTCCATACGCCCAATTTATAAAAAATCAATTAGATATTTAATTTAATCAATTGTATGGTCTATGCAATGTTTTTAGTAACACAAGGAAATAAATTAAATTCAAAAAATATATATAATTTCTCGAGTTCTCACGTTTTTCTCCCCTTAAGAAAATTTCGCTCTCGAAATTTCGTACTTTTAATCGTAAAAAGTTTCAGGTATTTTTTCCGAATTTTATCTTCCATTTCCCCAGGTTACTTCTCCAATCCTTGGTGTTACCATAGAACTCTGACTAAATGAATCTATTTATTCCTCAATTCCTGTTTCTGAAATAACATGCCCCAGAAATGATATTTTCTCCAATTTTAATCTTATAGTTTCTATACACCACTTTGGTTACCAAACTTTGATCACTAGTGAGGTTAAACTTCATAAGGTAGTTTGTTAAACTTCATACCTATTCTATTTATAAAATCAACAATAACAAATGAATGCATTACACCAGGGTCAATTAAAATTTTAACTAAGGAATTGAAAACAGGGATGGTACCTTCTACCACCTCAGTTGTCTCTGACACATGTTGCTTGTAAGACTCGAAAACAACCTAAGAAGGAGGTAAATTAGGTTGATTAAAAAACTAATCAAGTTAAAGACAATTTTTGCTCAATATGAAATTTACTCTCTTTTTTAGGTGACCACACAATGAAACAATTAGTAAGAAAGCAAAATTGTTTAGGAATAGAAAAGATAAACAATTTAAAAATCACAAGATAACAATAAGTAAATAAGAAGGGAGGAATTGCAAATCAATTGACTACCAAGTTTCTCTTGAGTTTGTAGATCAATTCAAACAAACTTTTTCAATTTGATGAAATACAACCAATCTTGTGTACAAAGGAAGGTTCACTTCCTCCTTGCCCCAAACTCCATTCGGTCAAATTAGAAAGTTTTACTATCCCTCAGGACAACCCTCACAGAGCTACACTATTGAAATATTCATTCACAAATGAAAAGTTTATAATGAACTTCACAACCACCAAAACTACAAATCTTTTTTGGAGAGTGTTTTCTCATTAAAACTAGTATATATATCTTTTGTATATTCAGTATACAAAAGTTATTTGAAATTCCTGACCATACTCTATTTATATGAAATTAAGAAAGTGTTTCATTAATGTTTCCAACGAATAGAAAGTAGTTGAAAAGTCAACTAACCGTTAGGAGTATCGGACGTCCAGTACTACCGTTGTTTGCGTCCAATAGCAGATAGAGAATTTGAAAGATCTTATCGGACGTCCGGTACTTCCATCCGATAGCAGACAAAGAGTTTGAAGGATTCTATCGGACATTAGATGCTTGCATCTGACAGCAGACAGAGAGTTTGAATGATTATCTCAATTCTATCGGAAGTCCGGTATTGTCTTTGTGAGCGTCCGACAGCTTTCGTCGAATTTGAAAGATCCTATTGGACGTTCAGTACTTCCATCTGATAGCAGACAAAGAGTTTGAAGGATTCTATCGGACGTCCGATGCTTGCGTCCGACAGCTTTCGTCTTCCTTTTTCTTCTTTCAAATGCTCTTGTCTTTGAATCAAATTGCTTTAAGATTGAAAAGATTTCTTAGACAAGATATTAGTACTATTCAGTTGTTTTGTAAATATCAAAGACAGGGATCAAGATCAATATTCTCCTCATTTTTGATGATGACAAAACAATGGATGGAAGCAAGCAAAATGAGCAGAAACTCCCTTTCACTCATAGCATCCAAGACCATTAAGTACCATCATATAATATCATCAATTGAACTCACCCTTACTCATAACATCCCAAACCAGCATCCATTTTGTAATTCTCCCCTTTTTTGTCATCATAAAAGTATAGAGTAATTGCTATAAAAAAAATAACAGTAGTGACAACCATCATTAGCCAATAATAGAAGAATAACATCAAAAGATATCAAAAAAAAAAAACAATGAACATCAATGAGATCAACATTCATATCAACCAACATTCATTAGTCATTCAAAAACCATCAAAGAAAACTTAGTTCAAAACATCAAAAATATCAAAAGTATTACAAAATACTTGTAGCAATCATACATCTATATTTTTTCTCATCAATTTTCGTACCTTCTTGTGTTTGAACCACTTAGATCCCAAGGAAGAAATTCAACTCTCTCATCATACTCATCTCAAACTCATTGTGTATAAAAGTGAAAAAAATCCTTGCACAAACACTCATTAGAAGCACCAAAGATAATATCATCCACATATATTTGTACAAATAGAAGATTATTTGAATTTTGTTTAGTGAAAAGAGTGGTATCCACAATACCCCTTTTAAAAATATTCTCAACCAAAAAACTATCCACTTTTTAAAACCATTCTCAATCAAGAGATTTGGGTCTTTGAGTGTTAACATTTGAATTTTGTTTAGTGAAAATAGTAGTATCCACAATACCCCTTTTAAAAATATTCTCAACCAAAAAACTATCCACTTTTTAAAACCATTCTCAATCAAGAGATTTGGGTCTTTGAGTGTTAACATCATTTCTAACTATCCACATATATTTTATACATCTTCTCATGTTCTTTCTTACATAACAATCACTTTTCATGTGACTTTTTTGACAACAAAAATTATACATAACTAAAGAGTTATTTGCATAAACAGGTTTAATAAATCTTACTTGCATTCTCTTATAGACAACAAAATCATTTGCACCAAAATTTAATTTCTTCTCATGAGTGCCAAAATGATTCTTTGTTCCATTTCCTTGAAAGCAGTTTTATTTTTTATGTTGGAACAACTCATTTAAATTATTCATTTTTCTTTTCAAATCACCTTGCTTTTTTTTGAACATTTCACGAAGTCTTATTTTTCTATCAAACTCATTTTGTAGATATCTCACTCTTTTTCAAGAAATCATTTTCAGTTTTCACCTTTTTATTTTCTTGAAAAAGACGTGCATTATCTTGAAAAAAAATTAATTTTATGTTTTAATTCCTTATTTCTAGCATAAGAATCTTTCAAACTATCATGCAATTTTTCAATGAAAGATTCAAGATCATCATCAATTTCATCATCGCTTTTAAATTGAGGGTTAGAAATTGTTACCTCATTATCTTCAATGGCCATAAAAGTCAATTGAGCAGATTCTTCTTCCTCTTCAATTTCACAATCGGAGTTGCACTCATTCCATATGAATTGGAAGTTATTGAATCTTGTTTTTCTTCCTTCTTTCTTTTTCTTTATTGGATACTCACTCATGTAGTGTCCAAATTGGCTGCATTCATAGCATTTGTTACCTTACCTTTTGTTGGCCTCTTACTTTCCTTTGTTTCTTGCATTGTTGAATATATTGGAATCTGAATTGCTAGGTCCTCATTTTCTGAATCTCCTTTTGTTGAGAATTCTCTTGAAACTTTTTGAGATGAGAACAAGATCATTGTCATCAACATCCAAATTTTTTCCGTCTAAGGAAGTCGAGTCATCTTCATCTTGAGAGACTTTTAGAGCAATACTCCTTTTTACCTTTGCATTTTCTTCTTCCTATACCTTGGTCTTAAGATTCAACTCATAAGATGTTAGCAAGTTTATAAGAGATTCAATTGACATAGAATTCAAATCTTTAATTTCTTCAATAGCAATCATCTTACTCTTCCAATTTTTGGATAAAACATTCAAGATTTTTTTATTTTTCTCTCCTAAGAAGTATTCATTTTGTAGAACCTCTAATCCTTAATAAGATAATTAAATTTACAATACATTTTATCAATATTCTCATGAAATTCTATTTTAAACGACTCATATTTAGTAACTAAGATAGATTTCTTTTGTTCTCTAACATTCTCACTACCTTCATGAATTTCTCTTAATTTGTTCCAAATTTCTTTAGTTGACTTACAACTCTTGACTCTAATAGATTCATTTGAGTTTAAAATACTATAACACATACATAGTTTTTGCATTTAAGGTGAGATACTTTCTATCCTCTGCAGTCAATTCATTTCTTATTTTTTGTTTAGATCTATGAGTGTTTTCATCTACTATAGAGGTATCATATGGACCTTCACTAACAATAAACCACAATTCAATATCAATTGATTGTAAGAAGATAATCATTATTTCTTTCCAACTCATATAATTTGACCTATTAAACATAGGAGGTCTAATCACAAATTGTCCTTCAAAAAACATAACATTGTTGGTTGTCATCTTTACTCCTAAACCGCTTGAGTTTAATTTTTAGGAGACCAAACTCTGATACCAATTGTAAGATTCGAAGACAATCTAAAAAGAGGGTGAATTAGGTTGATTAAAAAACTAATCAAATTCAAAAGACACGTTTTGTTCAATATGAAATTTACCCTTTTTTCTAGGTGACCACACAATGAAACAATTAGTAAGAAAACAAAATTGTTTGAGAGTAGAAGACATAAGCAATTTAAGAATCACAAAATAACAATAAGCAAATAAGAAGGGAGAAATTGTAAACCAATTGACTACCAAACTCCTCTTGAACTTGTAGATCAATTTAAAAACAAGTTTCTTCAAATTAATGAAATATAACCAATCTTGTGTACGAAAGAAAGTTCACTTCCTCCTTACCCCAAACTCCACTCGATCAAGTTCGAAAATTTTACCATTCGTCAGAACAACCCTCACAGATGTACACTATTGAAGTATTCACTCACAAATAAAAAGTTTACAATGAATTTCACACCACCAAAACTACAAATTTTCTTTGGAGAGTGTTTTCTCACTAAAATTACTTTATATCTTTTGTATTTTTAGTGTGCAAAAGTTATTTGAAATTCCTGACCATACTCTATTTATATGAGACCAAAAAAGTGTTTCACTAATGCTTCCAATGGATAGAAAGTAGATGAAGAGTCAACTAGTCATTGGGAATATCGGACGTCCGGTACTACCGTTGTTTGCGTCCGATAGTAGATAGAAAGTTTGAAAGATCTTATTGGACGTCCAGTACTTCCGTCCGATAGCAGACAAAGAGTTTCTAAGATTCTATCGGACGTCCGATACTTTCGTCCGACAGCAGACAGAGAGTTTGAAGGATTATCTCAATTCTATCGGACGTTCGGTATTGTCTTTGTGAGCATCCAATAGCTTTCATCGAATTTGAAGGATCCTATCAGACGTCCGGTACTTCCATCCGATAGCAGACAAAGAGTTTGAAGGATTCTATCAGACGTCCGATACTTGCGTCCGACAGTTTTCGTCTTCCTTTTTCTTCTTTCAAATGCTCTTGTCTTTGAATCAAATTGCTTCAAGATTGAAAGGATTTCTTAGAAAAGATATTAGTACTATCCAATTGTTTTATAAATATCAAAAGACAGGGATCAAGATCAACACTGCTGATTTAAAGCATATACTCTAACTAGCACTCTTTGTCGATTCCCTCCATCGTTACTTTGTCGAGGTGCAAGTGGTAGGGTGTTAGTACTTCTTGGTATCTTAGTTGGACAACTACCAATTAAGTGTTCTGAACTTCCATAAAGTAAGCATTTTCGTCCCTTCACCTAACAATTTTCCTCAGAATGATTCCCTTTTCCACAGTATCCACATGCTGTTTGGGAGCCCGGCACTTGCCTTCCTCTAAGAGGCCTTTCTTGTTGTCCTCTTTCTGCCTGAATTTCGCTGACCGAAGTCCTAGTTGATTGGTTCTGAACTCCGAGCGAAAATCTCACTCCGCCTATACCTTTTCTTGCTTTGGGCTCCACAACATCTCCTCGCAGTTGCCCTGAAATAAGGCCAGAGGCATTTCTTTTCCAAACTTGAAAAGTTTTAAGTTGGGATTCAGCATTCTCAATTCTCTGGGTCTTGTCAAGAGCCCCAGTAAAGGTATCCAGGGTGACTGGCGCCAAGGATTCCTGAATCTCCAAATTTAATCCTTGAACAAAATGTCTCACTCTCTTTTGTTCGGTAGGTACTAATTCGGGAAAAAATTTAGACAATTTTGTGAATTGGGTTTCGTATTCAGCAACACTGGAGGTCCTTTGCAGAAGTCTAATGAATTCATTCTCCCTTTTCTCTCGAACCAAAGGAGGAATATATTTTTCTTTAAACTCGTAAACAAAGTTAGTCCAAGTCCATGGGATTTGCTCTCTTTCCCATTTAGTTTTAACCATGTTTCACCATGAATGTGCCGCTCCCTCAAATTGGAATACGGAAAAGGTAACCTGTCTATCCTCAGGGTATTTTAATGCCTCAAATATGTTAACCATAGCTTCTAACCAATTCTCTGCTATTTCAGGGTTTGATCCTCTAATAAACTTAGGTGGAGCAAACTTCTGGAACCTTTCTAAGGCTTTATCTTTTCCCACTTTAGAGTCCCTATATTGATGTGTATGTTCGACTCCAGAATCAGATTAACCACTCTTTCTAATAAATCGATCATCCTATTCAGGGTCATAGCCAATTGATCGTCTCTATTGGCTTCTTGTTCTTGGCTCTGATCCGCCGCGAATTCGCGATCTCCATCTGGATTTTCAAATTGTCTAACCCTATGAGGTCGCCCACGTCGTCGTCCCTCGCTCTCCATTCTCCACCTAAGTATGCTATGTACTTAGAAATCATGAATAAATTGGGTTTATTTCTATACGTACATATATATTTAGTAGTATTTAATTTTAGAAATCAAAATGTATTCAACACATGAATTCACATTTGGGTTATAAGCCAATCATTATAAAACAAGAATTAAAGTCAAATACAGTACAAGTATTTCAAATATACATAAAAGTAAACAGTTCAACAGTACAGTACATTTAGCATATCAAACATGAATAGCTCAACCTTTAGTTTTTATGTTAATTTAGAACTCCATTAGTCTAATTTAAGACAGTCCCAGTCGATCCTTAATCTACCTTAGTACACGGGTGAAGCATTCTTTCACTTCCTGCAGTCACTGCCTTTTCACTTTTATCTCTCAAAAGTTAGCCTTGATCTCTTCGATCCTACTTTCCCAAGTTTAATTATGATTCCGATTCACATCATAATGCAATATACTAAATCCTGCCAAATTTGCAAATATACCAATGAATGAAAAATATTTCGTACTCGGATACAAGAATCCGAAAATCAGATAATTCACAATTCAAACCGGTCGATCTCAAAGGTAAATCACCCATATTTGAGATTCCTACCCGACGTACGTATCTAATTCTTTCTCAACAATGGTAGTTCATTTCACACTTAACAGGCCATTCCCCAAAGTCCGAGAATCCTCTCCTGGCGTGAGCTCATTATGAGCTCTGATACCACCTGTGACGGCCCGGTCTTCTCCTAGGGCATACCGTAGAAGTTAGCGGACCGCCCGCCTGACTCTCGCCAGGACTCATTCACTAACATTAAATTCAGAGATAATATAGTGGTATACTAATACAACACGTTCAAATATTTTACAATGACAAGTTTAATACGAAAATTTCACCTGTGGTATGATACTAGATAATTTATAATCACGAAAGTCTTCATGTTAACTCCCTAAGATCTCTCGTTCGTTTCCCCGACCACCAACTCCTGTAAGAAAAACAAAACTAAAGGGCTGAACCAAAACTCAGTGAGGTTTGCCGATCAAGCATCTTTTAATAAACACTTTAATCCGTACAATTAAGCAAGTAGTGCACATTTCATTGTACAATCACTTTCATTAAACAATTGAAGAAACACTTCACTAAACAATCACTTTTAAAAGGATACGATACTCGCATTAGAGCCACTTCAATGTCATTGAGCATTCATTTCAGTGTCAAGAGACACTCATTTCACTGTCATTGTACATTCATTTCAATATCATTGCACATTCCGCCGATTCACCTCCTTATGTCCTTTAAAACAATAAACAATCCCCTACATTCAATAATCAGTTCAATAATCTCCCAACCTAATGGTAATACTCGAGTATACCGAAACATTTACCTAAAACTGCTGTCCTACCTAACCGAGCCCTTTGCTGGTTCGAATAGTCCGTTGAACAGAGGGTTTAGGACCCAGTTCAGCCGATGCGGCAAGGCACACATACGGTTTATATTTATGCACACTTACAGTAACATTTAGTCAATTATCGACCTACAAACTCAACTAAATCGAGTGCGATAAAATACACCCTCGACTTAGAAGGCGAGGGACAATTGAGATACACTTCACAAGGAATCATGTAGTAATAATTCATGATAAGCACATTTGTCACATAATTTCACTTAGATACATATAAACAGTTAAACACATAATTCGGAAAACACTCACCAAATACCCAAATAAATTATTCTCGAGCCTCGGGTTTGTTTTCTGACTCACAGCTACTTTCTGAGACAAGTTCATAATTCCAAAGTAAATATATAATTTGTAGATGTTCACTTATTATTTATTATCCTATTATTTGATCGATTAAAGTCAAGTTTGACTTTAAAATATAAAATATAATATATTCAATATTTATTCAATAAACTTTCCATCCTTTCCTTTTTAATTCAAAACCAAATTCTAAGCTACCTATGATTCAAGTTTTTTATTAACTCATTAGTTTTTAGTTTTAAATTTCTTATTTGCTTATGAATGTAGTTTTGCAACCAGGTTGCTAGAATGTAAGATTTCCTAGAAGTTCATTTTTCCCTTAAATCTTTCCTTTCACTCTCATGTTACAACTAGCCAGGTTAGTTATATTTAGTAAGCTACAAAGTAGCCTTGAATAGAACGTGTAAAGTTGACAACCAAACTCAAAGGCTGCTCAAGACTCTCACCTTTCTCTTGGCCATAATGTACTCCATTTTCACTTGCTTAAAGCGCTAAATACATAATATGTATTTGGTCCAACATCATAGCAGAATGCCTCTAGAAACAAAAGAAAAATAACAAGAAACAATGAAGATGGCAGCTTGCCATCCTCTAGTGTTTTGATCATAACTAAAGTTACACTTATCGGTTGAGGCAAATTTTATAGTATTTCCAAACTAAAACATAGACCTATATTTTCTATGAAGACATCGACATCCAACTCTTGCATTTTCAAGGTCAAAAATTGCCGGTCAGAAGCACCTTCGGCTTTCTTCCCTCGGCCAACAACCTGCAATCAGTGGACTTATCCCCCCCCCTTTCATCACTCATTTTAGTTCCTACTCGTTCCTGTTTTTCTGGTTAAAGTTCAGCGGCATTATAACAAGTTCAACTCTGTAAGTTAGTTTAGGAGCTTAAGGGTTTGCAGCCTTTCTTATGATTTCTTTCTCGGATGAAGCCAACAGGCTCCAGTAGGTTACAACGTTGCACTGGTTTTGTCTTTCCTCTCGTTCCTCCTCAGTTTTCTATTCCAAATCATCATACAGAGTGTTTTGATTTAACCACCATTTATCCTAAGCAAAATTAGGGCACTTCATGACTAGAATTTAGAAGAAAAGTTGAATAACACTCAGGTCTGCACCACGCTGCAAAACCTGATGCGTAGTAGCCTGCATCAGCTTTCTTTCAGACTCGTGGCTCCAATTTTCACAAGTTCCTATGGCTATATTTCACCTTATCAACTAAAAATAAATCTGTTACATGCACCTCTTAACATTATCATCCCAGGAAATGTTAATAACAGTAGCAAATTCCCAGTTTTAACTCAGTTTCTGCAAATTTCTTTTCTTCCCTGCAGTTCACAGTTTCTGTACGAAACTTCCTTGAACTAGAAACTAAATTCCTACCTAAGCTCAGCATATACAGCGCATGTTTAACTAATTAAACCAACCAAATAGACATTTGTTATAGCGTTTACCTTTTCCTCCTAAAGCTTAGTGTTGCCGACTGCTCAGCTGCTATTTCAACTCCTCACTCGACCTCCACGTTCCCTTTTTCTTTCGTTGGTATAATTTCCTGGTTAGCTGATGGTAAACCTTGCAAATTCCTTTCCTCATACTCCGTCTCACTCACTCGAGTCGGTTTTTGAAAGAGAGCAAGAAAGGAAGACAGCTTCTGTTTTTGCTCTCTCAAGTCTTTATCTCAGGATGACAGATTTTCTTCTCAACTCCCTCGGCTCTTTCTCTCTCTTGTTTATCTCTCGGTGTTAACAAGCAGAGGAAGAGGTAGCTGTTTCCTTCTTGTTTTCTCTCGGCCCTCTTGTTTAAAGGTGATAAGGTTGTTTCCTTTCGGTGGGTAGTGGCAGACAAGAACATATAAGTTAACGTCCCTTGGTTCCTACGTCCAAACCGACTCTTATTCACATTCTCATTGCACCGTTTCTGCTTAGCAGCTTTGGAAGCTGTTTCCATTGGATTTCTTTCCTTCGATCACCGCCCTAAACTCAGCTAACTTCCACACTTCACCACTTGACTCAATAGATGGTTGCATGGTAAATAATTCAAGCCTTGAGGTTAAAATGGTCCTTTGACATTAGTTTATTTACTTGCTAAGGAGTTGTAATTTTTATTACCTTCATGTATTGCCTCAAACTTTGTTTGTTCAAATTTGTATAACCCTTTAAAAATTTTCTTACATTAACCTAGGATATTTCCATACGCCCAATTTATAAGAAATCAATTAGACATTTAATTTAATCAATTGTATGGTATATGCAATGTTTTTAGTAACACAAGGAAATAAATTAAATTCAAAATATATATAATTTCTCGAGTTTTTTCCATTAATGTATGGTATATGCTGTTTTTTCCTGCACTTGGAAGAAGAAGTAGAAAAAGGAATAAATATAGTAATAATTTGATTCTTCATTGCCGTAGTAAATAGGAGAAAAATTAGAGTTTTTTTCTTCATCTTTACAACAAAAAAAAAAATAGGAGTAAGCTGTGACACGTTCACTAAAAAAATCCTTTTGTGGCCAATCATTTATTTAAAAAAATTGATAAACTTAATACAAAAGTAGAAAAAGAAATAATGGGCGAACGACGAGAATTGAGCCTGTGCATGGTGGATTCACAATGCACTGCCTTGATCCACTTGGCTACATCCGCCCCTCTACTCTACTTTTATATATTTTTTTATTTCATATTCGAACATTTTCTTTACTTTTTTTTTAAATCTTTAAAATTAAAAAAAATATCTATCTGTATTTAAGTACAATTACTACTAAAATAACTAAATAAAAAAAATATATAAAGGAGCAATAAGACCCTCTTATCTTAAGAGAATAAGAAGGAAATTATTGCTCCTTTATTTTTCAATAACTCTTATACAATAAGACTAACGTCTTATCCATTTACAGATGGAGCATCTATAGCTGCTAGGTCTAGAGGGAAGTTATGAGCATCACGTTCATGCATAATTTCCATACCAAGGTTAGCGCGGTTAATGATATCCGCCCAAGTATCAATTACACGACCTTGACTATCAACTACAGATTGGTTGAAATTAAACCCATTTAGGTTGAAAGCCATAGTGCTAATACCTAAAGATGTGAACCAGATACCTACTACAGGCCAAGCAGTTAGGAAGAAGTGTAATGAACTAGAGTTGTTGAAACTAGCATATTGGAAAATCAATCGGCCAAAATAACCATGAGCAGCTACGATATTATAAGTTTCTTCCTCTTGACCAAATCTGTAACTTGCGTTAGCAGATTCATTTTCTGTGGTTTCCCTGATCAAATTAGAAGTTACCAAGAAACCATGCATAGCACTGAATAGGGAGCCACCGAATACACCAGCTACGCCTAACATGTGAAATGGGTGCATAAGGATGTTGTGCTCAGCTTGGCATACAATCATGAAGTTGAAAGTACCATAGATTCCTAGAGGCATACCATCCGAAAAACTTCCTTGACCGATTGGATAAATCAAGAAAACAACGGTAGCAGCTACAACAGGAGCTAAATATGCAACAGCAATCCAAGGTCGCATACCTAGACAGAAACTAAGCTCCCACTCACGACCCATGTAACAAGCTACACCAAGTAAAAAGTGTAGAACAATTAGTTCATAAGGACCGTCGTTATATAACCATTCATCAACAGACGCCGCTTCTCATATTGGGTAAAAGTACAAACCTATAGCTGCAGAAGTAGGAAT
This sequence comes from Coffea humblotiana, assembly GCA_023065735.1. Taxonomy (NCBI): domain Eukaryota; kingdom Viridiplantae; phylum Streptophyta; class Magnoliopsida; order Gentianales; family Rubiaceae; genus Coffea; species Coffea humblotiana. The sequence continues at coordinate 24,559,241 of CM041211.1, forward strand.
AATGGCACCTGAAATAATATTGTTTCCGTAAAGTAAAGATCCAGAAACAGGTTCACGAATACCATCAATATCTGCTGGAGGTGCAGCAATGAAGGCGATAATAAATACGGAAGTTGTGGTCAATAAGGTAGGGATCATCAAAACACTAAACCATCCAATGTAAAGATGGTTTTCAGTACTGGTTATCCAATTACAGAAGCGACCCCATAGCCTTTCGCTTTCGCGTCTCTCTAAAATTGTAGTCATGGTAAAATCTTGGTTTATTTAATTATTAATCATCAGGGACTCCCAAGCACACAAATTCTCTATAAATAGAAAGTGGAAGGCTTGTTATTCAACAGTATAACACGCCTTATATACTTGTGTCAACCAATATCGATCTAGATCTATTCTAATTTTTTGTAAAAAAATGAAATAAATAAAATAAGGTTGGATTACAAAAATCAAATAAGGATTTCTATACATATAATTTTAATATAACAGTGGGTTGCCCGGGATTCGAACCCGGAACTAGTCGGATGGAGTTGAAATTTTCTTTGTTAAATTAAAAAAGTAAACATCCCTCCCCAAGCCGTGCTTGCATTTTTCATTGCACAAGACTTTCTCTATGTATACAATAGTTCTTTTTTTTAGAAAAACTTTAAAGAATAATCGGTTGATTTAACCCTTATTACATTAACATTTCAGAATAGTAGAAGTAAAAAATTTTTATTATCTCTTAGGAAAATTGGCATTTACAAGACCTCAGGATAAATCATTGATAATTGGTCAGATCATTGATATAAATAATATCCAAATACCAAATTCGATTTCTATATACCCCCGAAAAGTAGAAGAAGTTCTTGAGAAGGTCAAAGAAAGAGCTTCTTCTTCCGACGTGAGAAATTTTTCAAAAAAATTCCGAGCCTAATCCTTTCAAAAAAGCACACACAGTACTTTTGTGTTTCCAAGCCAAAGTTTTAGCACAAGAAAGTCGAAGTATATACTTTATTCGATACAAACTCTTTTTTTTTGGAAGATCCGCTATAATAATGAGAAAGGTTTCTGCATTTATGCCAAAATCAGTCAATAATATCAGAATTTGCCAAATCAGTCCAAATCGGTTTACTAATGGGATGCCCTAATAAGTTACAAAATTTTGCTTTAGCCAATGATCTAATAAGGGGAATAAGTGGAACAAGGGTATCAAATTTCTTAATAGCATTATTGATTAGAAATGAATTTTCTAGCATTTGACTTCATACCATTGAATGGTTGAGTTGCACACTTGAAAGATAGCCCATAAAGTTAAAGGAATAATTGGGTAATTGGTTTATATAGACCCTTCTCGGGTGAAACCAAATACCAAAATGACATTGCCAAAAATTAACAAGGTAAGATTTCCATTTATTCATCAAAAGAGACGTCCCATTTGAAACCAGAATGGATTTACCTTGATACCTAACATAATGTATGAAAGGATCTTTGAACAACCATTAACTGGCTTGAAAATCCTTAGCAAAGACTTCTACAAGACGTTCTTTTTTTTCATAGAAATTTATCCGTTCAAGAAAGACTCCAAAAGATGTTGATCGCAAATGAGAAGATTGCTTACGGAGAAAGAAGAAAATGAATTCGTATTCACATACATGAGAATTATATAACAAGAAGAATAATTTTTTATTTCTTTTTGGTGAAAAATCAAAACTGGGTTTCTTTCTATCAATAAGAGTATTTCAATTCCAATATTCGTGGACAAAGAATCGTAATAAATCCAAGGAGGAGGCGTCTTTTACCCAAAAACGAAGGTTTTGAACCAAGATTTCCAGATGTACGGGATGCGGTATTAGTATATCTAACACATAATTTAAATGTGAAAAATTGTTCTCTAAGAAAGGAAATGGTGAATGAATTGATCGTAAATTACGATATTTTAATATCCCTTTCCCCCCTTGAGAAGATATTAATCGTATATAAAATGGAATTTCCACAATAAATGCAAGTCCTTCTGATATTGTTTGAGAATATAAATTCTTGTTGTGACCAAAAAATATATTTTGATTAGAATTATTAGCAAAAATAATAAAATGATTTTGTTAATAAATTCGAGTAATTAAACGTTTCACAATTAGGAAACTGGATTTATTATCATAAAGTAGATTTTCTAACAAAATCGATCGGTTTAAACTATGATCATGAGCAAGTGCATAAATATACCCCTGAAAGATAAGTGGATATAGAAAACCGTGTTGTTGAGATCTATCAACCTGTAAATATCCTTGAATTTCCTCCATTTGATTTAAATTTGAACCAAAGGTAGAAGATTTGGGGGTTATCAAATGATACATAGTGCGATACAGTCAAAACAAAGTATTTTAGTAATAAAAGATACCTCGGGGGCGAGTATAAACTTATAAACAGATTCTCTATCCTCTCTTTTTTACATTTTTAGTCTATGTTATAGGATAACAAGATGGTTAGAAATCTTTTATTTTTTCAACCCATTCGATCTTTTGATTTCGAAAAAATTTTCTTTATCAATATACTGCTTCTTCTACCCACACATCTCCGTTTCATAATGGAGAGTTAGAATAGTTAGGATTCGTTGAAAAAATTGAGAATTCACTCATGGGAGTGAAAGCTTTCCTGCACCGGGCACTAATATATTTTTAACGTCTAATTAGATCAGGAAATTATTCCAAATTCAGAACAAAAGCTCGTTTCTTTATCTTTCCCTATAATTAATTGAAGCCGCAAGGCCCTATCCATTTATTCATTCAACCCAACTTTATTTTCTTCCATTCCAAGAATTCAAACCGGGTTTTTCTTTTCTACTGATCCGGTAAAAATGAAACATTCTCAAAACTCTCCCTCAATCCAACATGCTATTTTTTTCCATTCATTCCCTTTTAGGACCAGTCATGGTAATTTGATTACCATACAGCATGTACCATACATTGATGTGAGAACTCGAGAAATTATATATATTTTGAATTTAATTTATTTCCTTGTGTAACTAAAAACATTGCCTATACCATACAATTGATTAAATTAAATGTCTAATTGATTTCTTATAAATTGGGAGTTTGGAAATATCCTTGGTTAATGTAAGAAAATTTTTAAAGGGATATACAAATTTGAACAAACAAAGTTTGAGGCAATACATGAAGGTAATAAAAATTACAACTCCTTAGCAAGTAAATAAACTAATGTCAAAGGACCATTTTAACCTCAAGGCTTGAATCATTTACCATGCAACAATCTGTTGAGTCAAGTGGTGAAGTGTGAAAGTTAGCTGAGTTTGGGGCGCTGATCGAAGGAAAGAAATCCAATGGAAACAGCTTCCAAAGTTGCTAAGCAGAAACGGTGGAATGAGAATGTGAATAAGAGTCGGTTTGGACGAAGGAACCAAGAGACGTTAACTTATATGTTCTTGTCTGCCACTATCCACCAAAAGGAAACAACCTGATCACCTTTAAACAAGAGGGCCGAGAGAAAACAAGAAGGAAACAACTACCTCTTCCTCTGCTTGTTAACACCGAGAGATAAACAAGAGAGAGAGAGAGAGCCGAGGGAGTTGAGAAGAAAATCTGTCATCCTGAGAGAAAGACTTGAGAAAGCAAAAACAGAAGCTGTCTTCCTTTCTTCTCTCTTTCAAAAACTGACTCAAGTGAGTGAGACGGAGTGTGAGGAAAGGAATTTGTAAGCTTCACCATCAGCTAACCAGGAAATTATACCAACGAAAGAAAAAGGGAACGTGGAGGTCGAGTGAGGAGTTGGAATAGCAGTTGAGCAGTTGGCAACACTAAACTTTAGGAGGAAGAGATAAATGCTATAACAAATCTCTGTTTGGTTGGTTTAATTAGTTAAACATGCGCTATATATGCTGAGCTTAGGTAGGAATTTAGTTTCTAGTTCAAGGAAGTTTCGTACAGAAACTGTGAACTGCAGGGAAGAAATGAAATTTGCAGAAACTGAGTTAAAGCTGGGAATTTACTACTGTTATTAACATTTCCTGGGATAATAATGTTAAGAGGTGCATGTAACAGATTTATTTTCAGTTGATAAGGTGAAATATAGCCATAGGAACTTGTGAAAATTGGAGCTGCGAGCCTAAAAGAAATCCGATCCAGGCTGCTACGCATCAGGTTTTGCAGCTTGGCGCAGAACTTTTCTTCTAAATTCTGGTCATGAAATGCCCTAATTTTGCTTAGGATAAATGGTAGTTAAATCAAAACACTCTGTACGATGATCTGGAATAGAAAACTGAGGAGGAACGAAAGGAAAGACAAAACCAGTGTAACGTTGTAACCTGCTGGAGCCTGTTGGCTTTATCCGAGAAAGAAATCATAAGAAAGGCTGCAAACCCTTAAGCTTCTAAACTAACTTACAAAGTTGAACCTGTTATAATGCCGCTAAACTTTAACCAGAAAAACAGGAACGAATAGGAACTAAAATGAGTGATGAAAGGGGGATAAGTTCACTGATTGCAGGTTGTTGGCCAAGGGAAAGAAGCCGAAGGTGCTTCTGACCAGCCATTTTTGACCTTGAAAATGAGAGAACTGAATGTCGATGTCTTCATAGGAAATGTAGGTCTATGTCTTAGCTTGGAAACGTTATAAAATTTGCCTCAATCCGATAAGTGTAGCTTTAGTTATGATCAAAATACCAGAGGATGGCAAGCTGCCATCTTCGTTGTTCCTTGTTATTTTTCTTTTGTTTCTAGAGGCATTCTGCTATGATGTTGGACCAAATACATATTATGTATTTAGCGCTTTAAGCAAGTGAAAATGGAGTACATTATGGCCAAGAGAAAGGTGAGACTCTTGAGCAGCCTTTGAGTTTGGTTGTCAACTTTACCCGTTCTATTCAAGGCTACTTTGTAGCTCACTAAATGTAACTAACCTGGCTAGTTGTAACATGAGAGTGAAAGGAAAGATTTAAGGGAAAAATGAACTTCTAGGAAATCTTACATTCTAGCTACCTGGTTGGAAAACTACATTCATAAGCAAATAAGAAATTTAAAACTAAAAACTAATGAGTTAATACAAAACTTGAATCATAGGTAGCTTAGAATTTGGTTCGGAATTAAAAAGGAAAGGATGGAAAGTTTATTTACTTTCACCTCAAAATACAGAGTAGGGAATAGTGTAATCTTACTTTAAATCTTTATAAATTATAACCTAGGAAAAAAAAGTATATTTCTTGGTTTAAAATGATAAAGTCAATAAGTCGAAATGAATTGTAGAATAAATATTGAATATATTATATTTTATATTTTAAAGTCAAACTTGACTTTAATCGATCAAATAATAGGATAATAAATAATAAGTGAACATCTACAAATTATATATTTACTTTGGAATTATGAACTTGTCTCAGGAAGTAGCTGTGAGCCAGGAACCAAACCCGAGACTCGAGAATAATTTATTTGGGTATTTGGTGAGTGTTTTCCGAATTTAAGTGTTTAACTGTTTATGTGTATCTAAGTGAAATTATGTGACAAATGTGCTTATCATGAATTATTACTAAATGATTCTTTGTGAAGTGTATCTCAATTGTCCCTCGCCTTCTAAATCGAGAGTGTACTTTATCGCACTCGAGTTAGTTGAGTTTGAAGGTCGATAATTGACCGAATGTTACTGTAAGTGTGCATGAATGTAAGCCGTATGTGTGTCTCGCCGCATCGGCTGAACTAGGCCCCAAAACCCTCTATTCAATGGACTATTCGAGCCAGCAAAGGGTTTGATCGGGTAGGACGGTAGTTTTGGGTAAATGTTTCGGTATACTCGAGTATTACCATGAGGTTGGGAGATTATTGAATTGATTATTGAATGTAGGGGATTGTTTATTGTTTTGGAGGACATAAGGAGGTGAATCGACGGAATGTGCAATAATATTGAAATGAATGTACAATGACAATGAAATGAGCGTCTCTTGACACTTAAATGAATGCTCAATGACATTGAAGTGGCTCTAATGCGAGCACCGTATCCTTTTAAAAGTGATTGTTTAGTGAAGTGTTTCTTCAATTGTTTAATGAAAGTGATTGTACAGTGAAATGTACACTACTTGCTTAATTGTTCTGATTAAAGTGTTTATCAAAAGATGCTTGTTCGGCAAACCTCACTGAGCTTTAACTCAGTCCTTTAGTTTTGTTTTCCTTACAGGAGTTGGTGGTCGGGGAAACGAATGAGGAATCTTAGGGAGTTAACGTGAAGACTTTCATGATTATAAATTATCTAGTATCATACCACGGCTGAAGTTTTTGTATTAAACTTGGCATTGTAAAAGATTTGAACGTGTGGTTTTAGTATACTATAATGTTATCTCTGAAGTTAATGTTAGTGAATAAGTTCTGGTGAGAGCCAAGCGGACGGTCCACTAACTTCTAGGGTATGCCCTAGGAGAAGAGCGGGCCGTCACAGGTACAATATGTGGGATGAGCAAGCAAAACGGTTTTAGATTGGAAATAGTGTTTGAATCAAAGAAAGATGTGTAGTAAGTCGTTAAACTCTAGGCAATAAAGTACAACAGGGAGTATAAAGTGCGGAAAAGTAAACCAACCACGTAGTATGTTCACTACAAGTCTCACAGTGCCTCTCCACCATGTATTTGGCAGCTAAGAGCCACTTTAAAATGCACATATTGTGAGGACCCGATTTATTCCCTATTTTCTTACCATAATTATTTATAATAAGTATTGATTTGTGTAATTTAAATGACCAGAAGTTTTTTTTTTTAAAAAAAAACCTAAATGTATAAATCCTAATATATTTTCTCGAAACTCTAGCTATGTGCGAAAATCAAACATTTGTTATTTTCTCAATTTTATGTGTGGTTGTGCATGCACACTCGAGTTAATTAAGATCCTTGGGTGATTAGTAGCCTAGGTAAGTATGATTAAGCATTATTGGACTAAGTTGGATTTATACACTATGGACTTAATTGATAGGAAATGAAATCATTTGGGGCCAAGGTGAAAAATCATTGAAGTGCTAGGGTGGCTTGACATAATTGACCAACCTTTGACCAACCTTAAATATCTCCTAAAGCTTATCATTCACCAAACTTAACATTTGAGAGCTTGAGAGAGAGAGACAATCGGGAGAAGGAAAGAACCGGGAGGAAAGGAGAAAGAATTGAAGATTCATCCAACTTTTGATCATCTAACTTGGAGTTGAAAGCTAGGAGAAGGTGATTGGACTTGGGAACTTCCAATTTCATCAAGAACATAAGTCAAAGAGGTATTTTCCTTTTATATGGAAGCTGGAATTTGGGTTAATTTGATGAACATGATGGATTTTGTTCTTGTTTTGGTTCAATTTATGATCTTTGATGGCTTGTGAGATGATTCTATGGATTGGAATGGTTGATTTCTATGTGTATGTGCTTAGCCATGAATTTGGGTTAGGATTTCTTGATTTCATGATTTCATGATGAAGATGGATGGTATGGTTATTGATTTGAGGAATTGGTTCTTGGTTGATCTTGTAAATTCATGGTGTGAATTTGTTGATTTCTTGCTCTTGAAAATCCGGCCAGCTTGGTGTTGTTAGTTAGGATTCATGAGTTCATGTTTGTTTAGTTGTTTTCCTTGTATGTTATTGTGTACTCGGAATATTTCCATGAAGTGGTTAGTGATTTGGGTGTTGGATTGGCCACAAGGTAAGGTTGAATTCAAGTTAGGGTTAATGTTCTTGGCCTACTTTGGTATGTTTAATAACCTCAATGGTTGATTGCTAGTGTGTTAGTAGTGCATTGGTGTGCAATTGATGATAATGTGTAAATTGGAGTTGATTTGGAACCAAATTTGAGGAGTTGTGAGCATTTGGTGTATGAGTATGTGATGTGTGTGAGCCGAGGGTTATGCTGAGTGTATAAGTGCTGCATTTACATGCTTCTTATTGCTTTCGAGTCATTTGGATTGCATGCGCGTGAATTGGTTTGATTTGGAACGTTTGGGCGCGAGAGTCTGAAAACAGGGGAGGTTAAAACAGCAAATTTGGCACTGTTTTTCGTATTGTTCCATTGTGAATTGGCCTTTGGCCAAAACACAAAAATTGTAGCCCTATCTTCCAGTTTTCCAACGCATTTGGAATTTCTTCAATCGCATCTTTGAGTGCTGAGTTATGGCCAATCGAATCTGGCCTGACAGACCTTTTGATATTAAGAAACTGGAACTGTTTTCTTGAAATTCGACCCAGATGGAGTGAATCTGGGCAGAAATGGTCTTCATAAAAGTTGTAACTTGTTCTCTTAGCTTCGAAACGGTACCTCGTACACTTCAATCCGATACTTGTAACATGAGTTATGAGTAAAGGCGCACAGGGTGTCAAAACTGCCTTTACACCTTTTAGTGTGTGTTTTCCGTTTTCAGTCCGTTCTCATCCGTTTTTGATTCCGCGCCCATGCGTATGCTTCCGTTGCTATTTTAAGTGTTTCTACACGTTGTTTTGGTGTTTTAGTAATTGTTGGGTGATCTTTTGGCTTAGCTTTTCACAGGAGGTGACGAGGTTGAGGAGACCGGGGAGCCTTTCTGATCTGTTTGCTTTTGTATACTACTGTTGGTGAGTAAATAGGAGTTTATATGTGATTATATTATGAAATGTGGTAAGTGGGTGCTTGGACGAGGGTGTACTTTATCGCACTCGGCCAAAGCTCCATATGTGGTTCTTGAATGCATGTGCTGTGTGATATATGATCTGTGAAATGTGATATTGCTATTGACAAGTGACCAAGTGGATGGTTTGATCTCAACGGATGCCTTTGAGATCTCAAATGTATATGTTGCTCTCTGACCACTTAGATGGTCTGATCTCAAGGATTGCCTTTGGCGTCTCAATGGTGAATGTTATTCTCCGACCAAATGGATGGTCTGATCTCAATGCCTATGAGATCCCAAATGTTACTATTGCTCAAGCTGCTATGCACTGTAGACTGGCCAGAATGGGTTGATAAGGTGGACGGTAGGAGTATAAGTGGGGTCTACAGATTATCGGTTGACGGAGTGTCAACGGCAGATCATGCGTGGAAATTGAAATGGCTTTGAAGCCACTCGTATCCTTATATTGTGATGTTACTTTTGCTATTGATTTGAAATATTTGTGGAAATGTGATTTATGTGTGTTCCCCCTCCTAATTATTCACTAAGCTTTATGCTTACCCCTTTTCCATTTGTTTTCCTTAGCAGGGGGCCAAAGCGGGAATTGACACGTGAGAGGCATAGCGTAGCCTTTTAGCTTTAGTACTTGCTTTGGGTTGAAGTTTTGGCCATGTATATTATATTTTGGATAGTGGATAGCGGGTGTGAGAAACCTTAACGGGAGTTACCCCCTGACTCTTGTGGTCTTGTAGCGGATATTATGTATATATATATATAATGTTTATATCGAACTTTTGTGAGAATTTGATCTCTTTCATCGTTTATCGTTATTGAGTCCTGGTGTGAACTGGGCAGACGATCCGCAAAGCCCTTTTGTACGCCCTTGGGCGCGGTGGGGTCGTCACACATATAACCTATGAAAGATTATAACATTTATGAAGGAATACACATGTGTGTGAGTTTCGAATACCATTAACCATCGACAGTTGAGTTCAAAACTCATAGCGGAGCATATAATACACCACATCAAGGACGACCCGATTTATACCATCAAGGAAATACAGATAACCATTAAACATGTTTTTGATACGATGTTTCGTACAAAAAATATGATATGCTAGCTGACGTGCTATTGATACTGTGTATAGTAATTGACTAACTTCTATAGCCGCACTACCGATGTACATATAGGAGTTGGTGAAATCCAATCCAAGAACAGTTGTCGAGTGGGAGCACCATCCAAAAAGCACTATTGGATATACAACCTTTCATTATGCGTTTTAGGCATTTGGTTCGGTGATCGAGTCATTTTGACACCTTAAACTAGTTATTTGTGTTGACGACACATTTATGAAGGGTACGTACAAGACAAAATTATTAGTTGCTATTGGCTTTGATACCTCAAATCGACAGTTTTCGATTACATTCGCACTTGTAGACAAGGAGACAAATTGATGTTTGACATGGTTCACGTCACAATTGCAACATTATGTTTGTCGAGAGGTAGAGAATATATGCATTATTTTGGATAGGCACAAGGGCATAACAAACGCTATGAATACTTTACCTGATTAGAAGGAATCAATAGTTGTGCACCAATACTATTTAGTACACGTGCAGAGCAATTTTACACAAATTTCGGAGTTAGAGGTAAGTTTTATATTTTGAAATATATACTAATACATTAAAAGATGCGCTAAATATGAGTTTAAGCGGTGCCTATTTATCTTTATCTAGATTGAAGGATCTTATGTCGGATGCTGGAGTAGCAAATCAGGCCAAGAAGTACGAGACATTTATGGAAAAAATTTAGCTGTTAAATGAAGAGGCGTACAAATGACTAAATGGCGGCTCTGTCAAACCAAAGTAGTGGCCTTTATGCAACAATGGGGGATATCGATCGGACCACACATGCACAAACGTAACTGAGTGTTTCAACAACGTATTGCACAATGCTCGATTATTACCAATAACAGCATGCGTATGCTTCACTTTTAACCAAATAGTTGAACTTTTGTCTTCGAAGCGAAAATTGACCTTCAACACGATATACATTTTTTCCAAAGAAATATGAAAGAAATTCTTGAAAAATGAGCTGAAAGCAAGGACACACTCAATAGAAGTGTATGATCACAAAGGCAGAATTTACTACATTACCACTGGTCAACACGATAATGGAAAGGGTGGCAACACACAGATTATTAAGTTTGGGAATGACACATGTACGTGTAGTAAGTGGACTGAATTCAAGATTCCATGCCAGCATATATTTGCAGCTTGTTATCGATCAGGCATTAATCCATACTATCTGGTTGGTCACGTACAAATAATTTAAGCCTGGCAAACTTCACTTCAAAGACAGTTCCAACCACTACCAAGCAAGGCTTATTGGGTCCCTTCCGAGTTTCAACTTAACTATGATGTAGGAAAAATTAAACATAAGAGATTTTTCCCTAAAGCCACAGCTAGAATACAGAATCAGATGGATCTTTAATACCCCAATGCATTTCGTCCTGTAGTCATTATTCACAGATAGGACACAATGCTTCCAATTGCCCTTATTTAGTCATTTTCATGTGTAAAACGTTAACTATAGGTTGTGTGGTCGTCGAAAATTATGTTCGAAATCTATGTTAGCTGTTAGCTATTTTAGACTATATGTTTGTTGTTGACATATAATATATAAATCTAAAAATATCTCACATGCATATTAATAAATTTTTATTTATGCAGACTATTCTAAACATGTCAAATTGGTCTATGTAGACCTCCGATCCTATATAGGGTTCATACGAAAATAGCACATTATATTTATAGGATACACATAGATAGAAATTAGTGGTCTTAGGGCACAAGAGTCAGCTCGATATAAAAGCGAGCCGATGAATTTTTCTGGGACATTGTGAGGAGTTAGCTGAACCCCCGGATAGCAAATTATCGTCGTCCTATAGGCTTTGGGGGATCGTATTTTGAACTTGATCATGGATTCATTATCACGCTTATTGAGTGCTAGAGGCAGAAAACCCACATATTTCATCTTCTCGTGGGTGAGGCGACTATCACTTTACAGGACGTGAAAGTATTATGGGGTCTGCATGTTGATGGATTACCAGTGATGCTGGTCGATCGAAATAGAAATCTTACACGTAAGAAAGATTTGATCGAGAATTTTCTAGGTTTTAGACCTGAGACCCATCACTTCAAGAATAGAAGGTTGAAACTTGTGTCCATATTCGACTTTTTGTACGAATCTATTCTAGATGATGCACCAGAGGAATTAGTACGATAGCATGTTCGATACTATATTTTGATCTTATTTGTTGGACAGCTATTGACCAACACCTGTGAAAACGCTGTAAGTTGCCATTGGTTGGATTACTTACAAGACATAGAGGGATTGAGTCATTTCAGATGGGGCAACGCAACACTTGCCTGTTTGTACTCCCAACTCTGTAAAGTGTCTTACATGACCACAAACTACATAGTTGGTCCATACATGCTTTTACAAGTACTAGATGTACAACTTTGTGATGTTTGAACGTCTGTATTTCAGTTGGATGCATTATTGATTTGACGTGCATAATTTGTACTTTTAACAGTTATGGGCGTGAGAAAGAATACCAAAGATTCACCCTACAGTGCTGATTCCCGCTGTACAGGGAAATGATTTTCCTAGAGGCAGTCGTTGGGCAAACGAACGTACAACTAAATATGTGTCGTAGCATATCGTGTCATTATTTCGTGATGCACTTACTAAAATGGGACTCAACGAAGTATGCAACTGATATATAGTTTTGATATCGTACTGTCATTATATATTTACTATCGCACTTAATTCCACATTCTCATTGTCATAGTTTATTTGAGAGTCTTATTCTGTCTATCTTATTGCACTCCTTCTCGCCTATTACTCTAACACATATGGCGGTCAATAGTTCCATTGATATATTGGAAGGTTGTTGAATTTCATCTTCTACAACGGATACTACGACAGTTTGGGATGCATCAGTCGATGCTTGCCTTTTTTGACATAGACACAGACAAGAAATTATATTCTCTAAGTCACTTTAGCCGTTTCGGAAAGGATTGGATCCGGTACCATAGTCATTGGGTGTAATACTGGAAGTGATGTGCTCAATTGATTGTTGTTAGCTATCCATGTGATCCGATGATGCCTGCGGATATGTACATTGTATGGTATCAAAATAGTACTATTCATTATATAACACCTCCTATTTCGTAATAGCCCCGACATGATGCTCATTAAGGAGATGGGGGACAGTTCGACTAATTAGTAAATTATTTACTACTTACATTTTTTATCTAACCATATACTTGCTTTTTTTATTTATTATCATACGAAATGACTACAATACACAAAATCCTCTTTTTTTTGGTTGATTTTATGTCTCGAATTGGTTCGATCTGTGGAATGTATCTTGATCCTGTGAATCTTGCACAGTGCGCTCATCTGGAACTAACAGCAATTCATGATAAGGCATTTGTGATATTACAGTACTTGAATCTAGGACATAAAACGATAGGTGGTCCATTCGATCGTCAAGATTTGGCCCATTTGCCTCTTGTACTGCTCCTTTTCATATGCCTGTTGAATATCTATCTAGGGAGATCCGTGGTAGGAAACAAACAATTAGGGGTTGTAGAGGGAGTACCTCTGCACATGCTGTTGATGTGCCAGATACAAACATAATGCAGACTTCAACACTGTCCGGATATGATCCATCTATTGACACATACTTTCCTCACACTAAAACTTTCTTTACACCTCTCACTATGCCAACTTTCGGAGGTCATTTCAGTGAGACCTACTCCCATACCCATATTTGGCTATATGTCTACTACTGTATCATCCTCTACTATGCCTGATATATCATTTCATCCATAAAATAAGTTCCAGAATGATCTTGACCATATGTACCACTTCCTAGGGATCTTGATGGGTTTCTCACATGTTTTTCATATGGACGATGACAGCATTTCCATTAATACTCCTTCCCAAATGTCTATACATGGTTCTTGTTCTGGATGTGGTCAGACTCCCGTGTTAGACACCTCCGTTGATGATGATAAGGACCAAACACCTAAACAAGTGCAGACACCACCTCGGAGGTTCGAACAGCTATAATTGGGATAAGATATACCACACGGAAGGATGCATTGGAAATGTGACTGCTCTACCACTCCACACGATAAGGGCAAGAGGCGAAGTAGTGGGTGATATTCAGATTTTAAGAATTTTTCTTGTCAAACCTCCGATTTTATTATCATTTAAGTTCATGTGCTAATTATTGTACCTATTTATCGTCAAATGTTGCATTATTTATCATTATTTAAATTAACATTAAAATCAAAAAATAAAAAAAAATGGATGACTTGGAAAATTTTGGCTTTGTTTGGATTGCATTTTTCTGAATTTTTTATAAAAAAATTACTATAGCAATTTGATATATGTGAGGTAAAATGGTGATTGAAAAATGTGTTTATAGAATATGTAACAATTTTTTTTTGAAAAATTACAATCCAAACAAAGCCTTTATTTTCATTTAATAGCATGCTTAATCACCGTTAATGAAATTAACACAATTCTTGTATAAATTAAATTTTAGGCTTCCAATGTTAGGGTTTATATTAGGTGTTAGGGTTTAGGGTTAGGGTTAGGGTTAGGGTTAAGGTTAGGTTTTCAGAAAAAAAAAAATGAATTGCTGAATATGAACTATGCGGCAATTCCTTAAAAATAATTATGCTTCGCTGCTCATGAAGTGTTTTAAAAGAAAATTTTCGCCTCTCATTTTAGGAGCGGCGAAGGCTTTTCCCAAAAAAAAAAAAGTTGCTCTCCTTTAACTTCTTCAATGAAAAAAAGAAATTAAATTTTTTTTAATGAAGTCTCCATTACCATTTGCAGTGACTCTTAATGTAGAATACTCCCCCAACTTACACCACTTTTGTGATACTTTTATTTCAACAATATTCCGAGAAATTCGCCATGATTCTAGCCACAAAGAATTACTCAACTCTATCATAGGCCTTAGAAATATCAAGTTTAAGAGCCATATAAGCATTGGATTCTTTTCTCCTATTTAAGTAATATATAAATTCATAAGCAATCATAATATTATCAATGATTTGTCTTCCAGGTATGAAGGCTAATTGGCAAGGACTGATGCGGTATTTAAGCAGAGGTTTAAATTTGTTTACCAAAACTTTAGCAATGATCTTATATCCATTACACAAGCTTATGGACCTGAATTGAAACACTAAGGTAGAGGACTCAATTTTGGGATTCAAGGTTATAATGGTTTCATTTATAGCTCTTAGCAAATTGCCAGTATTAAAAAAGCTAGAAATAGCATCAATTAAGTCATTTTTTATATCATTCAAGAATTTTTGAAATAAAATAGGAGTCATACCATTAGGCCCTGGGGCCTTATTTGGATACAAAGAGAAAACTGCCTTTTTGATCTCCATTTCTTTCACAAGCTTGATAGGCTTGGAGTTCTTTTGTCTAGTAATCACCCGAGGAATTCCATCTAGTGCTGCATCTGATTACTTAGAATTAGTGAAAGTAAAGAGCTCTCTAAAATACCTATTTATTACCCCATC
Organism: Coffea humblotiana; assembly: GCA_023065735.1. NCBI lineage: Eukaryota > Viridiplantae > Streptophyta > Magnoliopsida > Gentianales > Rubiaceae > Coffea > Coffea humblotiana. The sequence goes on from CM041211.1 coordinate 24,574,446, forward strand.
TATCTCTTCCACTGATCTAAAACCAGCTACCATTCTCCATCATCAGAGGTGATATATTGTTCTTTTCCTTGTCCTTTCCACACTGTCATGGGAAATATTCTTATCTCCCTCTTTTAATCATCTTGACCTCTGATAGGAATATACCTCCTTCCTTTTGTAAGCATCATTCAATTTTTTTCTTTAAATGAAAAATTCTCTCCTTAACAGACCAGTTACTCCTCTTCATCTTATCTATCTATTGCTTTAATTCCTTAATTTGCTTTCTTACATTGGACTTTATCCTCCTATTCCAGTTTAAAAGTTCCATTCTGCATTCTTTATCCTATGCTAAAGTTTGAAAAATCTAGATCCATTCTACTACTTCCTCTATGCCTTTCTGACAATGTCCCTCACTTCACAAAAGTTCAGCCAATTCCTGTTGAAGTGGAAACTCTTCTTCCATTTTTTTCTCTTTTGGTATTCCTTTCTCCAATGCTGAAGTTTGAAAAATCTAGATCCATTCTGGTCCTTCCTCCATGCCTTTTTGACAATGTCCCCTACTTCACTAAAGTCCAGTGAATTCCTGTCAAAGTAGAACCTTTTCTTCCATTTTTTCCCTTTTGATTCAATATCCAGCAGTAACATGTAATGATCTGAAGCTTCATTTTGGATATCTGGGCATTTTGCTTTATCATGATCACTTCTTCACTCCTTACTACATAGTATTTTATCTAATCTTTCCTTCACTTCACCCTCTTTATCCTACTGGTTACTCCAACTCCATAGGACCCCCTCAAAACCAATATCAATAAGTTGATTTACCCTAACAAAATTTCTGAAGGCCTTAAAACTTTTCTCTGGTCTCCTTAAATCAGCCCATTTCTCTCCATTTGTGGAGATGTCATTCATATCCCCATCAATTACCCAATTTTCTCCCTACATATTTTTCCTAAATTCAATGATCTTTCATTTTTATTCTCTAATTTGTTCCTTTGAAATACACTACCATATATTTTTCTTACTCTAATCACCTATCAGCAACTCTATTGTGAAGTATATACACATAGTTTTGTAGATATTTAATTCTGTCCTCCAGAACACAGCCAAACTCCAAGCCTTACCCAAAGGATCAACCACAACCAGATTTTCATATCCCAATCTCACCCTAACTTTATTCATAGCACATTTCTTATTTTTGGTTTTAGACAAGAAAATTAACTTAGGGGAGTGGTGTTTTACCGTCTCCTCAAGTTGGAGAACTATCAAGGGGATCCCAACACCTCGACAGTTCCACACTAGAGTTTTCATTGAGGGTTAGAAGCCCTATTAAGGTGGGGCTCCACCACCTTCAGCAATTGTTCCAAATCAGACTCATTCTCTAATCCCTTGCATTTCTTCTGCTCCCCTTCCTATTGATCCCAGCAGTTTTCTTTCCCCTTATTAACATCCGCTTCCTCATGCCTATTCCTTTAGTGTCCACCTTGTCCCCATTTTTCTTAGATAATGGAACTTTCCTTCCCACTTCCTCAACCAATCTTTTCTATCCCTTGTCTCCCTTATACTTTCCCTTACCCTTAACTTCCTCATTTTGATTTCTTTACTATTTGATATTTCTTTCATTTATTCCTAAACTCTCAGTCTTCCTTTCTTCCCTAATGATTACGTTCTTATTTTCACTAGATCCATCAATCCACATGATATCCCATCCCTTCTCATTCAACTCATTTATATTTTCATCCTTATCCCTAGAATCTATATCCTTACTTTTGTTTTCATTGATAGTTATGTCTATATTTGTTAAAATATTCCCCTTTTTGTCACCATCAATTCTCTCCCCACTCCGTTTATCTAAGCAGTCTGTCTGCTTATCTACTTCTTGTTTCTGAACTGTTATACTATTACCCCAGTTAGTTCCTTCATCCTTTCTAGTAACATTATCTCCCCTTAGACTGCTAGCATTGCTTTTAGTTTCATTTCATTAATAGAAGTTGCTTATTAACACTACCCTTTTGCTAATTTTGTTGTCCTTCATCATCACCATTCTCTCCCATCTGCCTAGATGTATTGTGTTTCTTAATTGGACTTCTAGAATTGCTTGCTCTAAGCTAGGCCCCATACGAAATCTCCCTATTAAGATTAGCTCCTTTGATCATATAGTTTTTCTTATTATGTCCCATTAAACCACAATAGTAGCTGAAATGAAGACACTTCTCATAACGTAAATCAACCCATTTTATAATACCATTCATCCTAACTATGGTACCTCGTAATAAAGGTTGCTTCAAATCAATTTCCACAAGAATTTTAAGGTGCTTTCCATCCCCCCCCCTCCTCAAATTAGGAATTATGACTTCCTTCATATCATTATAAACTCCCCAATTTTTGTTCCAATATCCTTAGTTATCTGTTGAAATATGTGATCTAATATTATAGAAATCATAAATATATGATTTGATTTGATATTGTAGATATTAGAAAAGATTAGATTTGATTTGCTTTGATTATAGTATCAGATATTAAATAGGTAATAGATTGATTTAGATTAGCATGATTTTAGGATCTAAATTAGGTTACACTTGTGTATATATTTGTACATTATGTAGTCCAAAAGAATAATGAAGAAGAGTATTTTCTTTCCCTTTTTTAGTTTTCAAGGTATCAGAGCTTTAGGCTCTGTTATCAGTTTGTCTTTTGACGTGACCCTATTGAGTCACTTTTAGTTCTTTCTTATATGAATTATAATGGCAGATATGAAAGGTAGTAGTAGAGAGATGAAAACAGTAATTTCTGATGTTATTCCTACAACATAAAAAATTACTGAACACAAACTGAGTGGAAAATTTTTTTTGGATTGGAGTAAAACTATTCGGATATAATGAAACTAAAAAAGGGAGAGAAAATACTCTTCTTCATTATACTTTTGGACTACACAATGTACAAATATATACACAAGTGTAACCTAATTTAGATCCTAAAATCATGCTAATCTATTACCTAATCAATGCAAATCAAATCAAATCTAATATAATCTTTCCTAATATCTACAATATCAAATCAAATCATATATTTATGATTTCTATAATATCAGATCACATATCTTCAACACTCCCCCTCAAGATGGAGCATAGATGTTAATCATGCCCATCTTGCCACAAATATAATCAATTCTCGGACCATTTAGAGGTTTAGTGAAAATATCAGCTAACTGCTCTCCGGTTCTCACATGACTGGTTGAGATCTAGACCCAAATCCAGGTTTTATTATAAGCTCCATCATCTGATTCAATTCCTTCCTTCTAGGGTAGAACAACAAAAGGCTAATTATAATAGATCCATGATCTACCAATCAACACTCTATCTCTATCATGCAAATTAGCAAACACAATCTGAAACACATTAACCTCAATCTCAATGACTTTGATATTCTTCACAAAACCCCATTGTTACTAACAAAACTCTTTATACCTTCTATATTTGCAGTTTTTTCTCCTGCAACTTTGCTTATAATAGATCAATCTAGAATCGTCACTTCCTTCTTTGAGAGAACAAATTTTCTCAACATTTCCTCCAATTCTTCCACTGTATAGTAATATCTATGGATCTTTGGACAGATAAACTTCAACTTCTCCTATTTCAGAAACAAATCACAACCAAACAATTCTCTCTTAGAAATTAAACAAAGCAAAGTAATAAAAAAAACACACATGCTCACAAAGATGAAACAGAAAACAGAAGAAGAAAAGAAAGCTAAATGAGTGAACAAAATCAAAGGAAGAGTGATTAGAGCTTAGGTAGGAGCTACATGGTGAAAGTAATCCTAGAAGATTATATAGTTAACATGCTCCTAGAGATTTTGTCCAAAATGGAGAAGATCAACTCATGATATTATTTGATTGCTACTAAATATAATCATTGCTTGCTGAAATCGAAGTAGATACTTTACTCAAATAGCTCAAAAATTTTAGAGGTTTTTGGGAAAGATAAATGTACAAGAATTTTGAATTTTTGAATAGTTGTTTCACACACCCATTGGGGAGAAAGTTTCTCTACTTAGACAGAAAAATTTCTTTGATGAGAGAGAGAGTTGTCAGTAGTTTTGCACCTAATTCGATTTCATTGAAAGTAGTACATGCCACATTCATACCATTTACCAATTTAATGAATTTAATTTACCAATTTTATTATGAATGCGGTCAATAAATCTATACATATCAATTCATGCTCACCCTTACTTCTGGGAGCACATCTTTTTCTACTTTAACTGAACTAAATGCAATCATCAAGGAAAATTCTAGAAGGAAAATAGTCCATTGAACCCTACAAGAAAAGTGCTTTAGTGACATTTATTCTAGTGACAATTCTATCAATAATGTCAGCGTAGAAGATTTTAGTGGCATTGGATTTGAAAAACGCAATTAACAAAGTAATTTGATATTACACGTTAGTGACACTTTACTTTAGGTGTCAGGAATACTAGATTTATTGACAATTTTGTGGCATTTAATCAGTAAGGACCACAAGACAATAGAATTTGCCTAAAAAGTGCCACAAGAGATGAGCAAAATAAATGTGCACCTTGCATGAGAACATGTAAGAAAGTATGTTGCACGGGCAAGAGGTATAAAATACATGATCAATTCAGAAATTTCAGTTCAAAATTTTCACTTAAAATTTTGAACACAAATTAAGCAATGCTTAATATGTTAATTGCTAAGGGATTTCTATTATCAAACATATAGAATTTAAAAATCTCTTAATTAATTAATTTCTAACATTAAGTAGATTTATCAAACAGGCCATTAATGACATTGTCAAAAGCCCCCATAGACACTATTGCATTGCACTTATCACACAATGCCAAATAAGAGAAATTATTATTTCATTTTTGGTTAAAAAATATAATTGTGAAGGAATTGGTTGTTGATAGTATGAATTAATTTTGTTGTAATAAAACATCTCATATACTTTTTTTGTGTAAATCTTAATACAAAAATCAACCAAATAAAAAAAAGTTCTATTTGTACTTTTACAAAGGGAAAATAAATGGTTTTTGACAAAAAGAAAATTAAAACAAAAAAATTAGAAAACAAAACAATAATACAAAAGATGGCAACAAAGTAATTGGACAAATCCCCACTTAATTAAGAAATTATCTATAACTTAATATGATTTCCTTTCATTAATAAAAAATATACATCTTCTCTATCGTGTCAACTATATAATAATCTCTGAAAAAACTTAAAAAAAAATATTTAGTTTGTATCCTTAAAATTTTTTTGTTAGGATAATATTCACTTTTATATATGTTTCGTTCAATTTATTATATTTTAAATCAAACAAAAAGGATAAATAACACAATACTACATAATTATAATTACCAAATATTTTTGAAAAATAGGTAATGCTAAACTTAATTTTTGTTCAAAAAAGTAGTTTTTATTATTTTATTGACATGAATTTTTAGAAAAGTAGTTTTTATTATTTTAGTTTACATGAATTTTTAAACTCATACTATTTTCATTTTGTGTTGATATATTATAGTTTATTATTGTTGCCTTTTCTTATTATAAATGAAATTTTATTTAATTGCCATTTTCCTTCACTAAGTTTAAAAAAAAGTCACATCAGACATTTTTAGTAAATTTGATTAAGAATTTAATATTTGACTCATTTGATAACTATAAATGACAATAATATTACTCTAAATGTTTAAATAAATTAAAATAATAAAAAGCTACTTTTAAAAAATGAGATTAGTATTACCCCTATTTTTGAAACTTTGGCAATTGTATTTATTTATTAGTATTGTGTTATTTATCCATTTTTTGGCTTAAAGTCTAATAAATTAAATAAAACATATATAATAGTGAACATTAATCCAGCAGAAAAAATTTCAAGGATATAAATTAAATATTAATCATCTTTAACCTTTTTTTTAGTTATTTTTGTGTAGTTGATACCAGTGAAAAGATGTAAATCTTTTAACAATGAAAGGAAATAGTACTAAATTATAGATAAATTCATGAATAAAAGGGTAATAATGTTATCGCACTCATTATTTGTTAATTTTTCTAACTTGGACTTGTTTTCATGGAGGGTAAAATGTATATATTTATTGAGAGGATAAAATGTGACTACCCCTTAGTAGTTCATGGGGCAAAGTGTTATTAGCCCTACTTTTTATATGTACTCTCTATGTCCACATTTGCTAGCTAAAACACTGGAATGGCCCGAAGTTACTAACCCGTTTTCCCTCTCCATTTGCCATTTTGTCGGTCGGCATAATGGTAATAGGAGTAGTTAAAGATGTTTTAAGCACTCAACGACATATGGATATGTTTTCTCACGCAATGCGCTTCAACTACATTCATTCGGATCTTTATTTTTTTCATTCTTTATCAAAATCATGATCACCTAGCGAGTTACATAACATATCAATGTTACGGAGCCATTTTCTTTTCATTATTGAAATATTTATAGAATTAGTTTTTCGAGTTGCATCTTACATGGCCATTTCAGAGGGTTTAGGTCAAACTTTATAAATTTGGGTTTAAAAACATTAAATCCTCCCCCCCCCCCCCCCCCAATTTAACTCTCAGTTGCATTTTATCGGTCTCAACTCAATAAATAAGTACTTTGCCTCCTTGTTTCATGTTTTAGGACAAAAATGCCCTTTCCATATTAATTATTATTTTATTTATTTTATTTCTCTTTTTTGCCCTTTTTTCTACTTGTCTTTTTTCTTTATATTTTTAAATTGTTCTCCCTTTTCTCATGTAATCAATTACTTTCTTTTTCTTCGTTATTATTATCTATATATTAATTTTAACCTTCTTAAATTTATTCTTTATTCATTTTTATCTTTTTAACATTTTGTCATTGGAAGTAATAATGATCATAAAGTCTTTCCTATAACAAAGTACATGTTGTCTATGTGAATAGATTATTTCATATATTACTTAAATCAATTCATCTAGAGTTTAGTATAAAATGATTTTTAATAATAACAGTAATAAATTTAGATAATAATAACACAATGATTAACCAACTATATGTAAAAATGTAAATAAAAATATTAGTTACTTTATTTCTTGGAATAAATTTTAAATATTAAGTAATTTAAAATTCTAGTTTGCTAATATCTTTTAAAATACTCAAATTGATAGTAATATATGCTCTTTGATTATGATAGGTATATATCAATTTTTTGTGTTATACAATTTGTCTTGAATTTTCTAATAATATAAATAAATAAAGAAAGAATAAAATTATAAGTAAAAGATAATTGTAATATTACAATAAGCGTACAAATTAGTAATATTAATAGGAAAGTAAAACAAAATAGTGTCATGAGAGAAGTGAAAAAATAGTTTAAAAAAAGTGAAAATAAAAGAAAATAGTGAAAAAAAGAAAATGAATAAACCAAAAAGAAACAAAATAAAATTGTAAGAGCACTTTTGTCTTAAAAAAATCAAATAAGGGGGTAAAGTATTTATTTAATGAGTTCAAGAGGGCAAAGTGCAATTACAAGTTAAGAGGGGCTTATTGCATTTAACCCTTAAATTTAAATGCTACTTACTTCGGTTTGCATAATATTGTATGTTATTATATTTCTGTTTTCTATGATCAGATTATTCAAAAACAAATAAAGATCAATGCTGAATGTGGAATTATTTCATAGAAGAAATGAATTACAACAGATAAAACCCAAGTTGTTCTCAAACCATTTATGTAAGACATCAAAAAAGGGCAGAGAAAGAACAAGAGTATCTAACTCAAGAACAATTAGTAGCAAGTGGAGAGATCCAAAAACTTTACTAATTAGTTCAGAATTTTTTTGGCAGCTCAATGTAGGGGCTAGAAACAAATGGTGAACTGAAAAATTAGTCCATTACAAACCCGGAAAAAAGGTTATCCGAACCAGCTTCTAATATTGGTTTCATTAGTTGCCAAATCATTACGTGCAACAGTTTGGGGATTTACAAACCGCAATTACCTATATTGATCCATATATCAGTTCGGTTAAATTTTTTCTTATTTTATTGTTGAAAATTAGAGTATACTTCACGTTGAAAGCACACGAATCTAATTCAAAATTTACAATTTTTTGTTAGAAACAATTTAGACATAATATTATGTTTTTTATATTATATTGGTGATTTTTTTTTGGAAATAAAATTGAAGGGCTTGAATTAGCATTATGCATAGCTTCTTTTGTATTAACAAGAGCTACACTTTGGCTACATTTGGATTGAGAGATTTGATGAAAAATTTAAAATCTTTTCAAACTCCTCTAGTTGCTTAGATTACTTAGTGATATTTGGATGTGTAAATCATCAATTATTCTAGCATTTAAAATGTATTTAGATAATTTGTTTGATAGAAAAAGCATGAATCTTTATTAAGATGAAAGAAGATCCACCTAAAGTGCAAACAGTACAAAAGATGGAGGTGAATGTCCCCATAAATGGTCATCCATAACAATAAAAGCATTCCTAGCAAACTATGAGCTGCACCATTCAAAGAGAAATTTTGCATAAGTTGCTAGACATCATCAATCAATACTCCACATGCTGAATCATCAGAATCACATTGCTGAATTATTTTAATAAACTTTTGAGTGTCACCTTCGAGGACAACGTAACGCATGCCTAATTCAATCAGCAATTTAGCTGCAAATTTTGCTGCATAAGTTTCGATCGCATCTGGAGCTAAAATACCGGGGATCCTCTTAGACAATCTAGCTGTGCAATTGCCTGCATCATCATGCACCACCACCCCAATATCAGAGAAACTCTCTGTAGGAAAGATGGCCTCGTCAAAATTGGCTTTGACAAAGGTCCATTTGAGGTTTTTTCCAATGAATTAGTGAGAGTTGTTGTTGAAATGAAGTAATTGGGCTGTTTGTTGGACTCGAAATAGCTTCACGATATTGGTTCAAATAGTTTATAGAAAATGAAACCAAACTAAGGGGATCTCTACACGAACTTTCAAAAGTAGCTCCATTGCGATTGTTCCAAAGATTCCTAAGTATTACAGCTACCAATTCCAATTCCATGTCTTTTCTTGGTAAATTAATGCTGTAGAAGATTAGGAAGCGAGATTGTGATTTGTTGAGCGGTATCCAAATGAATCTTTGTAGACAAATAGTTGAGTGCCCATGATTGAACAGCTACTGGACAAGAAAAGAAGGTAGGATTTATATCATCAAATGGAGCTTGACATACAACATTGGATGAATCCAGCAATACTCGTCGTGTTGGAAGCTTGACCTTTGTCGGCAAAGTGCCCTTACAAACTCTCCACAGAATAATTTTGATTTTTGTTGGCAAACTCAGCTTCCGTAACCTACTCCACGTATTTGTCACCAGACTATCACTGCCCGAAGCTACGTTTTGCCAATCCATGGACTGTTGTTTGAAAATGTCTTTAGATAGTGTTAATGGATCGCAAAGTAAAATGCCTCTCATACAACCCAAACAACGAGAGTAATTTGGGTAAATTTTAAAATTTTCATCAAATTCCTCAATTTAAATGATGCTTGTAAAAATACAAAAGAATCAAAATGAAGAATTTATCTACATATTTTCGGGTAACTAAATTTCACCGTAAGGAGATAGACCAATTCGAATCGAATTTCCGGAATCGGGTTTATTGGTTCAGAGTCTACCACATGCAGTGTGTTCCCAGTCCATGAACGACAGTGACGGAAGAGAGAATTTTTTTTTTAAGAGAGAATTTTTTTTTTTATTGTTCTTTCAAATTTTATTAATGACAAGCAAATGACCTAAATAGTCCATCGACTATTTACTAAAGCCAAAATAATTCCTCAACTTTACTCTTAGCCATTGTAGTCCTTAAACTATTTTCTCATAGCCAATTGTGTCTTTATTTGGCTAATCCATCCAATTAGTAAGATTTTTCTATTTATGACTAGTCAACTTGTGGGCAAAATAGGAAAGTCATCTATTAACCTTTCTTAAAATTAAAAATTGGATTTAGTCAGGCAAATTACAAAAGATGTGGACCAGATTGACAACTCTGTTTGGATGGATGAGTTTTTGCTAGTTTTCAATAGATAAAGTTTTTTTCTCTAACTTTTGTCTATACTAACTTCAAAAAAACTCACAAAAATTTTAAAATTACACACCTTCTGACACCTAAAAACGCATCCATCTCTCTCTCTTTCTCTCTCTTCTACCACCATCCTCTCATCTCAGCGCACCGTTGCTATAACCACTGCCGCCTCCCCTCCCTTTTTCCTCTCTCTCTCTACTTCCTCCTTCCCTCCTCCTCTCCTCTTCCCCCTTCTTTTTTCTTCCCTCCTTCTCCCACCACTCCCTCTCCTCCCCTCCTCTTCCTTCTCTTCTCCTTCCCCCTTTTCTTCCCTCCATCCCCCGTGACCCCCATCTGGACTAGATCTGGTAGGGGAGGAAGATCACGGAGGATGGGGTAGGGAAAAGGGGAGAGAGAGGAGGAGGCAAGGGGTAGCAAGGAAAGAAGGAGGAGGAGGGGGAAGGTGGAAGCTGGCAGTGGTTGGAGTAGGGGTGGTGGGAGAGAGGAAGAAGAAGTGAGGAAAGAAAGGGCAAAAAAAATAAATAAATAAAAATAAAAATAAAAAATTTTTCAATTTCTTCAAATTTTTTTTTATACAAATTTTACAATAAATTACAGTAAAATTTTATATAAGCACTCAAAAAATTCATCATCCAATCAAAGCAGATAGTATAAAATTGGCACTTTTTATTAAAAAATTACTAAACACAGCCCCCATTTTTAGCTTTTGATTATTTCCAATTTCTTTGCAATTTTTCTGACTAAATCTAGTTTTGTCAATTTTAAGAAGTGTTATGGGTGACTTTCCTATTTGACTAGTTATTAGTGGATAAATCTTACTATTTGGGTGGTTTCGCAAAATAAAGACCCGATTGGCACAACAAAATAGTTGAAGGACTAAATTGGTTAAAATTAAATTTGAATAATTATTTTAGCTTTAATAAAATAGTTGAAGGACAAAAAAAATGTTGAGGGACTATACAGGTGATTTGCTCTTTTAACGACCCTGTTGAAACGTGGCTTGGACCGGACAAGAGCAAATAATCAAGCGATTTGGATAAGGGGGAAAAAAACTAACGAAGTCAAGCCGCCTTGTAAAATGAGTTTGAGCCATTTGTCCGGATGACCTAAAGTTTCATGTCCAGTAAGGTGGTACCATATTAAAGAATATGGTTATGATAGGTTTGATTTTTTTTTTTAACAGTTTGTCTAATGGGTTAAAATATATTTCATATATTATATTTTTAAAAATATAAAATTAATTGGAAAAAGTAAATAAATACAAGGGATGATAGGTAAAATTAAATATGAAAAGTATATAAATGCAAGAAAAAATAATAATTGTTAGTATGTGTATATATATATGATAGGTTTGATGAATACAAGGTGTGTTAACGAGTGTCTTTAAGACGCCCGTTCGAAAAATTCTTTTTTAAATAACTAGTTTTGAATTCGATATCCAGGTTTATTAACTATTAATAGGATAACAAAGTTGGGAAAATTATTGGTGTAGACTTCATTCATTGTACCACTTGTAAACCTTGTGGTATATCCAATAGCAATTTAATTTATTTGCATCATCATAGATGACGCGCACATACTTTTCTTACAAGTATCGTTGTACAAAACGTGGTTTCAAGTTTCAAAATGCTACCACTTATTAAAGAATTTGAGCTTCCAGTGGAAACAAAGAGTCCGAATCATGTGTGGATTGCAATCACTACAAGTTTTAAAAAAAAATGAAAAAGTTGATCTTTCTTCTCAAAATCAATTGATCGTGAGTGAGTGTATAGAAGTACGGAGTTCAAATCATGTGTTGATTGATTGATTAGTTATGACTAAAGGTTAAAAGAAGAAGAGTTTTCTTTTTGAAATCAATTTGCAATGAGTTGAAAGACTCAAAATTTTTATTAATTAATTTGGATAAGTGAGATAGTCTTGGCTAAATTGACGTGTTTAATTTCTTGGGATTACTGTGTTTAACCTGTTCAACGTTCATTCAACTTTAATCCCTCCCACAAAATTCCACTACATAGTATAGGATTCCACCTCAGCTGCTTAACCAGACAATGGCAAAGTTGTAGGAAATTAAGGTGGTATTTTTTTTATCCCAGAAGCTGATTTTTCTGGTCAGTTTTGGATTCCCAGACAATTGGTTTTGTTATGTCAAAGAAATTGCGCAGTCAGGGACCATCTTGCTGGTGTGTTATGCAATTTAATATTCAATGAAAACAAATATTTTAGTCGATGTACGGATTTGTTTATCTTCGCTGTGTGTAAGGGCCTTCTTCTTTGCATTTCCGGATATATTGCGTTTAGGGTCTCCCTCATAGCCTGTCTATTTCAGTCGTTTGTCTGAGGTAACGCTGAAGGCATATCCTTCAATTTTTATACATTTTGGATTTGAATTCCGTGGTTGAATTTCTTGCTTTATATGATTTTTTAAGGATAATTACATATTATCACCCTGTAGTTTTACATAATGTTAGATGACCCTTCTAAAGTTTTAAAATAGTCATATAAACCCCCTATGATTTTATATAAAGTGGAGACAATTATACTGGATGCGCTCCGTAAGTGCGTGTAATAAAAATATAATATCCATTTAATTCCCTTATGATTTGTATAAATATTCATTTTACCACTATAGTTGTTATATTTTTTATGTAATCCCCTATGGTTTTATACAAGGTAATGGAAGCATCATTTGATTTAGTATTTAAGGATGCAGTTGGTACTTTAACTAATGACGTTCCATATGGTATTTTCCATTAATCTTCCACTAAGGGGAGAAGTAGACATTTTGAAACATTAGAGGTGTCATGTGATAATAAATAAAATCATAGTGGGTTATTTATAATTTACTCCTTTTTTAATCTAAAGCTTTGGATTATCTGGAATTGAAATTGTTCCCAGGCCCCAGCCATGTGTTTGTTGGCAGCTCCCTAAACCGTGTATTTGTGTTATACAACTTGCAATGGTTTGACTCTTGGTTGTATATTACTCGCGTGTTCTAAGCACAGTTGTGTGCTGAAACTCTGGAAGAATAATATTTGTCCAGAACCTCCAAAAAAGAAAAAAAAAGAAAAAAAAAAGGTGATTGATGGAATATTACCAATCACATGGAACGATTCCTCAATAGTCCTGCCAAATTTGAAGTGCAATTTACAGCTTTGATCAGGCAATTAACGTGGAATTTAACTTTAAGGTGATAAAGGGTTCAATCATATGTACCCTTTTGTTTAATGACAAAATTCCATCTCAACTGGTACACTTGAGTTTTTTTTTTTTTTAATCAGATTTTCAATGACAAATCGGCATCTTGAGGGGGGTATAAAGTATAAACTCTTTTTCTGCAGTGCATCCTAGAGTGTGGAGGACAATTTGGATTCTGATATGAGATTTGTGCTCATTCTCCATAATTAAATACTAGTATAGATTGTCAATCCTGCTTATTTGACTCGAACTATACAAAGTAAATGGTTTTTGGCTACGGTGGAAAGCGAGCATTTCTGCTCACTGTGGGCAGAACCAATGTGAGAAGGCCAATAGTGCTTGGTCTGGTCGGGTAGTGGAAGGCAGCCTAAAGTTGTGCCATGAACGGGCAAGGCCAGTTGCTTGTGGAACCAATCAATCTATGTTTTCAGAACCGGACCGGGTATCGACTCGGTCAAGCTCAGGGGTCAGGGGTTAATGGGTTCAACCGGATTCGATAGAAGTTGAACCGGATGACGTCACAAATAAAAATTATTTAAAATTAAAATATTATATGCAAAATACCTAATAACATGTTAATATTAATAAAGGTATATTCATATATATTTGATGTTTCAAATATATTTAACAAGAAAATACAAAGAAATTAGAACAATCAAGTAGTAATTTATATTATTTAATAAGTATTAACAAGTTTAGAATTAAAATTATGGATTTAATTGAAAAATAACACCAAACTTTAAGAAAACATTGATAAAGTATGAAATATTTGAGGTATATTAATAATTTTTAACAATCTAGGGGTCAAAATATAATATTGAAAAAGTTTGAGTTTTTTTTTTAAAAAATGCTGTTTGAACCGGAAATCCGGTTTTTCTCGGTCAAATCCGGTTCTTGACCGGATTTGACCGGGTTTTTACTTCCCCGGTTTTTTAGTATAACTCGGACAGGACACTTGGCCGATTCCCGGTTTGGCCGATTGAACCGACCGGTCCGGTCCGAGTTTTAAAACACAGCAATCAATAAGAATGCAATTCATGTGCCAAGTTAAAAAAAAAATTTTGAAATTATAAGGGAAGTCCCTTTCTGTAAATTTGGTCATCATAAGATGGTCTGGTAATTGGAGATATTTTGGAAACTCTCAAGATATAGGTCCCCAACAAAAATGAAAATAAAAAAAGTGAATGCCGCCAAAGAAACATGAAAGAAAAAGAGAAGCCGGAAGAAAGAAAATAGTGGACTTTTCAAAAATAGTGCTGCAATTTTGTACTTGAAATGGAAAAAGAAATAATGACCTATAAGTGTTGTAGAAAAATAAGTTAATTAAGTGGAGTGTAAAGATAAATGGGAGAATTAGCAATTTAGATGTTATTAAAATATATAGCAATTAATGAAAGCAGTAAATATTAGTATTGTGAACAAAAATGTAATTAGAAATTGGATGAAAATTAGATTTTTGCATATGCGCATGTAGTTGTTGAAGTCCTTGCACACTATTTAAACATAATTAATAATATTTTATTGCAATAAAAATTAAAACGTATTACATTAGTAAATAAATTTGTCATCCAAATAAAAAGAAAATGAAAAGAACCAAAGAAAATTTGTACCATGACACAAATGGTGATTGTGACAAGTGTCAACTAATGAAATATTACTGGAATTAAAAAAAAAGATTTAGGTATGAACATGAGAATTAGTTAGGTAACAATTGAAAAGTTTGCTAAATTTTAGGAATAAGGAGAAAGAAAAAAATGGCAAAAAAGTAAAATAAAAGTTTGTGGATTCACTTAAGAATTAATATTCTATATACTGATAGTATATACACCGTCTGTTTTTTATGAATAACAACTATACAAATTTTAAATTTGAAATTCGGCTTTTACATGTATGTCATAGATCCAACAATGATACTGTACATACTGTTAGTGTATATAGGATTTACTTTTCACTTAACTTCGATGAATAGTTGAGTTTCAATATGCATTTTGATTTAAATGAAAACCATCAACTCAAAACTCGCTAAATAACTAAGTAAAAGTAACAGTGTATAAGCATAACCAATAATTCAAAATTGAAATTACTTTGAAATTTTATACATGTGACATGCATTCATGAGACTAATATATCTACTTTCAGTAAAGAACAAATTAAACCTTTTCTATACTATCTATACAATATATAAAGTCAAAAATTAGGAGCATTACTATGTAATGTTTACACACTTTTAATATTTTCTAAAATTTCATTTATACCCTTATTATTAAGAGTATTTAATTTTTGCTCAGATAAAAAATTGTGATTTCAAGGGTACTTTTGTCAATTAATTAATTACACTCCTATTTTAAGAACTTAAATTATATTAGTAATTAGCCAATCGAAATTAATTACCAAATAACTAACCACCACATCATAAATATCCTTTACAAAAAACTAATTTTCATGAATAATATTTTTACAAAGGACCATAAT
Source organism: Coffea humblotiana (assembly GCA_023065735.1). Taxonomy (NCBI): domain Eukaryota; kingdom Viridiplantae; phylum Streptophyta; class Magnoliopsida; order Gentianales; family Rubiaceae; genus Coffea; species Coffea humblotiana. The sequence goes on from CM041211.1 coordinate 24,590,168, forward strand.
TTTGATCATTTGTACACACCTAGAATGTGTCTTATGCACTAATATAATATTAAGTACCAATCATTCATTGCTTTTGTTTTTCTTTACTTACAATTTATCATTGATTCATTTTGCATGCTCTAAAAACATTAAGTTTAAAAAAATTAGTCATCGTTTGGGAATTGCATTGCATATTTCATGAATTTTCACAAAAAAATTTATCTACACAAATTGTACCATCAATCAAGTATAAAGTCAATTTTTTTGATGTACTTAGAAGGCATTCGTTAAGTTGGTCCTTTGACGAATGACTTTCAAAATTACTTATAGTGATACTCATCCTTTGATTAAGGTTAATCAAAATGAGTCAACGGATATCATGGGCTCATTTTATGATTAACTATTATTTTAATAGGGAATACTCACAAAATGTAACTGATATTTTTAATTAAATATAAAAAGTTAACAAATACTAGAAGAAATTGAGAGAGTGAAGAAAATTTAGAAAAAAAAAGAGCAGGAAAAAGAAAAAAAATGTAAACCTATATCTATATTTTTAGTTATAACACACTATTTGTTTCAACAAAAAACCCCATTACTATTAACTAATAAATAATAATGATAGTGATACCAATTACAAACGGTTAATTTAATTTGCATGGTTCAACAACAGAGCTGGCCATCGTAAGCAAAGTTTCTTTTTGGTTTTAGAAAAGAACTTGGAAGAATTTCCTACAATGATATTATCAAAATTGGAATATTGTTGCCGATGGATTCATGTTTTGAGAATGGTTCCACACTGAGTTGTTGATTGTAGTGGTTCTGCCTATGATGGGAATTTCATCTGACTTTCCACCGTAAAAGCAACCCAAACTAAACAAAGCTAATGGCAATGACTAACATTCCAGTCGGTAGCTACTTTCCTAACCTACCTATTTGATAGCTTTTTGATAAAATATCATAATTTCATTAAAATCTACACTAATGATAAAAATTACATCATCAAACATACATAGATATTAAATAACATATTTGAAAAGAAATAAAAATTATATTATAAAATTTCAAATTTAAATATGAGATAAAATAATTGTAACTCCATGGGCATTGTACATGCTTCCAATTGCCAGATCTACTGATTAACTATTTTAAGTCCAAATATTATGGTAAGATCTACCAAATAGATTGAAGAAATTCCAAATTTGATAATCCAAATCTGAAAAAAAAAAACTCAAATCTAATAAAAAAATATGAAAAAATTATCAAAAACTCTCACTAGAAATCCTTATGAGAGAATAAAACTTTCACTAAAAATTTTAAAAGAGAAGAAAACTCTCACTAGATAACCGTGAAGAGAGAAGAAGCTCTCATTAGAAAATTTTAGGAGAAATTTTATTCACACAAACAAAAAGAAACTATTGAGAAGACTCCTCCCATAGAGAAAGATCAGAAAAATCTAATCTCTCTTCTATAAGAAAGTTGATGGAAGTTTTAGTTAAAGAGTTTTTCTAAAGAGAAAGAAGAGAGGAGGAGGAGAGAGAGACGTTAAGCCCAACTTTGTCAGTATGCTATGAACTGTTACCTATTTCATAGTTAAATACAATGGAGGGATCGTATTTGTTGTAGTAGAGTGGTTTCTACCATAAAAATGGTACTATTAGACTGACAAAACTTCTAGCACATGCACAGATAAGTCGCATCTATGTGGAAACGCATCGGAGTTGGGAAAGAGAAAAAGGACAATCGATGACTAATCACAGCTAATGGGATTGGAACTCAAGACAGTCATGTGAGGCGCCATGTTTGGCTTAAAGAGAGGGTGTAGTTAGGGCAATGCATACAATGGAGACGGTGACTACCTCCCCCCTTCGCAGCCAGATTGTGAGGACATTGAGGAAGAAATCATGGGCTGATAGGGCAATTGAAGTGTAAAGATTACAATTAGACTTAAGAAATATTTCTTGTATTATGATTTCCATGAAAATTGCACAATGATTGAGAATGAATTTATAATATAAAACTTGCCTAAACTAGAGCTATAGACTAAGCTACAATTCTAGCTAGATACAAAATACAATTGTACAAGGTAAGAAGCAATAATAGACTACGATTAAGCCATAATTGTGCAGTTTTCATGGTAGACAATAGAATCATACAAAATAGGATTGATAGAGTTAGTCAACCAAGAAATTACCAGACCATCGCACTTGCTCCAAGCGAGTGCTTCTTGAGGGTTGTCTGTTGGTTTCTTCAAAACTCCACTTATGAATCCGAGCTTGTTTTTAGCCTGAAGCACGTTCAACATCGCCTTCTCCATCTCTGATAGTTATCTCCATCAAGCAACACGGCCACAAGGGACGAATTAGTGTAATTAGCCCATGTGAGAAAATATGGTGATGTTGGATCTTGAAAAGGTTCATTGTCGAGAGAGTTTCCTGACTGGAGCAACTTGCTATTGACATGATGAGGGAAACCTTGGAAAAGATTAGTATCAAACCTGCTCTAATAATTCAAAACTTGCCTAAACTAGAGCTATGGACTAAGCTACAATTCTAGCTAGATACAAAATACAATTGTACAAGGTAAGGAGCAATAATAGACTATGATTAAGCCATAATTTTTGGGACAATCAAGTCATAATTTTTGGTAATCTTCAACACAATCAAGCCATAATTGTTGGGAATCTTCAACAGTCCCTCTCAAGTTGGAGTGTGTAAGGATGAAACACCCAACTTGGATAGTAATCGATGGAACTGATCATCACTCAAGGCTTTAGTAAAGATATCTGCTGGTTGAATCATCGAAGGAATGTAGGCTGTCTCAATTGCCTTTGTACCAATGTGATCTCGGACAAAATGACAATCAATTTCAATATGTTTTGTTCTTTTATGATAAACTGGATTAGAAGCAATATGCATAGCAGCTTGATTATCACAGAACAACTGCATCGGTTAAGAATGATCAACTGCAAAGTCACGTAACAAAGTACGTAACTAGATAAGTTCACTGGCATGGCTCGATACTCTACTTCTACTGAAGATCGACTCACGGTGGGCTGCTTCTTAGTTTTCCAAGAAATAGGCGCATCACCAAGTGTCATAAAGTATCTTGTTGTTGACCTTCGAGTGATAGGGCAGGCTCCCCAATCTGCATCACAATACCCTCGTAACTAGAAACTATTCTCTTGAGGAAAGAATAACCCTTGGCCTGGGGCACCCTTAATGTATCGCAGGATTCAAAAGGCAACTTGTTGGTGCTCTGTAGTGGGCGACTGCATGAATTGACTCAAGAAATTAACTGCATAGGTGATGTCAGGTCGAGTAATTGTTAGATAGAGCAATCGATCAATTAGACATCGGAAAGGAGTAGAATCATGAAGTGAGGAACTAGTAGATGTTCCCAAATGGTGCTGCTGTTGCATGGGCGTTGTGCTCGGTTTGGCATCTAACAACCTTGCATCAGCAAGAATATTCAGAGCATACTTTCGTTGACTAAGAAAAATGCCCTTTAGACTGTGAGCTACTTCAAAACCAAGAAAATACTTGAGACGTCTAAGATCTTTAAGATGGAATTGGGTTGCCAGAAATTGTTTCAGACGGCTACACTGAGCTGAGTCATTCCCTGCAATAACCATGTCATCAACATATACTAGGACAGCAAGAAACATACTGTTAGACTGCCAAATAAATAAGGATGAATCGGCTTGGAATTGTACAAAGCCGTAGGTCTTAAGAGCTGACGATAATTTAGAAAACCATTCTCTTGAAGATTGTTTGAGCCCATAGAGAGATTTATTGAGACGACAAATGCGAGTATCCCCTAGTTGAAGGTATCTGGGTGGTGGAAGCATATAGATCTCCTCATGGAGGTCACCATGGAGAAAGGCATTATGGACATCCAACTGATGTAATTCCCACTGCTTAGATGCTGCAATAGCAAGTAAACATCGAATAGTGGTTAATTTTGCAATTGGAGAAAAAGTTTCTTTGTAGTCTAACCCTTCAATTTGCGTATAGCCCTTGGCTACAAGCCTAGCTTTGTAACGTTCTACTGACCCATCAAATTTATGCTTCACCTTATAGATCCAACGACATCCAATAGGTCGTTCTCATCTGGTAAAGGTTGAAGGTCCCATGTATGATTTGCCTCTAGAGCAGCTAATTCTTCCTTCATAGCAGATACCCATTTTGCATTATTTTGAGCCTCTGAGTAAGATGAAGGCTCCTGATCGGCTAATATTGCTGCAAGAAAGGTTTGATGCTGTGGTGAAAAGGCAAGATCACTAATGTATGAAGAGATAGGGCATTGTTTGGTTGAGGAAACAGAGTTGGAGTGAGTTGGCCCACCAGGAAGACTGTAATGATAATCCTTCAAGTAGGCTGGTGGATGGCGATACCGCAAAGTTCCATGGAGTTGGTCATTTTCTGTACTTGGTGTAGAACTAGGCAGTTCAGGAGAATTGTTGGGATTACTAGGGGAATTAAAAGACTCAACAGGTAATTCATGAAAAAGCTCATCTGACTCAGGAAATTGAGTTGTTTGAGGCAAAGGTTTTTTCTTAAAAAACTCAGATGAAGGTTTTTGGAAAGGAAAAGTTTTTTCATAAAAATTTACATCACGGGATACAAAAAACTTTTGAGTTTCCAAGCCATAAACTTTGTACCCCTTTTGTCCTGAAGGATACCCAACAAACACACAAGTATGAGTTTTAGGTTGAAATTATCCTTTGAATGCATTGGATTGATGGCAAAACAAAGACAACCAAAAACACGCAAGTGATCATAGGATGGTGTTTTATTAAACAAAAGTTCATGAGGGGTTTTACTGCCTAAAACTCTAATGGGAAGTCGATTAATAAGATATATTGCAGTAAGAACACATTCTCCCCAAAACTTTAAGGATAAATAGGCCTGGAAGCGTAGTGCTCGAGCAATATTTAAAATATCTCTATGTTTTCTCTCCACAATGCCATTCTGTTGTGGAGTACCGGCACAAGAAGTTTGATTAAAAATTCCTTTTTCACTGTAAAAGGATTTTAAAGTCCCTTCAACTAATTCATAAGCATTGTTACTTAGTTGATAAGCATTGTAACTTCGAACACCTTTTATTTTAGTACTAAATTGGGTCAAAACAAAATTATAAAAATTCATAAAAATTTGTGAAACATCACTTTTATGTTTCATTAAAAAAGTCCACACAGATTTAGAAAAATCATCGACAATGGTAAGAAAGTAATGTGCACCACTTGACGATGGTGTGTGATATGGACCCCATATATCTATATGCACCAAATCAAAAACAAATGCAGATCTTTTATTACTAGGACCAAAGGGATGTCTTGAGCCTTTTGCTCTTGGGCAAATAAGACAATCACTCTTAAATTGTAAATGGGATAAATTGGGAATGTTTAAAAAACGATCTTGAGAGGGATGACCAAGACATTGATGCCACAATTCCATTGAACTTGCAGCTGCACACGTCGCACGTTGATGATTACCCTTTTGAAGATAATACAGTCTACCTCGTTGCCTACCCGCTCCAATCAGCTTCTTCGAGAAAAGGTCTTGCATAAGGCAAAAGTCAGGGAAAAAGGAAATAGAACAATTATGTTCTCGAGTCAGTTTGCTAACAGAAATGAGGTTACACTGAAAATCTGGAGCAAATAGTACTTTAGAAATTTTAATTTGATCTGAAAAAATTTAGGCTCCTTCTTCATTAATATTTCTTATGGTTTCATCCGCAAGGTAAATAGGTTTATTGGGTATTGGATGGAGATCCTGCAAGGAACTTTTCTGATTGGAAAAATGGTCAGTTGCACCTGAATCTAAAAGCCAAGAGGATGTTTCAACACAATTAAGAGAGGAGTGCGTAGTACCTGCAAAATTAGGCAAACCAGGATCCTTTTCTTGACTGAAAAGATTCAAAATCTGCTGATATTGCTCTGGGGTGAAAACTGGTGGCTGCGATGGCACTTCGTTGAGTCCTTGCTGCTTATAGTCAGAGGAAGTTTCCTCTCGGCAAAGGTTGGCAGTAGTGGGATTAGTCTTAGTCTTCCCTTTCGACTGCCAATTGGTCGGATACCCAATCAGTTCCAACAACGATCTATTGTGTGTCCATTTTTATGACAATGATCACATCAGGCCCTTGGTCGACTTCCTTTGCTACGGTTGGTAGGAGTATTGGGTTGAAAAAGACCAGCAATAACATTGGGTTGATTTTGAACAGCCAAGGCACCAGCTGATTCCATCTCTTGAGGCTAAGTGATACTCAACTGTTTCTCCTCCGTTACAACCATAAACGACCAGCAATAACATTGGGTTGATTTTGAACAGCCAAGGCACCAACTGATTCCATCTCTTGAGGCTAAGTGATACTCAACTGTTTCTCCTCCGTTACAACCATTGAATAGATTCTATTCAAGGTGGGGAGATGCTCCATAGCCAAGATCTGAGAACGAAGTGTTTTGAAATTGTCGTTCAAACCCATAAGAAATTGATGAACTTTTTCTTTGTCCCTCTAAGCCTGCCATGCCGTTGCTGCATCACAGGCACACTTCGAAATTGTCATATGAGAATTAAGTTCATCCCATGCACCTTTTAGACAGGTAAAAAAAGATGACACGCTAGTTGCTTCTTGGGTCATTGTCGCAATCTCACAATGGAGTTCATGAATGCGTGGTTCATTTGAATGTCCAAACCTTTCTTCCAAATCTTTCCATAGATCAAGAGCAGTTTCATGGTAGACAATAGAATCATACAAAATAGGATTGATAGAGTTAGTCAACCAAGAAATTACCAGACCATCGCACTTGCTCCAAGCGAGTACTTCTTGAGGGTCGTCTGTTGGTATTTTCAAAACTCCATTTATGAATCCGAGCCTGTTTTTAGCCCGAAGCACATTCAACATCGCCCTTCTCCATCTCTGATAGTTATCTCCATCAAGCAGCACAGCCACAAGGGAAGAATTAGTGTAATCAGCCGATGTGAAAAAATATGGTGATGTTGGATCTTGAAAAAGGTTCATTGTTGAGAGAGTTCCCTGACTGGAGCAACTTGATAAGGGAAACCTTAGAAAAGATTAGTATTAGACCTGCTCTGATACCATGTAAAGATGACAATTAGACTTAAGAAAATTTTCTTGTATTATGATTTCCATGAAAACTGCACAATGATTGAGAATGAATTTATAATACAAAACTTGCCTAAACTAGAGTTATGGACTAAGCTACAATTCTAGCTAGATACAAAATACAATTGTACAAGGTAAGGAGCAATAATAGACTACAATTAAGCCATAATTTTTGGGACAATCAAGTCATAATTTTTGGTAATCTTCAACACAATCAAGCCATAATTGTTGGGAATCTTCAACATGAAGGGCATGAAAAAGATTGGGAAACAGAAGTTTAATGGCAAATCGACCCGATGGGAAGACAATGAAGAAGTTATTAGGAATAATCAACGTAGATCGATAAAGGGAAACCCCCAAAAATTGGTAAACAAATTTAAATCTCAATCCGAGTGGCCCTGCCATGAGCTTAATGATGAGTTTGTTCTTGAGCATTGAAAGTTCAAGGTAGGTTTTAGCTTCCCTGGACAGAAAAAATCAGGTGCATGAGGATATTAGACAAAAAATAATAATAATAAGGAAAATGGGTATGGGGATCTCATGGTAAGGGATGTTGAATTTATTTGTGAAAAATACAAATATGAAAACATTAATGACAACTACGGGCAAGTGAGTAAAATAAATATCAGGATAGGAGTGATAACATATCATTGATCGAGGATAAACCATTGTTATTAAACACAAAATGGCGCTAGTACTAGAGGACACAGGATGAGTAAGTGGGGTATATAGAAGGACGGTACAACTATGGTAGGCTGATAGAGGAAGGAATATGTTCAGTTGGACCTTTTGTTGTTCCTTTAAAATTTGATATGCATGATCAACCTGCAAAACAAAGGTTCAAGAAAGAGAAATAAAGTAATTTTGACTAAGTGAGGTGGAGACTAGGTTACTCTCTTAAAACAATTCGCACCTTTTGGGATTATGCCCGATATAAAAGATTGATAACATGTCTTCTCTGAAATACAACAGCCCAACCTTTGCTGTTACTTCTACTAAACCCACTCAATTTAGAGAAGTTAAGCTTTTCTCAACACTTAACTAATGCCCAATAGATGTGAGAGGAAGATAGTTCAAAGATAACAAGAATTAGTGTAAAACTTGGTTGATACAAACCTCCATTTATAGGCTAAAACTTTAGGAGTATTAAAATACAACTATTAAATGGAATAAATATCTCATATTTTTAGCTACAAAATGGAAAAGGTCTAGGTTCATTGTATAGTGGAAAAAAATTCACTAAATGAATTCATGAAACCTAATCATTACATAGGTTACAAATACAAGACATAAATTTCATAAGTTACACTTTTTAATGGTTGATTTTGTAGCTAAAAATTGATTAAAGAATTTTGTAACTCATTGCATTTGAATTCAAAATAAGCATATAAAAGAATTCAAAATAATAATAAGATATTTTTATTAAAATATCGAACAATCCTCCACTTATTTTAATAAAAATAACTCGGATATCTAGTAAGAACATCATGCCTTATGAAAGTGGCAATGTCTTTAAACTTCCACTTAGTGTTTCAGTTTTTCCATATTAGAATCATAGTGGATTTAGCCTTTAAACTATGATTACTTGAGGATTCGTAGAAAACTTAACACGCATAATATTCAAGGTGTTCTTAACAAGCTTTTCAATCCAGTACATTATGGCAATATACTTTACAATTTTCATGAGTGCTCTAGAGAACAAACCCAAATTCTCATAAGAGCGGGTAAACCCTTACACTCATATAGGTGAGTCTATCAAAGAAGTTTCTGTGATTAAAACATCCCACCCATAAAGGCTATAGAACTCATTAAGAGATTAGTTCTCAACCTCTCATATTCGTCACAAAATTACATGCATAGCATCATATGATTAGACTGCTTGTATCACAACAAGCGACTCTATGATTCGTTTATCTGCAACCTAGTTCTTGGGATCTCCGGTGGTTATCTGCAACAAGTGCCTATGTGGTTGTATTCTTATAGGTAGCTTTTACATTTTTGGGTTTTAGTCCAATCTCTCTTGATGCTTTCCAGATCTTTTCTCTAGCTAGAGCTTTTGTAAGCTGATCAGCAAGATTATCACTTGATCTCATAAAATCAATTGTTAATAAACCATTGTTTAAATATGATCTCACAGTGCTATGCTTTCTCCTTATAGATTTGGATTTTTTATTATAATATTTATTGTAAACTCTGCTAATAGCAGCTGTACTATCATAATGTATTAAAACAGGTGGTATAGGTTTATTCCACATTGGGATTTTAGATAATAAATCACGTAACCAACTTACCTTTTTCACATACAGAAGCAAGAGCAATTAACTCAGCTTCCATGGTGGACTTTGCGATTATATGTTGTTTTTTGGATCCCCAACAAATGGCTCCACCTCCCAATATAAATAAATAACCATTAATGGACAAAGAATCACTAGATTGTGAACTCCAACCTGCATCACTAAAACTTTCAAGTATAGCAGGATATTTTTTATAAAATAAACCATAATCTAAAGTTCTTTTAAGATATCTCATGATTCCATGAATCGCATTCCAATGTGTAAAGTTGAGTTTACTAGTAAACCTACTAAGTACACCAATGGCGTATGCAATATCAGGTCTAGTACAATCAGTTGCATATTTCAAACTACCAACTATACTAGCATATTCTTATTGATTTATCACATTAGAATCATTTTTAGTAGGAAATATACACACATGAGGATCAAATGGTGTACATACTGGTTTACAATCAAAATAATTATATTTTTTCAATATAGTGAGATTGATCAATAAAAATCCCTTCTGAATTATTTGTAATTTTCAAACCAAGTATGACATTGGTTTCACCTAAATCTTTCATTTGAAAATTACTTTTAAGTAATGCTTTTGTAAACTCAATTACTTGCATATTAGTACCAAATATCAATAAATCATCAGCATATAAACAAATAATCACATGAGAGTCTCCAAAAGATTTATAGTAAATGCACTTATCATTTTCATTTGACCTAAAGCCATTAGTTAATACACATTGATCAAATTTTTCATGCCATTGTTTAGGTACTTGTTTAAGTCCATGTAAAGATTTATTCAATTCACAAACTTTATTTTCTAAACCAAGTTGAATAAATCCTTTGGGTTGATCCATATAAATTTCTTCATCTAAATCACCATTAAAAAAAGCTATTTTCACATCCATTTGATGTATTTTTAATTCACGAATTACTGCTATAGCTATTAAAAGTAGTATAGAGATCACTCTTGTAACTGGTGAATAAGTATCGAAGAAATTTATCTCTTCTGTTTGCTTAAAACCTTTTGCAATAAGCCTAACTTTGTATTTATCTATAGTACCATCAGGTTTAAGTTCTTTCCTTAATATCCATTTACAACCTATAGTTTTACAATCCGGAGGTAAATCAATAAATTTCAATGTTTTATTAGACATTAAAGATTCCATTTCGTCATTGATTGCTTCTCTCCAAAAATCAGAATCAGAAGATGATCAAGTTTCAAAAATAGTTATAAGATCCCTCTCTATATTATAAGTTTGAAAATCAGGACCAAAATCTTTTTGTATTCTTTTCCTTTTACTAGATCTCATCTCTAGTTGAACCTCTAGCGTTAGAAGAGCTAAATTCTTCAGATGTTTCACTATATTCATTCAATTTTATACCCACACTATTTTTAAATTTGAATAAAATTTATCTTCATGGAAAATAGCATCTAAAGATTCAATTACTACATTATTTTCTAGACTAGAAATCTATATGCCTTACTCTTTAAAGAACATCCAATGAATATACATCTAATTGTTTTTATTCCTAATTTTGGATTTTTTGGTTCAAAAATTCTAAAATATGCTAAACAACCCCATACTCTAAAATATTCAATATTGGGCTTTTTATTTCTCCATAAGTCATAAGGAGTTATTAAATCTTTTGACGTGGTACTCTATTTAAAGTATAGTTAACTGTTAAAATAGCTTCACCCCATAAGTTTTTAGGTGCATTCGAACTTGTTGACATAGCATATATTAAACCTATCAAATATCTTTTTTTTCTTTCAGCCACACTGTTTGATTGAGATGAATATGGTGGAGTAATTTCATGTATTATTCCTAACGATTTGATAAAATTTATAACGCCGATAGAATCATATTCTTTTCCTCTATCTATTCTGAACCTTTTGATTTTCTTTTCAACTTCTTTAACAAAAATAGTAAATTTCTCAAAAGCCTTACTTTTATGTTTCATAAGGTAGATATAACAATATTTTGAAAAATCATCTATAAATGTGATAAAATATCTTTTACTTCCACGTGTTAATATGTTTTAAGATTCACAAATGTTAGAATGTATTAATTCTAATAATTCTATTTTTCTTTCAACTTTCAAATGAGGTTGTTTAGTTATTTTAGTCATGCTACAATATTCACACTTCTCAAACTCATTATCCAATTTTGGAATTAATCTTATGTGGCTTATATTTTTTTTTAGTATTTGCTATTTAAATGACGAAGACGTGCATGTCACATATTTATACAAGAAATGATATAAGCAGAAGTAGAAATTTCATTCATTTCAACATTAAGTTTAAATATACCATCACAAGCATAATATTTTCCAACAAAGGTTCGATTTTTTCAAAGCACATATTGATCAGACTCTATAGACTACTTAAAACCGGTCTTATTAAGAAGATAACAAGAAACCAAGTTCTTCCTAATTTCAAGAACGTAAAGAACATCTCTTAGGGTCAAGATACGCCTAGAAGTAAATTTTAGTTCAATTTCGCCCATTCCTAGAACATTGGTTGTGTGTGAATCTCCTAGCAAAACTTTTGTTTCTTTTTCAACAGGAGATTAATTTTTGAACCAAGTTCTATCATTACAAACATGCCTAGAGGCACCAAAATCAGCCCACCACCTTTCAGTATTTCCAACAAAGTTGATTTCAAAAATCATAACAACAAATTTCTCTTCAATTGTCAGAGTCACATTAGCTTGTAGCTTAAAATTGGGTCCAAATTTTCTAAAACGACAATTTTTTTCACGATGACCCAATTTTCTAGTTAAAATTGGGGGTATTTGAAACTTGTTTTGAAGGGGATCCTTGATTTGACTTTTTCTGGTTAAAATTATTATTTTTTAAAAATTTGTTTTTCATATTCTTTTCTCTAGATTTCAAATAGGCGTTATTTTTGCCTTGATAACCCTTAGAGACATTTTCACTAGAAGTTAAGAAGTTTACCTTAGTACTCCCATTGCAATCTCCACCTTTATATTGTTTTCTAGTTTCTTTGTCAATGCGCAACCTTGCCATCAAATTTGCTATAATCAATTCTTGTTGCTTATGACGTAACCCTTTCTAAATTCTTTCCATGATACTGGAAGTTTGTCAATGATGGTTGCAACTTGCATTTTTGGATCAACTTTGACTCCTTTAGACTCAAGCTCATAGAAAATCATTTGCAAGTCATGAACTTGCTCTAGTACTGGCTTGTTCTTCAACATTTGGAACTTGAAATAACGGCTACAAGTATATTTTTTCGAACCTGCTTCATCAATATCATATTTCTGTTGCAATGCTCTCTAAATTCTTTTTGCTAATATATAAGATGAAGAATGAAAGTCATAAAATTCAGCAAACAAACAATTAAGGATATAATTTCTGCAATCTTTCTTATCATTTTCCCATTTTTGAAGTTGTTTGGTATGATTCTCTTTTTCTTCATCAGTCATTGAACTAGTGTCTATCTTTTTTGGATTCTTTGCAGTTAAGACCTAGGCGACCTTCATTGGCGTCAAATAGAACATCACTTTCTTGGCCTACCTTTTGAAGTGTTGGCCATTAAAGAGAAATGATTTGTTGAGATCACTAGATCCAATAGTGCTAACGTTTTCAACACTGCTTGCAACTTCCATGGTACTCGAATCGTCTTAAATTGTTGTTCCTTTAAAAATTGACATGTGCGATCAACCTGCAAAACAAAGGTTAAAGAAAGAGAAATAAAGTATTTTGACTATGTGAGATGCGGCTTAGATCATTCTCTTAAGACGATTCGCACCTTCTCGGGATTACGCTTGGTGTAGAAAGTTGATGACACATCGCCTCTAGAATAGAACAACCCAGCCTTTACTGTTACTTCTACTAAACCTATCCAATTTAGAGAAGTTAAAGTTTTTATCAACACCTAACTAAAGCCCAATAGAAGTGAGAGGAAGATAGTTTAGAGATAACAAGAATGAATATAAAATTTGGTTAATACAAGCCTCTATTTATAGGTTAAAACTTTATGAGTATTAAAATACCGCCATTAAGTGGAATAAATATCTCATATTTTCAGCTACAAAATGAAAAAAGTTTAGGTTCATTGTATAGTGGAAAAAATTCACTAAATGAATTTATAAAACCTAATCAGTACATATGTTACAAAAACAAGACATAAAACTCATAAGTTACACTTTTGAATGGTTGATTTTGTAGCTAAAAATTCATTAAAGAATTTTGTAACTTATTCCAGCTGAATTCAAAATAAGTATATGAATGAATTCAAAATAATAATAAGACATTTTTATTAAAATATCCAACACCTTTTAGTGGAGGAGGAAGCCAAAATGTAGGAAATTATAGAGGACCAAATGGCATCAGTGGCACTGAATAGGTAATATGTGGGTTAAGGTTCAAAATAAGAATATTACAAACACTTTCGCACTACATACAAGAGGCTAAATGATACCACACAACAAGCAAGGTATTCGTTCAGTTGTTTACCCAAAATAGTTTGCAAGGTCTTGGGTAATCTGAACATTAAACAGCTAATAGAAGTGGAACGAGTGGGTTTTGAGTGCATGCTGAAAATGAAAGATTTCAATATGAAGATAGAGCTAGTTTCACGGTTGGTGGAAAAGTTTGACGCAGTAGAAAGTGCACTCAGCATCCACAGACATAGGCTTAAATCAGAGCAAAAGATGTAGAGTTTGCACTAGAGCTGAAAAATGAAGGAATTGAGCTGGTGGAAGATGTAGGAACGATGGATAGAAACGTTGAAAGACAACTAAATGTAGATGTTATTAGTGGTCCTACCAGAATGGCATAGCTAGTAAGGAGCCTAAAGAGTCTGGATAGTTGGGGGAAAGAGTTTACAATCAAATTTGAGCTTTTCCTAATTGGCATTTTTCTTAGCCTAATAACAACAAGTAGGGTACATAGGTCACTGATCCCAATTCTCGCAAGATACTAAGACCTAAGCAAGATTAATTGGGCCAAATTTGTTGTGGACGGATCAATTAGGGCAGTGCATGAGTGGTCAATGGATCAAAGAAGCAAAATAGGATGGTGCGTCCTTTTCTTAATGGTAAGAAATGAGGAAAAATATCATCAGGATTTGCAATCTAAACCATACTTGATGGGTTTATATCATTGTAGATTCATTTCCCATAGCACGTGTAGCTCAAAAGGGGGCCATTTGTTCCTATATGCTTTAGGTTGTCACCTCAGATCAGCAAATGGGATGAAACTGAATTTGTTCTGAGGGTGGTGGCCTTGCAGTGCACAAGCATTTTCAATGCATATGAGGTAAATGAAATAAAGGATTGTAAAGAACTTGGATTGTTAAGAATAGTTTTTGATAGTGGTTGGTGCATGAACCGACATTGCAAGTTGAATTGGTGATAGAAGACGAAGACTCAGTAGTGAAAATGGGAGCAGTTGAATACAACTGTTCAGGACAGACACTCATAGGTGGAACACTAAAGGAACTTAATGCTGACATATTTCAGTTAATGAAGCGATGATTATAAGTTTGGAGAGAAAATATTGGAAAGAAACGAAAAAGAAAGCATACTAGTGTGGGGTAAAGGAATGGAGGATGCCATTGCAGTAACAAGTAAGGAGAAGCAACCCTTTGCCCAATTGGAAGGGATAAGGAAGGGTTTTAAATCGAGAACACCCACCAAGGAGCGAGATATGGATCAATTTAAGGATGCAAAATTGGGTGACTGTGATGATGCTATCACCTTACCATTTAAGGCACACACAGGTGAACTGGCACTATCCGAAGCAACGTGTAAAAAGGCACTGAAGCTGAACCTTACAAATGTTGGCTATCATGAAGAAGAACCATGTCCTAGCAATTTAATAATCCTTTCTGTACTATCTATTGTAAAAATAGCCAAAAAACAATGTTAACTACAGCTAATTAAAATGTAGCTTGAGTCGTGCTTAATAACACTATCCTAAGAAACTGTTTTAGGAGGTTGAAATGTTTCCCCAGAATTAAATAAGTCTTCTTCTTGTTATAAACAAGAAAGATCAAAACTAGCAATGTTGCATAAATCCAGCAGAGAGTGAAAGAGGAGGAAGAAGATAAAGATAGCAGTAGAACAAGAAGAAAATTGGCAGGAAGGTCTCTACTGTCAGCTTTTTGGTATATTTTCTAAAGTGGGAATAGCTGCTATTTATATACATCCGAAAGTATACGTTAGAGAGGAAGAGCTAACATCTAATAACATAAAAGAAACGTGCCTATTTTTTCATGTAACAGAAAATAACGTTAATAAGAAGACGTTGTGAACGTGCCCTGTCTTTCGTAACCGGTGACATAAGAATTTATCTTTTCGGGAAAGAGTCAAACTTTGATTTGTAAAATGTAAAAGTAAAAGTAAAATTTATTCTTACTCACAGTAAAATCAACTTGGGCCGTGTTTAACCCACGTGCGGAGGGGCAAATCCGTTAGTTTGTACTGAAATGACCCAACTCAACTTTCTTCTCATGCGCGTGAGCCCATACTTATTCCCAACTTAACACAAACCTAATAAAAGACTAAGCATTATAAATGTTGAGAAGTCCCTTTAGTTTTTTAATGTGGACAAAATTTTTTAAATACACCTATTATTTACAACAATTTCCTTCCTATTTCAAAAGATTTTGGACAAAAGATAAGAAAGTAATCTGCTAGATTTATTTGGGTGAAATGTAATTAGTTTGGTGTCTTTTGGACTATGAACTATGAACCAAAGTTAGATTGACAAGACATGACCTACAGAATTATTGGTGAAATATGAATTTTTATGAACCAATAACTCTTGATGTATGACAGAGATTTTATCAATCACATTGCAACCCATAATTTGCTGTTAACGCGGTTTTACGTTTTTAAACTGCGAGCCTGCCTGCTTATTCATGAGAGTTCTAAAGATTCGACCAATAAATCTTATAGGAGTGGCTCCACTCCACTCTCATATAGGTGAATTCATCAAGTGTGTACTGCTTTAAATACACCTTCCTAAAGGGATATGGATTCATTAAGAGTTTATCTCACTCTCACAATTACTAGCAGTCAAAGCACCTATTCCGGAGGGACTTAAATTTAAAGTGTTTTACGGTCAATATTGATTTGTTATTACCCATATTAACCTATTTCATGGGATCACTAATCACATAGGTTGGGTTAGTGTCTCTATTAACAATTTATTGGCCTCAGTCCCGTTTCCCTTGTAGTTTGAAGAATTAATTTTCTTCCTACATGTTATTCAGAGAATCGGTTAAGTTCAACTCTGACTTCACAAAATCAATTGAAATAATTCCATCTCTAAGCAGTTGTTTTACAACATTATGTCTTAATTTCATGTGTTGACTTTTACAATTATATGATTTATTTTTAACAATAACAATAGCCGCTTGACAATCACAGTGTATAAATACAGGAGGCAACAGATCTTTAGTTGGAGGAATATTGGCTAAAAAGTTTCTTAACCAATCAGCCTCAGAACCAATCAACTCCAAAGTTATAAACTCTGATTTCATAGTTGACCTAGCAATGATTGTCTGTCTAACTGACTTCCATGCTACTGCACCACCACTAAGGGTGAATACATAACCACTAGTAGATTTTGTCTCATTTGAATTCGAGATCCAATTAGCATCACTGTACCCTTCTAATACAGTGAAAAATCCACAATATAAGATACCATAATTCATGGTACCTCTCAAATATTTCATTAGTTTGACTAGTGCAAACCAATGCTTACTATTAGGATTGTGAGTATATCTACGAAGTCTACACACAGTATAAGCTATGTCAGGTCTTGTGAAATTTATCAAATGTATCAGACTCCCAATAATTTGAGCATATTTAGATTGAGCAACTAGATCACCATTATTTTTCTTTAATTGAGTGTTAGCATCATAAAAAGTACTTACAGGTGTCACATCATAATTTTCAAACTTCCTAAGAAGTCTTTCTTAATAATGTTCTTGTGACAATATTATACCATCATCTCTCCTTATGATTTTAACACCTAATATTATTTTAGTTTCACCCAAATCTTTCATATCAAACTTAGAAGATAAGAAATATTTAGTACTATTAACAATATCTATATTTGTACCAAATATAAGCATGTCATCCTCATATAAACTAATTATCACATATTGATCATTCACAACTTTAGTATATACACATTTATTCACTTCTACAAACGAAAATTCATCTTTTATCAATATTTGATCAAATTTCTCATAACACTGTTTAGGAACTTGTTTTAGGCCATAAAGAGATTTAATTAATTTAAACACTTTATTTTTTATCTAGATACAACACATCCTTCAAGTTGAAATATATAAATTTTTTCTTCTAAATCACCATTTGAAAAGCTGTTTTGATATCTATTTGATGAACAACAAGTTTATGGTTAGAAGTTAAGGCAAATAAAACACGAATAGAAGAAATTCTTGTTACTAGTGCAAATGTGTCAAAATAGTCAATATTTTGTTTTTGAGAAAATTCTTTTGCTACTAAATGAGTTTTTTATTTTTCTATAGAACTATCAAAATTATATTTTCTTTTAAAAATTCATTTATAACCAATAGGTTTTGCACTAGGGGGTAAGTCTACCAAAGTTCTCGTTTATTTTTCAAAATAGAATCAATTTCAGATTTAATTGTTTCTTTCCAAAACTTGCAATCAAAAGAAGAAATTGCATCAGAATAAGTTCAAGGATCATTGTCAACAAGAAAGGTTTGAAAATCATTTCCATAGAAAAATTCTTTTCTTGGCCTTTTACTCCTTCTCAATTCCTTATTAGAGGTTATTTCTTTATTCTTTTCAACAGGTGCATAAGAAATTTTATTGGACAGTGAAAAAATATGTTAAAAAAACTCAGCATTTTTTGTCTCAATAATTGTATGACAATTAAGTATATCACTTCTTAAAATAAGAAACCTATATGCAGTACTATGTTCAGTATATCCAATGAACATACAATCAGAAGTTTTAGAATCTAATTTTCTTTTTTTAGATTCAGGTAATAACACTTTAGCAAGACACCCCCATACTTTTAAATATTTTAAATTTGGTTTATTATTTTTTCATAACTCATAAGGTGTTTTGCCAATTTTTTTATGTGAAATTTTATTTTGTAGATGACATGCAGATAATATAACTTCTCTGTGAGGACCCGAAAAATTTCTTTATTTTATTTCTTCGAATATATTTTTTTACTTTACTTTATTGCCTTAAATTTTTAGATATTTTTATAAGTGAGTCAACTTTTTAAATTATTTTTTTTATAAGTTAGTACATGTTAAGTTCGTAATACATTATAGAAGTGGGACCCACTAGTGTGGTATGTGCGATAAATGTTTGAAGATTAGAAAGAGTTTTGTGCAAAGGGATATTATTTTATAAGGTGTTAAGGGATAATTAGAGGTTAGTTAGATATTTTAATATTTGGAAGACAATAGGATGAGGATTAACCTTAAAAAGCCAAGTGTCACCAAAGCCATAGAGTTTTGACTTTGACTAAAACCTTTCTTAACCTTTAATTAACAAAAAAATTGATCAAAAAACCATCATCTTTCCCTTTGCTTCGGCCGACCCTCTTGAGATAAAAGAAGAGAGAAAAACTTCATCTTTAACCTCCAATTCTTGCTTGAATCCTTGAGTTTTTATCATAAACTTGCAATCTGCTCCATAAAAGGTGACTTTTAGGAAGAATTAAGAACTTTGGTGGAAATATTTGGGAGAAAGAAGCTCTTGGTTTCCATTTCTTTTTAGGGTTTCAAGGTAACTATATGAAGAAACCATCTTCTATTTTATTACTTGCATATGAGTAGATTTAAGGCTTGATTTGGGTAGTTTTCATGGAAAATTTCGTGGTTGTGTGGTGGTTGAAAATTTTCATTTTTGAATGAGAAATTTCAGTTTTGATATGATGATTTGAGCTTGGCTATGATCTAGTAGCTTTGACATGTGAATTTTCTAACTTTTGTATATTATTTTGACTTGATTATAGAAAATTTCAGCTTGTAGTTGTAAATTTCAGTTTAGGGTTACAAATTTCCAGCTTTATTATGGTTGATTTTGAGCTAGATAATTGGCTATTTTGGACGGTTTTGTGGTCTTAAACAAGTGTACTTTATAGCATATAACTTGTGGTTCTAATTGAAATTGGATTGCTATGAATATAGGTGTTGAATTTGGTTGGAAAAGTTAAGAAAATAAGGGGAAGTGCTGCTGAAATTTTTGTTACTTCCTTTCTTGTGATATAAGTGATGTTAGAGGGGTGATTTTGGGTTGGTTTGGAATTAGGTTACATATGATTGCTTGAGTTCACTTTGGTGGTGGCGTGTAAGCTGAAATTTTATCAAAAATCATGTGTAAAGCAAGAGGAAAAGTAATGGTTTCCTTTATCATGCTCTCTAGTTTCGTTTGCCCAACTTTAGACCCGCGGTTGGTTGTTTTCTTCTAATAGAAGGTGCTTATCCCTTACATATGTCTTGCTAAGTTTCATGAGTTATACATATATAATTTTCCTCTTTTGATTTCTTACATCTTGTGAGTCAAAGTGTTTTACTTTTCATACTAATAACCTACTTGAACCATAGCCTAGAAGGCACTTGGATATTTTTCGATTGGCTTTCAAGTTTGTCTATGAATTTTGTGTTTTGAGAGGCCGAACTTAGATAGGCGTATGGCTCATAATTGAGTCTAATGTAAACACTTCATTTACCTTAGTTTTGAATGGCCGGACCATGACATTTTATCTTGGTTACTTTTACGGTTTGACGGTGGGAACAAGCACACCCCGGAGTCGAACGTTTAGTGTTGCTCTACTTTAAAAATGTGAGTGTACCACTCGTATGACTTGTTGTTCAAATGAACTACCTGTGACTGGAAATGTATGATTGTGATTTGGTTTAATCTAGACTGAAATGGTGTGTACTTTATCACACTCGATTCCACTTGACTGTTTGACTGGCCTACAGTTTATTTGAAATCTGTTATTTGTGCATGAATTTGATGTCTTCTAGAGCCTAATTTTCGACGACCATACTATGAATTTGAGCTCAAACCTCATTGGTAGTCAATCGAATCGAGTCAGTAAGGGTTTGGTCGAGGTAGATTGACGAACCATGAGGAAACTGATACTGATTCACGGAATACTGAATCCTTATGATATTTGGTATACTCGAGTATTACCACCACTGTTTTTGTTTGGTGTTCGGGCCCTGTAAGAGGTATGTTTGGTGGACGAAACTGGTATAAAGCGGGGATCTACGATCAATATTTTATTTCTTTAAACGTTGATGGAGTGTCAACGAGATTGAATCAAGCTAATGCGACAGTGAATTTGGCTCTTGAGAGTCATCTGTATCCTTTTACTTGAAACACCCTGTGCTAATTGTGGTATTTATTTATTTCTTTATTTGATACTTATAGTTAATTGTTTAAAGTTTGA
Organism: Coffea humblotiana; assembly: GCA_023065735.1. NCBI lineage: Eukaryota > Viridiplantae > Streptophyta > Magnoliopsida > Gentianales > Rubiaceae > Coffea > Coffea humblotiana. The sequence continues at coordinate 24,611,017 of CM041211.1, forward strand.
ATTATATGGTTCTTTGATTGCGTGACCTTATAGTACCTCATTGGGCGAAAGCTCACTCTGTCACCTTTGTTTTCCTTACAGAGGACGATGTTTTGGGAGCGTGAGTTTGGAAAGAGTTGAGCTAGCTCTAGACTTTAGATTTTTTTTTGATTTAAACTCCTATGTATTAGTAAACTTTATATGTATTTGTATAAGTTTGAATCCTTTGACTTGTACTTTAAACTTGAATTGTATATATAACTTTGGGTTGCGATGTTTTTAAGTAGTGTTGTACATTTTAGTACCTATGGTACTTTTGGATTAGTTAGTCCCGACGAGAGTTGGACAAACAGTTTGCTAACTTTTGGGGTACGTTCTAAGGGAAGATGGGGCTGTCACATTCTCTCCATAAGTTATCTGGAGTATGAGAACTAACTAACATAGATTTCATTATTTCTTTTAGTGTCATATTTTTTTTTCAACTACTCCATTAGACTCTGGTGAGTAAGGAGGTGTTATTTCATATATTATGCCTTCATGTTCATAAAACTTATCTAAAGCTAAATATTCACCTCCTCTATCTGATCTAATTCTTTTTATCTTCTTATTAAGTTGATTTTATACCTCAAACTTATAAGATAAAAAGGCATTATGAGTATCATCTTTATTTCTAAGTAAATAAAGTTTAGTATATTTAGAATAATCATCTATAAAAGTAACATAATATCTTTTTCCTCCTCTAGTCATAGTTGTTTTAAGTCACCTAAATCTGTGTGAATTAGATTTAATAATTCAATTTCTTTTTGGACAGTTATACAACTTTTCTTTGTTATTTTAGTTTATGCACATATTTCACATTTTTCATGTTATTATTATTAACACTAGAAAATAATCCAAATGATTGCATTTTCTTTATGTAGCTAACATTAACATGTCCTAATCTAGCAAGCCATAAAGAAATTGAATCAACAATATAAGCAGAAGAAGATGCATTTTCATTTATCACATTTGAAATGTTGAGTACAAAAAGTCCCTGATTACAGTAGGCCTTACCGACAAATACATTATTTTTTGTCATTACAATCTTGTCAGATTCGAATGACATTTTCACCCTAACTTTTCCTAACAATGCTACAGAAACCAAATTTGCCCGAATATTCAGCGTATGTAGCACATCATTGAGGGCCAAAGTTTTTCCTAGAGTGAGTTTCAAAAGAACTTTGCCCTTACCCAGAACTTTAGCAATTCGTGAGTCTCTAAGATAGATCACCTCTTCATCATCCCCCATTAGAGTATAGGAGAAAAATGCTTCTCGATTTACACATATGTGCCGAGTAGCCCCAAACTCTACTACTCACTCTCTTACATTGGCTGCAATGTTGACTTGAGAGATGATTGCAGCAATTATATCATCCCCTTCAGCTAAATTAATTTTAGGAGGATTGTCATTTGCTTTGTCACCTTTCTTTTTGTGCCTACATTGAGCAGCAAGCATGGTGTCTTGATTTTTCACAAACTTAGCAAATGTCTTTCTTCTTTTTAAAGTTGGGATTATTGGGTTTGTAATTCTGAGATTTATTGGTGCACCTTTTATTATTGTTTTGAACTAGGTTAGCTTTCAGAACCATCTGCTTAGTTTGACAGTCCTTAACTCCTTCCTATTGGAGTCTTTAATTAGAAGATGTTTCACGAGTTCATTAATGGTATAATTTTTCTGCTTGTGCTTCAGATTATTATTGTAGTCAGTCCACGATTCAGGTAACTTTTCAATTAGTATGCCAGCAGCAAATTTTTCGAGCAAATTTATGTCTTCATTTTTTAGATCTTCGAATAGTATTTGGTACTCTGTGATTTGTACTTTCATTTTTTTTTATCTTTTGTTATCTGCTATTAGTTGTACTTTTCCACAATGAATTTTTGTTTAGTGGCGTTTTGGCGATAAATTTTGTTATCAAGGTTTCTCAAATTGTCTTAGCTTTCTTGCAGCTACAGTACATATTAAATAGTTCATTTGAAAATGTTTGTAAAATAGTATGTCGATATGCCTTATTGGCATATTGCTAGGATTCTTGCATCTTGACATCCATAGTTGTAGTTAGTTGTGCGTCTGTCAGTGTATAGGCCACTCCATGAATATCGAATAGAGAGTGCATACGTTCTTGCCACCTTTTGAAGTTTTCATTGACAAAAACTTCAATTTTGGAGATGTCTGGAAAAGGTTTAGCCAAAGGTAGTGTAACTGCAACTGATGCGGATGCAGGTTCTGAGGTGTTAACATTGTCGGAGCCCATAGTTTCTTAGATTGTTGTAAAGATAGCCAAAAAACAACGTTAACTACAGCTGATTAAAATGTAGCTTGAGTCATGCTTAATAGCATTGTCTTAAGAAACTATTTCAAGAGGTTGAAATGTTTTCCCAAAATTAAACAAACCTTTTTCTTGTTATAAACAAGAAAGATCAGAACTAGCAAATGTTGCGTAAATCCAGCAGAGAGTGAAAGAGGAAAAAGAAGATGAAGATAGCAGTAGAACAAGAAGAAAGTTGGCAGGAAGGTCTCTACTGTCAGCTTTTTGGTGTACATTCTAAAGTGGGAATAGTTGCTATTTATAGACATCAGAAAGTGTACGTTAGAGAGGAAGAGCTAACATCTGGTAACATAAAAGAAACGTGCCTATTTTTTCGTGTAACAGAAAATAACGTTAATAAGAGAACGTTGAGAACATACCCTGACTTTCGTAACTAATGAGATAAAAATTTATCTTCTTGGAAAAGAGTCAAATTTTGATTTGTAAAATGTAAAAGTAAAATTTATTTCTTACTCGCAGCAAAACCAACTTGGGTCGTGTTTAACCTACGCACAGAGGGGCAAATCTGTCAATTTGTACTGAAACGGCCCAATTCAACTTCCCTCTCATGCGCGCGAGCCCACACTTATTACTAACTTAACACAAGTTCAATAAAAGATTAAGCATTATAAATGTTGAGAAGTCCCTTTAATTTTTCAATGTGGGACAAAAATCTTTTGAAATACACCTATTAATTACAACACTATCCAGCAATGTGGTTGAAAGACTTGGGATAACAGGTGGTACGACAAAGGGGCCATCAAGGCATGGGAGCAAACAGCTATCTCCATATCAGTCGAGTGCTGTGGTCGAAAGATAGTGCCAAGGCAAATGATCAACTGCTGACCAATTACCAAATTTTGGTATGTTTCAGCATGACCGCTCCTGTGATACATCTATGGCCATCAATTGTCTGACTATATCTGTTCATGTTGTCAAAAATGTCTCTCTCTCTACCTCCTTCCTCTTTCCCTCTTCCTCCTTCCTCTTTCCCTCTTCCTCTCTTCTTCTCTCTTCCTCTCTCTTCCTCCTTCCCTCCTTCCCCTGCCACCCTTTCTTCTCCCCTCGTTTTCCTCCTCACCTCCCTCTCCCTCTCCCTAGTCCATTCTCCATGACCCCCATTTGGACCAGATCTAGTAGGAGAGGTGGGTAAATAAAATTTTTTTCAATTTCTTTGTAAATTTTTTTTTAACAAATTCTACGGTATGTTATGGTAAAATTTTTATACAAACATTCAAAAAATTCATCATCCAACCCAAGCCTATAGTATAAAATTGGCACTTTTTATTTTAAACGAAAAACTAAAAGCAGCCCCCCAATTTTAGCTTTTGATCATTTCCCATTTCTTTGCAATTTGGCTGGACTAAATCTGGTTGTCAATTTTAATAACTGTTATGGACGATTTTCCTATTTGACTAGTTATTAGTGGATAAATTTTACTATTTGGATGGTTTCGCAAAATAAGGACCTAATTGGCACAACAAAATAGTTGAAGGACTAAGTTGATTAAAAATAAAGTTGAATAATTATTTTGGCTTCAAAAAATGTTGAGGGACTATATAGGTGATTTTCTCTTTTAACGACTCTGTTTAAACGTGGCTTGAACCAAACAAGAGCAAACAATCAAGCGATGTGGATGAGGGGAAAAAAGTTGGAAAACCAACGAAGTCAAGCCGCTTTGTAGAAGAGTGTGAGCCCGGCTGACGACCTAAAGTTTCAACTCTGGCAAGTCATATTAAAGAATACGATGGATATGATAGGTCTATTAATTATTAATAGGATAATAGAGTTGGGATAAACATTAGTGTAGACTTCTAATAGGATAATAGAGTTGCGAAAAACATTGGTGTAGACTTCGTTCATCGTACCACTTGTAAACGTTGTGGTCTATCCAATTACATATTAATTTATTTGCATCATCATAGTCGACTTACACATGCTTTTCGTGTATCATTATACAAGATGTGGTTTCAAGTTTTTAATTGTAATTTGTAACAAACAAAAAGTTTTTAATTGTAACTCAATTGTGACCATTTTACCCTTAATGATAAGGGTAAAATTGGCAATCCAAAAATGACATTTTTTTTTATAATATCAAATCCCGCTCACGATTTATATATAGATATTATTACTATACATTAATTGTGCACTTGTAGGTTAGACTAGCTTGGACTATGGCCAGAAATGTTGAATTTAGGAGTTTCATCTCAGTGGTCTAAAACAGTCTTTTTCTTCTTTGAAGGATATTTTTGAGGGATCTTTAAAGGATAGAAAGTGTCAAACATTGAATGAGACAGTCGGAGTTCTCTCCAAAGGGTAAGCTCAAATTTATCTCATATGCGAATACCAGATTGATGAACACGAAACTAGTTTTTGTTCTATTATCATCCAAATGGTCCCTCACTTTTGAAAAAAGTTTTTTTGGTCTAAAATATGTAAAAGGATCCCTCATATTTATAAAAAGTCATTTTTTAGTCCCTCACACTTGCAAATAGTCCATTTTTGGTCCTTCATATACGAAAAAGATGGAAAATGAGACCTCGCATTTGCAAAAAAGTCCTCCTTTGGTCCCCCACATTATTAGAATTCAAAATGAATATACTTTGAATAAAATTTAATTATATATATTATTTTACATAATTAAGATATATTTATTATGTCATTAATTACATCATCTCTGGTTAGTTTGTCATCTAAATAACGCATACTTTAACTATCTATCAAAAAATTTTAGTGGTAATATAGGAACAACACATCATTTTGCTCCAAATAAAATGTCACATGCCTACACTTATACCTCTTTCCTCAAATAAAATCTAATTTTGAATCCAAATTGCATTTTGAAACTTAGACTGGACGGTAACTCGACTAAAATCATGGATTAGGGAGCAATAGGTTTTACTAGTTGAGCCAGGGTCTAAAAATTGACGAACCAGATGATGTAACAACAACGTCATAAATATGATTTGATTATTTAAAATAAAATTATGTAACTAAAGATTTAATAAAATATATTTGTAACAAATGCTGATAATGTGAGGGACTAAACAAGACTTTATGCAAATGTGAGGAATCATTTCTCTCTTTTCATATGTCAGGAATCAAAAAAGAACTTTTAGTAAATGTGATGGACCATTTTGATGATTTTCTCTTTATTTAAATATCTTATCTTTTGCAAACAAATTTTTGCTAATACTCCTAACATGTGTATAAACCACTTTTTTTTTTGTTTTCCTAATCATATTTTTTGTGTCATATAAATTACATCGCAAAAAAAATTATAGATTTATCTCAAAATATTTTTCCAAATAATCATATATCTAAACATAGTCAAATGATAACTGTAACAATAATAAACTAGCTTCTACTTTATCCCTGAGCGCATTTGCTGCTTAGTTTTTTTTTTTTTTTTAATAGTGTTAGTGGGAGGTTCGAACCCATCTCTTAGATGGCTGAATTTTGTGTTCATATGCACAAAGGAGTATGTCCGGATAGAGGATTGTGTATGAGGTAGCAGGTACCCTTTTTTTTTCACATCAAGAAAATACACCTACTGTAACTGTGTGCGCACTAGCGGCAAGTGTCCTAACTTGGAAGTCCTCAGCCGCAACCAAACAGAGGACAGTGGAATTCCCATTTACAACTTAGGCAAACTATTTACTTTTTATTTTTTTTCTATTTTTTTGTGGTAAAAATAGTTTATGATTTAATGCAGCAGCAACTGATGCATTTGCACCCTAGGTGTTACCGCTTATTAAAGAATTCAAGCTTCCAGCGGAAGCAAAGATTCCAAATGATGTGCGGCTTGGCAATGACTAAACGTTGAAAAAAAAATTGTGGGCTTTCTTCTCAAAATTAGGCTCCGTTTGACAAGTGAATTAATTAAATATTTGTCTAAAATGTCACTGTAGTTTACTGTAGAAGTTGTAGAAAAATTTTTAAAGTATATAAATTTTTGAATATTATGAAGTGTATAGTTTAAAATTTTTGAGAAGTTTTTTGATGTTATTATAATTAAAGTTATTAAAAAATTTGAAATAGACAGACTTGGCCAAAATCTTGCTTGCCAAATAAGGCCTTAATTGGCCGTGAGCATATACAAACACGGAGCGGGAAGATTGATTGGCTACGACTAAAGGTTGAAAGAAGATGAGTTTTCTTCTTGAAATCAATTTATAGTGAGTGGAGAGATTAAATATCTTTATTAATTAATTTGGATCAATGAGATAGCCTTGCAATAAAAATATGTTTATCAATTCTTTTTTTTCAAATTATATTTTTTTATTTCACACACGTTACATTACAAAAATTGTTACAGACATATTCCAAAACATTTTTCTGGATAATCTTAATTCACTAGTAACTCAATTAACAACGACAGTAATAATAATAAACTAGTTTCTACCGTGTCACTGAGAGCATTTGCTGCTTAATTAAGCAATTAGCGGCTGAGAACCAATTGCGCAGTACTAAAGGCCCGTTTGGATTGCATTTTCCGTCATTTTTCATGGAAAAATTACTGTAGCGATTTGATGTATGTGAGGGAAAAAGGTAATAGGGAAATGTGATCACGGAAAACGACGTAATTTTTCGGCGGAAAACGGCAATGCAAACAAGGCCTAATATTTTGTGTTCATATACTAGGTAACCTGCAACAACTGTAACTATGTGCGCGCTAGCTGCGTCCAAACTTGAAGTCCTCAGCCGCAAGCAACCACAGGATAGCGGAATTCCCAGTTATGTAGACTCAGAGTATATAACAACTCAGGCAAACTATTTGGCAGTTTTTATTTTTCTATTGTGGTAAAAATAGTTTATGATTTAATGCAGCTGGTGCACTTGCACACTAGCTGACTAAAAAGTGTAGATTGGAATGTGTAGATTGGCATGACTAAAAAGTTTTTAAAAAATGGGCTTTCTTCTCAAAATCAATCGATCTCGAGCGTATGGAAGCAGGGAGTTAAAATCACGTATTGATTAATTGATTACCTATGATTAAAGGTTAAAAGAAGATGAGTTTTCTTTTCGAAATCAATTTACAATGAGTGGAGAGACTCAAGAGCTTTATTAATTAATTTGGATAAGTGAGATAGTCTTGGCTAAATTGACGTGTTTAATTTCTTGGGATCACTGTGTTTAACCTGTTCAACGTTCATTCAACTTTAATCCCTCCCACAAAATTCCACTACATGATATAGGATTTCACCTCAGCTGCTTAACCAGACAATGGCAAAGTTGCAGGAAATTAAGGTGGTACCTTTTTTTTTTTCTTATCCCAGATGCTGATTTTTCTGGTCAGTTTTGGATTCCCAGACAATCGGTTTTGTTATGTCAAAGGAATTGCGCATTCAGGGACCCTCTTGCTGCTGTGTTATGAAATTTAATATTAGCTGTCTATGAGGGCCCTCTTCTTCGCTGTACTCATCTAATCTTTGCATAGTATAAATGTGTATCGCATTACATTAGTTATATGCAATGAACTTGAGTCAGAGTCGTGGTTCTTTTCGTTTTCGTGGGTATTGCTTTTAGGGGGGGCTCTCCATAGCCTGTCTATTTCAGTACTTTGTCTGAGGTAAAGCTGAAGATATATCATTCAATTTTTATACATTTTGGACTTGAATTGCGTGGTGGAGTTTCTTTCTTTATGTGAGTTAAGTTTTCTTAATCTACAGCTTTGGAACATCTGGAATTGAAACTGTCCCCAGCCCTGTGTTTGTTGGCAGCTTCCCAAACCGTGTACTTGTATTATACAAGTTGTAATGGTTTGACTCTTGGTTGTATGCCGAAACTCTGGAAGAATAACAAATATTTGTCCAGAACCTTCACCGTTTTATTTAATTAAGGTGATTGATGGAATATTACCAAACACATGGAATGATTCCTCAATGCTCCTTTCTGCCAGATTTGAATTGCAATTTACAGCTTTGATTAGGCGATTAACTTGGAATTTAACTTATATGTGTCAAAGAGTTCAATCATATGTGTCTTTTTGTTTGAATGACAAAATTCCATCTCAAATGAAACACAAGAGTTTTTGATCTGATTTTCAATGAAATATCGGCATTTTGAGGGACGTATTAGCTCTCTTTTTTTGGCAATTACCCTATTTTGATTGTTATTTTTAGAATTTTTATAAAAAAAATATTATAATGATTTGATATACGAAAGATAAAATAATAATTAAAAAAACTTAAAATTTTTTTTTGTGGAAAAATCAGAATCCAAACAAGGTGGAGGAGAATCTGGATTCTAATATGAGATTTGTCCTCATTATCCGTAATAAAATACCGTCCAGATATGTTGTCGTGCTTATTAGTTGTCTGCTATTGATTGTCCAAACCTACTTATTTGACTTGAAGTGTAAGTGGACAAACTGAACAAAGCTAATGGCAACGACTAAAAATTCCAGCCAGTAGCTGCTTTTCTCACCAACCCATTTAATAGTTAAATTTAAGGGATAGTTTCGGAAAACCTCCCTTGAGGTTTTGGACAGCTTCACTTGACCCTCTCATACTTTAAAAAATCTCACTTGCTTCCCTTATTTTGGGTTTTTTGTATCATTTATAACCAATTTTAAAATATAATATTAAAAAATTCATTTTGAGAGAGTAAATATGACCTCATTCTAAATTTTCCCTATTTTTGTCTTACTTTTTATTACCAAAAATGTTGAGTATATTAATAACAAATGAAAAACAAAAACAAAAAGTATGAATGTTTTTTTGTAAGTTACAAAGATAATATTTTCTTTACTGTAAAGTGTTTTGAGTTAATTTAATAATTCTTATAAATCTTTTACATATTTTTGAGTTTTCCAATTTTTTTCCAAATAGATGGCTTGAAAGTAAAATGATACAGCATGCTAAAAATTATACATAAACTTGTTTGTATTGTTTTTAATCTCATGCAAAAAGGTATTCTCATGGTTGTAAATTATTGCAAGTTATTTGATTATTGTAAGTCAATCGTAATTTTAAGTAATTTAACATTCCTTTCTTTTTTTATCTAACATTTCCTGTTTGAACTAATGATACAAAAACTATTAAAGAGTTTTTTCAATTTTATTATCAACTTTTAAATTTTCATTAAAAAAACTATATCGATCAATTAACCAAAAATTAAGAGATGAATTTAATGTATTATGATAATTAAGAAATCGCTAGAAAAGGGCAAATTTGGAATGAAATTGTATTCTCTCTTTCAAAATGAGTTTTTAATATTATATTTTAAAAGGTGTTTCAAATGTTATAAAAAAGTTTAAAGTAGGAGAGCCAAGTGAGATTTTTCAAAGTTTGAAGGTACCAAATGAAACTATTAGAAACCTTAGGGGAGGTTTCTAAAATTATCCCTAAATTTGATGGCTCCCGAGTAAAGGATATATCATCATGGAAAACAGCTGTATCTATTAAGCATATGTTACAATCACGTACTTTTTTGAAGAACCTTGCATGCTTGATCCTATTTATACTGCTTTCGGTGGCTGAAAAACATGTTCCAGTTCCCCTTCTGCAGACCAAGATTTGTTTCCCAGAATAATAATTCTGCTTGGGATTTTCCTCCACAGCTACTACTACAGGAAAAAGAGCTACTTTACCAGCTTTGGTTGGATTTAGACCTTCGCTGCGTTCATTGCTAGAGCTTTTTGGTTGGTTGACTGCTTTCCACATTGAAGGTCAAGAGTTTTTCTGCATAGTTGTCATTTTTCAAAAGTGCATATCTGAAGGTTAGACTTTGAGTTTGTATTTTGTTAACATTATGACGAAAATTTTGCTGTTTGATGCTGTATTGCACTTTTAGGATACATCTTCTTCTTCATCTTCTTCTTCTTCTTTGACAAGCTACGGCTTAAGCGCAGATTTTTGTTTACATCTAGTCCATATATATCTGAACTCTTCATATCCAGGAAATCCGAGACAGTTTTTTTTTTTGGGTAAATTCAGATGCATTGAAATAAAAGTAAAAGATAGTAGGTTCAAGTACTTAGTTTAATACAGTCATCCTGGGAAGTGCAACTCCCCTGAAATCATCCAAAACATAGGGGAATACAAAATCAGGGCATGAATCAAAAGACTGGGATTGGTTGCTGCAGTTTCCTCCTTGCTTGGCCAATGCATCTGCAAATCTATTTGCTTCTCTAAGTTATGGTTGAAATAGACCTGGGAAATACGAGACAATTGATTTAAGCATGATGGCTTCAGATTAGTCCTTCCCAGTGAAATTGACTCAGAAACCACAAGGAAAAGTTTAGGACAAAAACTTTGGGTAGACCCAGATTTACATGTACACCGAGAGGTGGAAAATATGCCACATCACTGAAGTTAATTTTGTTAGTTCAAAATGCTCCCTCAACAGCAGATCAGTCTTATCCTTACATTTATTGGCTCCACTCCGCCATCCTCAAGGCCTCAATAAATCGATTTCCACCACCACCAGTATCAACACTTCCTTATCACCTCCTTCTCCCCCACTCCCCATATCGACGGTCGCTCCTTTTCCTCTCCCTTTTTCCAAAATCGGCACCTACTGCTGCATTTCACGAACAGATCCAGGCAGATGGTGCGGTAATGTCCACAAGTGGAAAGAAGCTTCTAATTAGCACATGCAAAACATCGTCATCTTGATTGTTTGTTGTTTCCTCATCACATGGATGGATCCCGAGCAGCAGGCCAACAGTTTGTTTATTTTGAGCTTTAGCATCAAGACTTCTTGGCACTAATCCCGTCACACTCCCAAGTTTACAGCCCACCATGAGATGAAAGAATTTCATGATTATGTGAATGATGAATTTAACTAGTGCGTTCATAAATATCCTTAGGCTCTGTTTGGATAGTAATCTTTCTCCCTCACATATATCAAATTGTTATAATAATTTTTCTATAAAAAATATAAAAAAATGCAATTCAAACACAACCAAGTACTTTTCTAGTTTTTTTCCTCTTGACATTTTTTGGATTGAAAGAGGAAAGGGTTGTGAATTTTTTAGGATCAACTTCTTTAATGTAGTAGATTTTGGACCACCCCATCTACTGATGAAGCCGTATACCAAGTTTATCTAAGGAATTGCCGAACAAGTGCAATAGTTATCCACATTGAAAGAGGAAAGGGTTGTGGATTTTTTAGGATCAACTTCTTTAATGTAGTAGATTTTGGACCACCCCATCTACTGATGGAGCCGTAGACCAAGTTTATCTAAGGAATTGCCGAACAAGTGCAATAGTTATCCACATTGATTTTGATTTGGCTGAAAATTGCTAATGTCCTAAACTTGATTTGACTAAACATTACTTGTCAATTCTTGAATGACAGCCATCTGTACTATCTGTTAGGGAACTTGTACTACTCTCTCTTCCTTTGGCTTCATCTCCTCCGTATTCTATGGCATAAAAAAAGGAAAAATTTCCCATCTCCTGTGCTTGTCTTAAAGTGGCAGAAGCGAATATATTTATTACTGAAACCACCACTCAGTCGCTAAGACTTGGTGGGGTGGGAGGTAAAGATTCGAATCTTATTTTTCATCAAATGCCACGTTTAAAGTGGCTTGATTTAAAAAAAAATTGAGGTGGATACGTAGTGCATTTATCTGATTCGATGGTAGTTTAATTCTCTCCGAATTATTTTTGGATCTTTTTAGATCCGTCCCCTCCTCTTAATATAGGATAGATTAGGTTATACAATAATTATCATTTTCGAAACAAAAAATTTATTTATTACTGTATACAACTTTATCGTTCTTATTTGTTGACTACTGAACGATTGTTTCTTTGATATACTTGCGTCAGACAATAGATATCTTTTTTTTTCTTTGCTGCATATCTCTGTAATTCAACGTTCTTTCTGATGTTTTAAGGCAATAGGGTATTTATGTCCAAAGTCAGCTTCGCAGTATAGTTGAAGGGACTGCCACTTAATTTCAAGGCTTCTACTAGAAGTTAGGAGTATAACAATAGTTAAATCTCAGGAAATATGGCAGGCAGCTACCTTGCTCTAGTAAATAGGCACCCATCTCTGGTTCTCCCCAGAGGCCAATATATGGGACTCCCAATACTGTAACTTTCTACTTCCTTATGTTAAGAGCTGCCTGACCTGATTATTTACCATATAGGTGCTGCTTCTTTGACATGGATAAGAGCGAAGGAATTAACCTCACAGAGAGAGATTCTTCAGAAAGAGTTCCTTCACTGATTGAACATATTGCTGCAAATAAAGTGGATGGATTTGATAACATTAAGGAGAAGAGTGAGCTGAATTATCAACCAGCTGCCATGTGTTCTCATTGTTTAAGCCCCTTAAGCATGGTACGTCAATAGAAAGCTAATGATTTTACCCTATTCAGCAATAATGTTAACATCTTGAATTGTCATGAGAATTAGCATTTTATCTTTTTACAATCAAATGGTTCTTGGTATCTGCAATACCATTTATCTTGTATATGTTTCGACTCTTCCCTGATTTATAGAAGGATATTTTGGTTGAGACTTTTTGGAAGCCAAGACCTAAGTTGCTACTAGGAGCCATCAATATTAGTAGTCCATTGTCAGACTCCTACAATTGCTTTTAGTTGACCTTTGTTGCATGTCTATAATGTATGTTAGCTATGTTAAAGGCATATACTGGGTGACTGACATAGTAGATGTTGCATATTAAAATTATCTTTTACTCGTCGAGGACCTCTTGGTGTATAACGTGGTCTACAGGATTAATTTAAAGGTAAAAGAAGCCAAAGAATGAGTTAGTAAGTAAGTGGCTTGACGCAAAGGCATGCTCTTAAGTAACTTACCATGATCATAATAAGGCCCTTCTTAGAAGCTTCGTGCTAAGTAAATGTCACTAATTATGATAGACTTGGCTCCAGCGTCCTTCTTTTATGCAATGGGACCTTAACCTGGTTCTCTTTTCATTTTCTCCATCTCTAACATGAAGGGAATTTCTGCTGCTGAGATACTCTTAGTTGCAGCATTGCATCAACTATTTCGTTGTGGAAAGTTCTCTGTTGTTGTTTAATTTGCAAGACGGCAAGCTTCTGAAACTCGTCATTGGGTTACACTCTACTAATTGTTTCTGAAGTTATATTTTATGTTAATTTTCTTAGGGAACTGTGGCAGCAGCTGCAGACGGTCAGAGTGATCTTTCTCAGACTCAAAGACTGCATTCTGTTTCTATTAGCATGCCATCTACTCCTGGGGGAAATCATTCCTCAAATGCGAAAAAAGTACTCTTCAATGATAGTAATGAAATAATTTTCAGCAATGACGTTTCAAATCCGGCTGCTACAACCAATTATGGCGGTGCTGCAGAACTAAAAACCACAAAGTTTCATTCTCAGCCAATGCCAACAGGTTCAACATCTCATGAGGTTGTCGCAAATGGCAAATTTCCAAGCCTTCCAGAAGGTCCCCTTAGGAATCCTGCAATTAACGGACTAAAGGATAAAAGATTTGACTCTTTCAAAACTTGGTCTGGGAAGCTTGAGAGGCAAATATCCAATTTACGTGGAAAGATCAGGGAAGATACACATGATTCCAATCCACAAGAGAATATAGAAGTGGAGACTTTACCTGTGGACCGGTACTTTGATGCCTTGCAGGGGCCTGAACTTGATACACTACGGGTATGTATCTTTGCATATTCTGTTCTTCTTTTATTTTTCGTATCTGTCTAGGTGTAGTGAGATGGTTGTCATAAGTGTATTCATCACTGAGATTTGCAACATTGACTTTCTGCTGTACAGCCTTCTGAGGAGATAATTCTTCCTGAAGATAAGCAGTGGCCCTTTCTTCTTCGCTACTCAATCTCGTCATTTGGTATCTGTCTTGGTGTTAGCAGCCAAGCCATTATGTGGAAAGCCCTTGCAACGTCTGCTTCCACAAAATTTCTGCATATAAGCCCGGATGTAAACCTAGCTTTGTGGTGCATATCGGTTGCTCTTGTAGTAATCGTCTCTTCCATTTACTTTTTGAAAGTGATTTTCTACTTTGAAGCAGTTCGGCGAGAATACTATCACCCGATCCGTATCAATTTCTTCTTTGCTCCATGGATAGCACTTCTTTTTTTGGCTCTAGGAGTTCCACCATCAATTTCTGAAAAACTCCATGCAGCTCTATGGTACATTCTTATGTTTCCAATCTTTTGTCTTGAGCTAAAAATTTATGGACAATGGATGTCAGGAGGAAAGAGGAGGCTTTCAAAGGTGGCCAATCCTTCAAATCATCTCTCAGTTGTTGGAAATTTTGTTGGGGCATTGCTTGGCGCATCCATGGGGCTAAAAGAAGGGCCTATTTCTTCTTTGCTATTGGATTGGCTCATTACATGGTCTTATTTGTCACTCTCTACCAAAGACTTCCAACAAATGAGACACTTCCAAAGGAGCTTCACCCAGTATTCTTTTTGTTTGTTGCAGCACCTAGTGTTGCTTCTATGGCGTGGGCAAACATTCAGGGATCCTTTGATTATGGATCACGGATTGCTTACTTCATTGCTATGTTCCTCTATTTATCGCTGGTTAGTCCTTCTATTATGTGATTTCTCACACCTATGTGCTTTGCATTCTCAATTATGTTGAGTATTTTATGCATGGATAGGACTTACAAGCTCTTTGGTGAGCTCGGTTAGCTTTAGCTATAACATTAACACTCAGATGAATGTTGTCTGAAGACTGAGGGGATCTATCAGATAAGAAACCACTTCCCTACCCTTGAAATCGAATACCTTCCTGACCATTGTTGTCGAAGAAAAAGTAGTACTATGCTCTAGATAAAAAATGAGGTTGGAAAACAGGCCAAGGCTAGTTCATGTTAAAGTGGATGATCAAGTTGTTTCGCGAACAATTTTATCTAAGCATATTCAGTTGGTAAGAATAGGTATCTAATCATTTGCTTCTCCTCCTCACAGGCTGTTCGCATTAACTTTTTCCGAGGCTTCAGGTACAGTAAGATGTGTAATTTTTAACTCCAGAGATCTGTATCCAAGCTACTTTTTATAGATTCCTGATATTCACTTTTTCTGTTTTGGTCTAATGTAGGTTTTCTTTGGCATGGTGGGCGTACACTTTTCCAATGACTGGAGCTGCCATTGCCACAATCAGGTATTCAAATGTGGTAACCAATGTAGTGACAAAATGTTTAACTGTGATACTATGTGTAACTGCAACACTCACAGTAACTGCACTACTCGTAACAACAATCATCCATGCTTTTGTGCTTCGAAACCTCTTTCCCAATGACATTGCCATTGCAATTAGTCAAGGCAAGCCTAAAACAACTCGACGATGGTTTCATAGAAGATCTGGCAGCTCTGATACTACTACTAAACATATTGAACACTACCTCAAGTTCGCAGATTCAGAAGAAAAAGATATTGAAGCTTCTAATGAGTCGGCAGGAAAAGTTTGAACTTCTGGCATAAAAAGAAGTCTACAATATTCAGTACTTCATCAGTTTTACAGGTGCTGAAGTACTTACAAACTGTCTATCAAGGGAGGAGCAGTAAATCTTGAAGTCCCGATGAACTTGATGTACAAATTTATCAATATGGTTTATGTAGCAAGGAGAGATCAAGGAAATTTTCCACTTTCTTTGAGCTGTAAATTGTTGTATTAGAAACTCTGAAAGTCTGAACAGTTGGATATCTTTCTGAATAAACTAAATTTTTAGCATGGATAAGAGTAATAATTTAGTCTGTTAGTCACTTAATCGTTGGATGAGTGTGTATCCCATAGAACATTGTAAATTGGCTGCGGGACTAACCTAGCCATTGGATGCCAATGTTTGTTTAAAGATGGGATGAAAATCAAGCAAACAAATATCTGATGACTGGAAACTGGCTCATGGAAGGGTTTCAAACTCCATCCTGCCAAAAGAACAGTTAAACATTATCTAATGAAAAGACTTAATATCCGGTTCTTGAATCTTAACTATATTTCGGCTAATGGGTTCCAAATCTCAATAACAATATATTAGGGGTGTGGATTTAGGATGCAGAAGTGTGAATTTAGCTTCTTTCATAAGTAATCTTATTAATATAATTACGCAAAAGTCAATCTATTGTTACAAAAGCATAACAAAATTTACAAAGTTTAGAAAACAAGGAAGGAAGTTAAAAAATATAAAGGGCAAGATTGGAGAATAAGGAGAATCACTATTATTACAAAAATATAGAAGTAATATATTGTTACAAAGTTCAGAACAGTCACTATTATTAGAACTTCAAAATGTGCTGAATAAGGAGAACTGGACAATGACAAGAACAAGGGTGATTCCCCATAATCACCAAATCACTCTTCTACAACTAAATAGAATCAGTGTAATTTCTCCCACGTATAATTCTAGCCAGTATACATTCTTGTACCTGAGAATATAGGTTAGATGACAATGTATAAGACGAAAAACACCAAGCTTGCTATCAGCAGGAAAATGAGTAGGACATAAAATTGAAGAGAAAACTAGAAAAACCAGAAGGACAATTAACAGCCCTAAAGAAAATAGTTTCAGTTCTTGGAAGTAAGGTGAAGAAAAACATTCAGCAACTTCATGTTTTTGTAGATTTTAATTTTAGCAATGCTAGAAAGTTCTATATCATGAAATTTTTGTCAAATAGGTAAAAACTGACAAGTTGCAGACAAAATTAGACTTAAAAAACAGAAGAAAACATGATGCCAAAATCTGCCTTGTAAAATAATACTCCAGTCTCACGTTAATTAATTACCTCTTGCTCATTTCTGCCATTAATTTCAGTCTGCAATCTGTATTCTTCCATTCTCCAATGTGTTTTCTTAGCATGTGGTGGAGAACCTGAAAAATAAGTCAAATAAATTTTGAAAGCAAATATATCTCCTTCTGAATTGTGAATTGGTTCTTCTTCTCCAATGAATCTCCAGAAACCGATCCCATTTCCAACCGTCCGAGTTGATTTTGTTTTCCCACGAAAATATTCATCTTTGTATATGAAGAAAAACCATTCCCTTTCATTATCATTAAAAGTATTATTTCCCACTGCAAAAACAAATTTGAACACAATGAGTTGTAAACATAACCCAAAAAAAACCATTCCATCAGAAAAAGCAAAAACTTCAGTGGAATCTTTAGTCTTATTTCCAAAATCACAAAATTGCAACCATGATGTATACTGGAAGATGCCACTTAACTAGGAGATGTCATGAACCAGGAATTGATCAAACTAGAAATAAATGACCTGAAGCGGAAATTGATGAAACTGGAAATAAATGAATTATCACGGGATGTATACTAGAATAAAGATGGAGAATGAACTAGAAGGGAGAACGTAAGTTTAGATTGTTGCAATTCTAGTCATGAGTTATTTGCAATTCTGTTGTTTCTTATCCTTTCCATCTTTTGCGATTTTCTTGAATCACAACGTATGACGTATAATCTATAACCTATCATCGTGTAGTCTCATTATACCTAAGTGTAATCTTGATGTACCAAAACTATTGTTAAATACGTTACACAACTAGCATTACCATCTAAAAATAACAAAATTTTTGCAACTTCTTGCAACTTCCATAACAACTATATAAAAGAAACCAACAATTCTGAAAAGCACCCTACAAATCTTTCCAGACTAATGTTACATGCGCTATCCATACAGAACTAACATATAATCCATATGTAGAAGAATATAGATGACAGAGTGAGATGTACCTAAACATTTGGGATGTTTGCTATAGAGGTCGTGGGCATCAATTTCTCGGATGATCTTAACCGGGAGAGGTTTGTAGAGTACTTTGTTAGCCAGATAATACTTGACCAGCTCTTCATCAGTGGGCACAAATCTATACCCAACAGGCATCTCCAACTCCAACAAATGTTGGCTGGTTTCCATGAGAAAATGCTGATTTTGAGTAACAAATCAATGAAGAAGATGGACAAAATAGAGCCAAGCCTTGAAAGAACGAAGACGGTAGTAGCTTTACCAACTGAAGCCCGTATTTTATATTAGCTTGTATTGAACAATTGCGCGTATACGTACGTTTCTTTTAGAAGGAAAGTTGAATCCTAGTACAACTTGGAGTATTTAAAGTCTACCCAATTATAGGCGACTTTTTCAATTGTTTGTGGCTAAGAAAAGATGAGAACGTATTCGTTTTCTGGTGAAGAGTAATCCTAAGTGAGTTTCCTAAAACTCTGTGAATTGACTTTTTCATTAATTTCATTTCCATTTTTAATAGTAGTTCTATATCTAGACCAAAATTAACGTTAAAGGGAGATCACAATGGATTGAATATGCACATTCTACATTCTCTGTATTCTATATGTACTAGTGACAAGGATACCCAATCAGTGTGTAATTTAGAAACAATCGCTTTTTATATAGAAGAATTTAGTATAAAATTTTCATAAACACAAAAAAACTTTGATCTTTTTAAAGTTTTTTAATCAAATTTTAATTAATTTGGTGGTTACAATGTTTGTGGGTGAGTATGGGTAAAAATTAGTTATGATTATATTGGTTGGTAACATGGGCAACATGTAATCAGATAGTAAAGATGTAATATAGTGATTATGAGGGTAAAGTTGAAAATTCAAAAAGTGACAAAACAAAAAGTTTACACCAAATCCAATACTCTCTCTTTATATATACTAGTGCTTGAGACAACCCTAATGTGTCTGCATTTAATAAAAAGCATATTTATCAAAATTATCCCTTTATAGTATTTTCTTATTGGTTAAATTTTTTTATAATGTAGATAATTGTATAGAAATATGACGGAAGCTGAGCAAATTACATGGGAGTTGGGAGTTAGTGTAAAAAATTGGATAAGCTCAACAAATAACTATTGCAAATAACTCTCTCCTAATTGTGGGGAAGTTTGTTTAGTATACTGGGACAAATTTACACTTATCATTAAGGATAGATTAGGATAACACTGTTTATCACACAGTGATGCTTATTGTATAGACTAGTGTTAAGGGTACATTCAATGTGTGTGCAATTAGGGATCAATTAGGTGGAAAGTTTTGAGCCTAGAACTTCTCATTTACACTCTCTCCTTCAGTGCCATCCAACCAATTCCTTCTTCCCGATTTTATTCCCTTCTTAATAAACATTAATTGAGTCTTTTATATGATTGACATTTATATTTATTTATACTATATAAAAAGGGAGAGATGGGGGGTTTGGAGTAACACTTTGACAGGTGTCGACCCTACACAGTAGTAAAAGTCTTACTGGAGAAAATAAAGATTTTGTATAGAGCAACAAGTAGAATCATCTCCACAGGGATTGGCGAGAAATTTGTTTCTTCTATAGTAAGAATTATGGGGGATTTTAGAAAATTCAAAAATAACTAATTAACAAATAATTCATGAAAATAAACAAGAATTAATTCAATAATAAACACGAGTCTAATCAAAGATACAACATTTCAGATATGATTCACACAACTGATCATTGATGTAAGAATAGATTAATTACTCATTAATAGATTGGTTATAACCATCAACAAACTCTGACAACCAATTTTTTCTAAACTTTATCGATAGTCAAAATACGATCGTTAACTATTTCCCTAATCAAGAAACAATTCTAGGTATGACCATATGATTTAATTTTCTAATTGTATTAAAAACTAGAAAAGTCCAATCCTAACCAATAAGTATGCTACGAGGGTTTGTTTAACTTAGATCATACGTTTCCCTAACATGAAACCAATCACACTAGTTACCACAAGTATTAACCAATCAAACAGTTACATATTTAACTAGTTAATATGGCAGTAGATTATGAGGTTAATTTGAATATCAGCCCCTTGACATCCAAATAACAAAATAATCATAAGAAATTAAATCAAAAAATACGAATGCCAATGAATTAAGAGAAATAATTAAAAATTAACCTTCAAATAGCCAAAAATATTGTTGAACTCCCTATTTGGATTTACATCTATGGGAGGCAAAATAGATCATTCAGTAGTCAATTCTGTCGGATTGTATTCATTTCGAATTAGCGGAGAAAATTATCATTTAATTGGATCTCTCCTACCACCTGTTGGAGAATTAGGTAGATTCATACAACTGCACCATTTTTATACCGATAATGAGTTACAAAATCGTATGAATCTTCTAAATAGTCATGATGGCAATCCAATTGGAGTTGATGCATCCGTAGTTGAGGGGTTACAAAGAATGTTAGATGAGATCAACCCATATGTATAGGTATTTCAGAATGCTAGAGACATGCTTCGAAATCAAAATGTTTCAAATCTTCAAGTACAAATAATTTGTGCTCGAGGTGATAGACAATATATCCAACCAACTACAAATGAAGTTGCCTGTATAATCGTAGGTGAAGATAGTGGGCATATTACACATCGTGATATTGTAGTTGTTGCTCGAGATGGAAATTTGAAAAGAATTAAGGAGACTTATTCATCTTACATGTCACTACAATATCCTTTACTATTTCCCTACGGAACAGATGGATGGCGATGTGGCATAAAATTTTCACGCTCTTCTACTAAGAAGAGACAATTTGTTTCAATCCGTGAATTTTATGCTTTTCAGATTCAATTTCAATACAATGAAGGTCATACACTTCTAAAAGGTGTTAAACTATTCCAACAGTTTGTCGTTGATTGCTATGCAGCAATTGAACACGACAGATTAAATTTCATGAAAATCCATCAGTCTGTATTGCGGGCTGATGTGTATATCAAGGTTTGGAAGATGATGTTGTTGCCAGAGATACGGATGCATCGGCAGTTGGAAGGAGAATTATTTTACCATCATCATTTTGGGGTGGAATCCAAAATATCGTACAACATTTTCAAGATGCAATGGCAATTTGTAGGACAATTGAAAATCCAGATCTTTTTATTACATTTACCTGCAATCCGAATTGGCCAGAAATTAAACAAGAGCTGACAAGAATATCGGGACAAAAAGTTGAAGATAGACCCGATATTACTGCTCGAGTTTTCAGAATAAGACATAAAAAATTAATGGATGTTCTGAAGATCCATAATCTATTTGGAAAAATACTTGCAGGTAAAAATTGCACTTTGTTTTAAATTAAAAATTTTTTTCACATCTTATTATTCTTATATATACTAAAGAACATCTCTATATACGTGCAGACATTTCTGTCATTGAATTTCAAAAACGTGGTTTGCTATATACTCATATCACTCTGACATTAGTTTCAGATGATAAACCACTTACTCTAAAACAAATTGATGACATCATTTGTGCTGAAATACCAGATAAAGATGCTGATCCACTTGCTTATGATACGGTTATTAGGTGTATGTTACATGGACCCTATGGTGATGCTTATCCAAATGCTCCATGTATGGCGAATGAAAAGTGTTCTAAACACTATCCAAAAAAGTTTTATAATGAAATTATGATCCATCTACGATTTGTGTCATACAAGCATTGAGATGATCCATCTAAGAGGGTGACCATCAATGGTTTCACATTTGACAATAGATGGGTTATTTCTTATAATCGAGATTTAATTGTCATGTTTGATGTCCATATCAACGTGACTAAAGTCGCACGACCGGATACCACTAAATATCTGTACAAATACATGAATAAAGGGGTTGATAGAGCAAACATACAGAATAAAAATAGTGTTTTACACTCAAATGAAGATGGGCATCGTCGTTATAAAAATGTTGACGAGATTAAACAATATCTCGATTGTCGATATTTATCGTCAATTGAATCATGTTAGAAGATATTTGATTTTGAAATGCAAAGGCAGTATCCATCTGTGATTAGATTGCAGTATCATGTTCCAGATAATCAATTTGTGATTTTCAATGATGATGATCATATTTATGATGTTCTTGATCGTGAAAATATACATGACACCATGTTGACCAAATGGCTCAAAACAAATACAAATAATGTTTCAGTTAGAAATTTGACGTTTGTCAAGTTTCCAAGTAAGTGGACCTAGAAGCAAAACATACGATAATGGGAGCCCAAATTGAGTGGTAAGTGCATTAGACGACTGCCATATGCACATCCCCACTGTGACGAACGCTATTATTTGCGAATGTTACTTCATAAAACTCGCAAAGTTCAAAGTTTTCAACATATTTGTACAATTAATGGAATTGTACATCTGACTTTTAAAGCAGCATGTGCAGCACTTGGTCTTCTTGATGATGATAACGAGTGGAATGAAGCTTTGACTGAAGCATTTATATGGGCATCCACAAAAAAGTTGCGAAGCATGTACTGTACTATACTTATGCACTATGAGATAAGTAACCCCTTCAATCTATGGCAACGTCACTGGAAAAATATGACAGATGATTTACTTTATCAGATCAGAAAGGACGTGGGAAATCTTCAATTCATATTGGTGATGATGAGTTACAAAATTTGGGATTAGTTGAAATTGAACTCATTTTAAATAAAAACGATTTCTCTTTACGAGATTTTCCACAGATGCCATTACCATCTTTTCAAAATGCTCAGTTCTCCATGAATAGGCTGATAAGAGAGGAACTTGATTATGATTTTCTATCAGAGCAGCAGTTGTTCGATGATTTGTATGCTGGATTAAATGAGAATCAATTAAATGCATATGATATTATTATGCAATCATACACACAAAATCGTGGAGGACTTTTCTTTGTATATGGAAGTGGTGGGACCAGTAAGACTTACTTATGGAGGACATTGATTGCTCGAATTAGATCTCAACGAAAAATTGTTCTTTCGATTGCATCGTCAGGCATTGCGGCAATACTGTTGCTCGGTGGAAGAACAACACATTCGCGATTTAAAATTCCGATTAATTTGGATGAATTATCTAGTTGTTTGATTAATAAAAATTCTGATTTGGCCAAACTAATTAGAGAGGCATCTCTAATTATTTGGGATGAAACTCCAATGGTACATCGATACAGATTTGAAACTGTTGATCGGACATTAAATGATATTCTGAGATTTGATTATAATCATTCTGAAAATCAGATTTTTGGAAGAAAATTAATTATTCTTGGTGGTGATTTTCGGCAAACATTACCCATTGTTCCTAAGGGTAGGAGAGAAGCAACAGTATCAGCTACCATAAAAGAATCTCCTATTTGGATCACTGCACAGTGTTGCATCTCAAAACAAATATGCGGGTGATGGGTTCGAATCTTTCTCAAAATATGCGTCGACAATTAACATGGTTTGCAAATTGGTTGTTGTTAGTTGATGAAGGAAAGGTACGGAAAATTTTACTTACAGAATTTGGGGAAGCAAATTGGATATAGATACCATCTCAATTTCTTATAAAAAAATGACAGTGAATCTTTTACAAAGTTAGTAGATTGTGTCTATCCTAATTTGAGAAATTCATAGAATGATAGCAGTTATCTCAAAGAACGTGCTATTTTGGCTCCAAAAAATTGTGATGTTGATAAATTAAATGACAAGTTGATGTCAATGCTTTCCGGTCAATTTCATGCATACATGAGTGCTGATACTTTTTGTGCCACCGAAGGAGACATTGTTGAAAACATGAATTCTCCTGAAGTTCTGAACTCATTGAATTTTTCTGGACTTCCAAATCACCGTTTGGAATTGAAAAAAGGAGCACCCAAAATTCTTTTGAGAAACTTTTATCATTCAGAGGGTCTTTGCAATGGAACGCGACTTATCATTACCAGATTGGGAGATAAAGTTATCGAAGCAGAAGTTATGAAGGGATCCAATGTTGGAGATTTAGTACTGATACTTCAAATCTCTTTAACACCTCAGAGTATACGTACTCCTTTCCCAATTAAAAGGAGGCAATTGCCAGTGAAAGTAGCATTTGGAGTGACTATTAACAAAGTCAGGGTCAAACATTGAGCAATGTTGGCGTTTACCTTCCTAAACCTGTTTTTTCTCATGGTCAACTTTATGTTGCTCTTTCCCGTGTTACTTCTCCATCTGGATTGAAAATACTCATTGTTAACAGAGATAATGATCCATGGAATTACACAAAGAATATTGTATATCGAGAGGTTTTTGAGAATCTTTCATAAATTATACACATCATTTTATAATAAAAATTTGTCCTGTATTGCCTTTATATTTTATGTATTGTAAATAGATGACACTTTCATAGTCATCTTTAACATTTGCATTTTATTTTACTAACTGTGTCAACTATAGTTTTTAAATAATTAATCAATATGTTATTCAATATTTACAGATATTCGATATATACCTCTGATTTCTCTGGACCTTCAAAGATATACATGGAATGTAAAGGTTAGATTATTTAGATTGATTGATATGATGATATCTGGAGTGCTTCAGTGTTCATGGTGCATCAAAATACTTTCTTATTGATGATCAGGTAATTATTCAAATGATATCTTACTTATTATGTTGAGTTTTAATATTTACTAATTTTTTTAAAAATTATCAAAAATTTGTCATGCAAGGAATAATAAGAGGCAGTAGTATGCTCAGTATTTTTGGAGAATACCTTCGTGAAGGTAAGACATATTTGTTTCAGAATATACATGTAATCCCAGCAGATACCAAGTACCGGATTGCACCACATCAATATTAGTTGTCATTTGAAAATGATACAAAAATAGTGAAGATTTTAGATGATTGTGCAACCATCCCCGTTTCAAGTTCAATTTGGTCAAATTGAGACATATAGAACAATACATGAATAATGATCTGCAATTGATAGGTACATCATTACAATTAATATCATTTTTATTAAATTTCTGCATTTCAAATGCTATTAATTAAATTTTTTATTTATTACAGATGTGATTGGTTTAGTTGTATCTGTTGGTCCATACTATCAGACATCTACTAATAACAAAATTGGTCGGAAGATACTATTGGTTGACAAAAGGTTAGTTAACAAATCCGGACTTCTTTGAAATTTTTTATTTTTAGAGAACTTAGATTTGCACAAAATAAAATTTTGTTAACACAGTTTGACAGTAGCTCGATTTATATTGTGGGATAAATTTGCTAATGATGATGGTGAACGATTATATCAGTCTGCTACAAAAAAATAATATTTTACTAGCATGTGGTATTTACGTACAAAATTTCAGAGGTAAATCAAATGCTTTTAGTTATACTCTATATAATTTGAATTGATTTTTTGCGAATATAACCATACTATAAAGGATCATCACTTTGTACAATTGGAGCTAGCAAATTGTATATCAATCACAATTTAGATTTTGCTCGATACCTGTGCAGTTGGTGAATTCCTTCAGTAACACTATATCAAACTATTAATATTGTTTCATACTCTTATCAACATATATTTCAAAAAATTTTAGGTTTGAAAATGATACATGTATTCAAAAGTTAGTTATGTGGATGAGGTCAAACAATTTTACAACATCAACCATTGTTAATAGCAAATTCAAAGAGAATATAGATATCCGAATATACAATCATGCCTATGATAAACTTACTCTATTTAATTTAATTACTGCACAAATTTTTTAAATTTAGAATCATAACCTATACTTTCTTTCATTCTTACTAGGTTAAATATTTTCGAATTCTTGCTTACATTTAGAGCATTAACTTAGAAAACATGTTCTATGAGCTATGCAAAAATTGTGGACAACTATGTGAAGGTCATTTTTAAAAAATAGTGTGTATGCATTGTAATGACGTGGTCGACACTGTTGTTAGGATTAATTTCATGTACCTTTAATTTCAAAATAATTTTTTGTACTATATATAATATTTTATTTGTCAAACAGGTACAATGTTAACATACAAATTAAAGATTCCAGTGGTAACATGCATCTTTATCTACAAGACAGACATGCACGATTCGTATTTGGTTGTGATGCTTCTTATCTCAGAGAATTACAAAGGAAGGTAGAATTTCTTGACATATATTTATTTTTTATAATGTTATTTATAAACTATGTAAAAAATACACTAATTTTGAATTTCATACGTACTTAATTCTCAAGAAAATGGTGATAGGTTGTTCAACCAAAGAATCAATTCATACAAAGATCATGCATTTTTATTTGTACTACGCACTCTACAAAATTCAACAGAATTAATTAAATCACCAATTTTGACTTTCGTACGAAAAGTTGATTGGTGTAAAGAGTGTTCATGTGAGAACCTAGAAATTTTGTTAATTTACCTAGTTTAACTACATTGCATTTTATTCATTTAGTTATCTATTCATTTAGTTATTGATTTGATAATGATTTTGTCGTAATGCTTTTCTTAAATGTTATATGTGGAAGGGAGTGAGAGGGTAACTGCGATTCTTAGTAGGGTATAAAAGAAAAGTTTAGTGAACAAAGATGAGTTGAGTGCAATAAGTGAGAGTGTAGAGATATTTGAGAGCTAAAACATGTAGATGGCGACATGTGTCATCATAGCCACCAAGCCTTAAGCCTTCTTACCATTTATTCTTCCCTTTCTTGACTTAAAACCAAACAAAATAAAAACAAGAGGAGAGGAGAGAGAGAGGGCCGAGAGCTAGAGGAAAAAAAGGGGAGAAAAAACTTCAACCAAAGTAGTTTCAATCTTGCTTGGATTTTAGGAGAAAAGGAAGAAGAAAACTTGGAGTGTCCACCAACCTTTGCTTGAGCTTGAAAAAAAGAGAAGATTTGGTGGATTGAATTGAGTTTCATCTTGGTTGGAAGGCCAAAGAGGTAAAATGTTAGATTGTCCTTCTTTCTTTACTTTATGTTGGAAACAAGTTGGATTTTTGGATTTTAGGCGTGATTTGATGGTGAATCTTGGAAGTTCATGAGTTGATGATTATTATACTTCATACTTGAGTTCTAGGGTTTGATTATGCATATGATTATGTATGATTATGGTGGCTATCTTGTTGTAATTTTGTCTACATATATGTCTATTGTTGTGTTGGTGATGAAATCCTATGGAATTACTAGATGATTTGGGCTGAATTTGGGACAATTAGTTGGAAAATTGGGGGAAAATTTTTCTGTTTGCTGGCCGAATGGAAGGGTTAGAGTTGTGACCTTGATTTCGAAATTTTCATAATGATTTTAAGCTTGATTTTGCTCAAGATAGTCTATACTACTTTAAACTACAAGGGTGTGTTGAAATTTGATCAAAATCATGAACTTTAGGTGGCTTAAATCTCACATTTTTTACCAAAACCATGGCTGGAATTTGTTCAAGCTGGCCGAATGAGAGGAAGAGAATTTTACTAGCTTTACACTTGGTTTTTGGGGGTAAAATTTTCTTGTTAAAGCCTAGACACTTGAAAATACTTGTGTAGACACCAAAATTTTACCATTTTTTTTGTTCATTCTAGTTAAATTTTAGTTTAATTTATTTTGTTTCTTGAGAAAGAATTTTAGAAAAATCGAAAAACAAAAGGAAGGAAAACAAAAGAAAAAAAATCAAATCAAAATCTGTTTTTTATTAAAAAAAAGTCTCTTTCACTGCACGCGCGCGTCTTCTCCTTCAAAACTGGTACAAAAACCAGCAATGGAGTAGTATAGATTACAGCTCCGTTCCATCACCTTTCCCACTCATTTTTTTTTTGTTTTTTTGGCTCCATTGGAACCCTCTAGTACAGGTCATCTGGCCTTAATCCAAAAACCTCAGATTCTTGTGTAACAAGAGCCATCTAAGGGCTCAAAATAGCCACAAGAAAAGGTAGCAAACCTGCACCATTAGATACTAGGGTTGGAGGGATTTTTGTAACTATAAAAGGCTGAGAAACGCAGCCTTGAAGAATGTAGATTGAAGGGGAGGCAGCGGAGAGAAAAGAGAGAAAAAAAATGGAAGCCAAAAAAGAGAGAAAAGAGAGAGAAAGGGAGAAAATATTACAGAAAAATTTTTGCAAAAAGAGCTGATTTTCAGCCATCTTTCGACTCAAATATATCCTCCATTTTAGCTCCGTTTAAGAAACTTTCGATTTCTGCTAAGTCTACAAAGTGAGGGGAGCGACTTTCGTTCAGAAACTTGGTGGAGAAAACAACTGGAAGTCCTTTGAATCCGGCTCCAAATTTGCTGCTTCAACATACCTGGCTCAACCCGTAACCTCGCGTAGAACTTCATCAGATCTACTTCCCCCTGCGTCTTGCTCGCTCAAATCCGGTCCTAAAAGCTTCCTCAAGTACCCTCCTAGATTGATGACTTAGTTCCTTTTATTTTTATTCGTTGTTGGGCTATGCTTTTGGGTTTCTTGATCGCTGCTGTTACTTGCTCTTTCTTGCTGTTTCCATTCATGAATAGTGAGATGAAGATTTCCCCCATGTTTGCTTGTGTTTAAATGTGGCGTTTGTGTAAATGAGATTTGGATGTTTTTGGGGGTATCATTATTTTTTCATTTTTGCTTCTGGACTTGTATATTTGGTAGAGTTTCTTACCGGAAATGGAAACCCAGCAAAGTTGCAGAAGTAGGAATAATAGAGTTGTGAGGAAGAAAGCTTTCTTCGACTGGCTTTGCATGAGCATTTCCAAAAATTTCACTTTAGCCCCTCAAATTTTACATAATGCTGCTATGGCCCAAAAACCTCTGCAAATGAACCATTTTGACCCCTGTTAAGTTTTAATCATCTTTTTACATTTTTAAACAGGTTTTTTGGGCAGAATAATTCTGGTTTAGGACATAATTAGGATTAAATAATTTTTAGTTGATTTTTATCATTATGGGTTTTAGTGAAATAGATAGTTCGGGTCATAGGGTTACTTTTGTTTGGGTTTAGGGGAATGGGTTATGTAAGGATCGAAGACAACTTAAAAGGGGGGTGAATTAGATAAATTAAAAACTAATCAAATTATGAGACACTTTTTGACTTGATATGAAATTTACTCTCTTTTCTAGATGACTACACAATGAACAATTGATCAAGAAAGCAAGATTGCTCAGGAGTAGAAGAGATAATCAATTTATCTTTGCAAGATAGTAAGTAAAAGGGAAAGAATAGCAAATCAAATATTTTCAACCTCCCCTTGAGTTTGAATATCATTTTATAAAACAAATCTCTTCAAGTTGATCAAATACAACCAATCTTTGTGTACAAAGAAAGGATTACTTCCTTCTTGCCCCAAGTTACACTTGGTTAAGTTAGAAAGTTTTACTATCACTCGAATAACCCTCACAAAACTATACTATTGAAGTATTTTTCTCACACAAGAAGAGCTTACACGAAATTCATACAAACAAGAGTACAAATCTTTTTTGAAGAGTATTTTCTCACTAAAATCACTTTAGATCTTTTGTAGTCTCAATGTGCAAAAGTTGTTTGGAAGTGGTTGACCATACTCTATTTATATGAGACCAAAAAGTTCTTCTATTAATACTTCCAATGGATAGAAAACAGCTGAAGAGTCAATTAACCGTTGGTAGTGTCAGATGTCCGGTAGACTTGTTTCTTGCGTCCGACAGCAGGTAATGAGCTCAAGAGATTTTCTTCAATTCTTTCGGACGTCCGGTACCTTCAATGTTTGCGTCTGAAAGTAGATAATGAAACTGAGAATTCTTCTTCAATCCTTTCGGACGTCCGGTGCCTCCAATGCTTTGCGTCCGAAGTGCCGCAATGTTTGTCGAACGTCCGATGCTCTAATGTTATGCGTCTGATCGAAATCAGTGAGTTTGGAAGGAATGACTTAATTTCTTCAGACGTCCGGTGGTGGTGTTCTTCATGTGTCAGAAGTTGCGCAATGATTATCGAACGTTCGATCCAGTCTTTACGAGCGTCCGACAGCTTTTAGCACTCTTTGTCTCTTTCAGTTGTACTTAATATTTGAATCTGATTTGCTTCATTGCTGAAAAGGTCTTTGAGAAGATATTAGTAACATTTATTTATTTTGTAAACATCAAAAATTAGGGACTAAGATTAACAATCTCTCCCTTTTTAATGATGTCAAAACAATGGATGGAGGAAAAAAAATAATTGAGTCAAAACTCCTCCTCACTTAATGCATCCAAAAAGTTTGTAAGTACACACTCCTTCTCAGGATAACTCCCTCTCACACATTTACCTTATTACACTTCCTGGCATTCTAGATTAATAGATTAACATCCATTTCTCCTCCTTTTTACCATCATTAGATGATTTGAACAACCAGTAGCATCAATCCAATATCAAATCTAGTATCCAATCTAATATACCACAGCATACCAGAAATCCAACATCAATGTCATCAATAACATATTGATGATCCAACATTATCAATACACCCAACATCATCAATAACAGCAATCACACCCAACATTATCAATAACACTTAACATCATACCAGAATTGATATCAGAAATCAACAATCACAAATATACCAATCATTCAGCACTCATTAGCTCAGAAACAAACAGAATTTAATCAAATAAAAATTAACTAACAAAAGTAACAAAAAACCATCAAGATTATATATCAAAATATAAAAGTTAACCACATAAACTACAAACCATCAGAGTTAACTAAATAACCCGAATTTTGAGTACAGAGTACTTGGAATATCAAAATGCAAAAGATACAAATGTCTACTATGAAATGACATCCTAAAAAAGTGCAAATGCCTAAAGGTGTTTAAATGGTGATCTTGGACGACCCAGACCTCTTCCTTGTTAGGCGAAACTCAGTATGATCCACTTCTTCTTCTTCTTCTTCTTCAATTTTCTCATCATCATCACTGTCTTCAATTGCTGAAATCTTGCCCTTATCTTGTGGCTGAGAATTGAGACATGAACTTCAGGAATGGACTCAGTATGAGGCCCTTTGTCTTGTGGAATGGGGGTTGACTCAATTAGTTCAATTCGAGATTCTTTCTAATGTACATTTTTATCTTCTTGAGAGACAGGAGGTACAAGCAGATTTCTTTTATCAATGAAGGTGAGACTTGTTGTTCAGGTGACATGGTCATCATCAGACCATCTTCAAGAAGGAGAATGTGTTGTTTGAGATTCTCAAGCAAAAAGATGACCTCAAGTTAGATGAGGAAGATTGAGTGGATGATTTTCTAGAATGGATAGTAGAGGGTGAGACATATTGGGACTGATCTCTGGGAGCTCTAGGGGTGATAGGAATTTCATGACGGCTCTTTGTCCTAAACTCCAAAATAGACTCCTTGTAACACCAATGACCATCAAAGAATCTAAAATTTTTCCTTTCAAAATAAGCTTTTGAAAAGGTGGTAGATGCATCCTTTTTTGGTGACACTCCAATGAAAGGAATGTTAAAGTGAGCAAAGATTGGAGTTAGAAATTTTTCATAGGAAAGTTTCTTAAGGCAATAAGTGCTGATTTTGAATAGAAACTTGCACATAACAAAATCGAAATCAATTCTGATCTTTTCAAGAAAGTAATAAAACAAGTAAAGCTCCATTTTGTTTACATCAGTCCTATGACCATCAGTAGGAACCAACAGATTTGAAATTATTGAAAAGATGATCAAATTTTGAGGATTGAGATCCTCCAATTTTGTCTCAGCAAGAGTTTTAAAGTATGTTTGAAAATAGGTCATCAGTTTTGCAACATGAAAGTGATGATAGGTAGAAGGAAACTCTTCATAAGAGAAAAAGTTTACAATTTTTTTTTTAAAATCATCTTCAATTTTGGTTTTTAAAATAGCATTAACAAAATCAGGATTGAGTGCAATATCAATCGAATTGACACGAAAAATGAAGTCAATGTGTGAATTACCCTTCCTAAGATTAGCAAAGAATTGATAAAACATATCAGGGTAATAAGTGTTGGGAATTGTCAAAATGTGAGTCCATTTTTGGAATTTAAAAAGTTTAATGATTGGTTCAAGATCAAACTTATCGAATTCATAAGAGATAATGGTCCTTTGAGTGATGAAACCCTTCTGTGAAATCCATTCAAACCTCTCCTTGGCATCATCATCAATGAATTTGGGTAATGGAGTAGGTTCTTCTTCAATTTGAGCCTCAGGTTGCGCTCTAGTAGGGCATTTCCTCTTTCCACTGTGTTGAGCAGTTGGTACATCAGTCTGTACATCAATCCTTGTTCTTGGTGATTTCCTAGTGGAAGACTCAGCAGTTTGCTGTTTGCTCAGCAGTTTACTGTTCCTTAGCAGTTTGTTCAGCAGTTTGCTGTTCCTCATCATTGACATTGGGCACTACAGTTGGCTGTGCTTTAGTTTGATTTGTTCGTTTCACTCTGGCAGGTTGTGTCCTTTTTCCGCCACGTGCCTTAGTTCTTTTTTTGGGTGATTTCGTGGTGGAAGGCTCGATAATCTAAATATTTTCATCCCTTAGACTGGTAGTGCGTCCGGTACTAGCAGATCCTCCTCTTACCCTAACCATGATGATATGCATGATGTTTTTGTTGCAAAGTATGATACAAATGTGTATGAGATGGATTTAGAGTGCGTTATAGATTACAATGTATGCTTGAATTGTCCAAATAAAGTGAATTTTGAGTGACTAGAGTTTCGACTGAAAATTGAAATTTGTGGGGTGGTTGGCAGTTGAAGGAAGTTATGTGAACTAATTGACGCACAAAAGGAATGTAATGGTGTTGGTCAAATCAATTTCTTGAAACTTGTTCAGAAGAGAGATGAATTTTTGAAATTTAAAAGTGGGAGAAGAGGAAGGGTTGTGTCCGAAACAACGGTTAAAAAAGAATGAACTGAATGAGCGAGAGAACTGCTTTATAATACGCATCTTTTGAGTGTCAGACGGTCGAACAAAGAGAAACATCTGATACTCCCGTTCAAACCAAAATTTTTCTGAAAAAATGACCAAAAACACTGTCAGACGTCCGTTCTAATGCATCAGAAGTCCGATAAAGTGTGATCAGAGAATTTTTGGAGAATCTTTGCTAAGACACCCAATTTTGTTCTCAAAAATATAAATTGATTCGGTGGTAAGACTTTTGTAAGAATATCAGCAATTTGATTTTTTGAACAAACATATTGTACACAAATTTCACCCTTTTGGACAAGATCACGAATGAAATAATACTTTATGTCTATGTGTTTTGTCCTAAAATGTTGAATGAAATTTTTTGTCAAATTTATGGCACTATTATTATCACAAAACACAGGTACACAATCATACTCCAATCCAAAATCATTTAAAATACTTTTCATTCACATCAATTGAGCACAACATGCACCGGTAGCAACATATTCCACTTCGGCCATAGACAAGAAAATAGCATTTTGTTTCTTATTGAACCAAGATACAAGGCAATTTCTAAAAAATGACATGTACCACTTGTGATTTTTCTATCTATCCAACAATCACCAAAATCAGTATCCGAAAAATCACATAAAGAAAATTCAAAACATCTTGGATACCAAAGACCATAGTTCAAAATTCCTTTCAAGTATCTAAAGATTCTTTTCACAACAATCAAGTGAAATTCTTTTGGACAAGATTGGAAACGGGCACACAAGCAAACAGCAAATATAATATTAGGTCTACTTGCGGTTAAATAAAGTAAGTTGTCTATCATACCTCTATACTTCTTTTCATCAATATTTATACCTTCTTCATCCTTGTCAAACTTGGTAGATGTGCACATTGGTGTTTCAACTTACCTTGAATCCTCCATTCGAAATCTTTTGAGCAGCTCCTTGGTATATTTAGTTTGATTGATGAACGTACCTTCTCAAGTTTGAACTACTTGGAGTCCAAGGAAGAAATTCAATTCTCCCATCATACTCATCTCAAACTATTTTTGCATAATAGTGAAAAAAATTCTTGCACAAACACTCATTAGTAGCATAAAAAATAATATCATCAATATATATTTGTACAATAAGAAGATCATTGGAACTTTGTTTAATGAAAGGAGTGGTGTCCACAATATCTTTTTAAAACCATTCTCAATCAAAAAATCACTTAACCTTTCATACCAAACTCTTGAAACTTGTTTTAATCCATACAAAACTTTTGAAAGTTTGAACACATGATTTGGAAATATTTCATTTTCAAAATCGGGAGTTTGGTCAACACAAATCTCTTGATCAATAAAACCATTTAAGAAAGTATTTTTAACATCCATTTGAAATAATTTAAAATTCTTGAAACATGCAAATGTCAAAAATATTTTAATTGACTCTAATCTAACTACGAGATCAAATGTTTCATCAAAATCTATTCTTTCTTCTTGAACATACCCCTTAACTACAAGTCTAACTTTATTTCTCACAATCTCACTTTTGTCATTCATTTTATTTCTAAAAACTCACTTTATACTAATAATAGGATGATTTTGAGGTCTTTCAATTAGTGCCCAAATCTTACTCCTCTCAAATTGGTTTAGTTCCTCTTCCATAGCCAAAATTCAGTTTTCATCTTTCAAGACATCAACAACATTTTTGGGTTCAAAATTTGAGATTAAGACAATTATCCATCAATTGCTTAGTGGAGGAAAAGTTCTAATCTTCTCGGATGGATCACCAATGATAAGGTTCTTGGGATGATTTTGAACAAAGTTTCAAACTCTTGGAAGATCTCTAGGTGTACCATCATCCTTGTCATTTTCTTTCAATGTTTAATCTTACTTTGATTTATCTTCTAGTGGAGTATTGTTTTGATCATGAATTGTGAGTTTTTTGAATCCTTCTTGAACACCTACATCATCATTCTCACAACAACTTTTGAAAATATCATCATTAGATTCATCAAATGTGACATGTATGGCTTCCTCTATAACAAGAGTCCTTCTATTATAGACTCTAAAACCTCTTTTATTTTCACAATAACTCAAGAAGATCTCTTCATCAAATTTCGTATCAAATTTTTCAAAGTGTTCCTTGATATTTAAAATAAAATATTTGGAACCAAAAATTTTGAAATATCCAACAATTGACTTTTTATCAAACATTAACGCATCAGAGGTTTTGTTCAAAATTGATTTCAAAAGAACTCTATTCATAGCATACCAAACCGTATTTAAGGTTTCGGCCCAAAATATTTTAGCAAATTGCATTCACTTAACATGATTTTTGCGATTTCTTGAAAAGTTCTATTTTTTCTTTCAACAATACTATTTTGTTGTGGAGTTCTTGCAATAGAAATTTCATGAGTGATTCCATTATGATCACAAAATTTCGAAAAATCATAAAATTTAAATTCCGAATCATTGTCACTTCTAATTTTAATAACTTTCAACCCAATCCGATTTTGAACTTTTGGAAACAGGAAAACAAAATTTTTGAAAGTATCATCTTTGTGGGCAAGAAACATCACCCAAGTGTATCTAAAATAATCATCAACAATAACCAAGCAATATCTTTTACCACCCAAACTAACAATTTGAGTAGGACCAAACAAATTAAAATGTAAAAGTTTCAAAAGTTTTGAAATAGAAACACATTTTTTGGATTTAAAAGAAACTTTTACTTACTTTCCAAATTGACAAACATCACAAATTTCGTCCTTTTCAAAATTAATTTTTGACAAATCTCTAACAAGTTTCTTTTTGAAAATTTCTTTTAACAAATCCATGTTGAAATGACAAAACTTTCTATGCCACAACTAAGGGTCTTCATTTTCAACTTTAAAACATTTAAATCTAGAGGAATCAACATTTTTAAAAATAACTATATAGATGTCATTTATCCTTTTTTCCTTGAAGATAATATTAAAATTAGAGTCAAGAACAAAACACTCATACTTTTTGAATAACACAAACAGATTTTTATCACACAATTGACTAACACTTAACAAATTATAATTCAAATTATCAACTAGAAGGACATTATGAATAAAAGTTCGATCATTCTTACCAACATCTCCTATTCCAACTGTTTTGACTTTGTTATCATCCCCAAATGTTACTTTTTCACTTGATTTTGACTTGAGTTTGATGAATTGTGATAGATCAGCGGTTATGTGTTTTGAACATCCACTATCAATGAATCATTTTAATTCCTTAATGATATTCACCAACTTCACCTATATAAAAGTTCACAAGATAATATTTGATACCCTTTATTTTTTGAATTCTTGAGAGTTAGTATTATATCTAACTATCCACATGTATTTCATGTTATTTTTCATATTCTTCATACATAGCAATTACTCTTCATTTGACCAATTTGGCAACAAAAATTACACATAGTCAACGAATTACTTGTATGGACAGCTTTAACAAATCTGACTTGCTTTCTTCTATAAATGGTAAATTCATTTGCACTAGAATTCAGTCGTTTCTCATGAATGCCAAATTGAGATTTTGATTCATTTCTTTGAAAACAGTTTTGTTTCTTGTATTGAAACAAATCATTTAGACAATTCATTCTTTTTTTCAAGTCACTTTGTTCTTTTTTAAACAAATCACAAAATTTTGTTTTTCTATCAAGTTCAAAAAGTAAAGCAGTTTCATTCTTTTTGAAGTGGTCATTTTCATCTTTCAGATTCTTATTTTATCGAAAAAGGTTTGCATTGTCTTGAATAAGAAAATTGATCTTTTATTTTAGTTGTTTGTTTCTAGCACAAGATTCTTTCAAACTATTATGTAGTCTTTCAATGAAGGAATTAACATCATCATCAGATTCATCATCACTATTAAGTTGAGAGTTGCAAGTAGTTACCTCATCATCACCAATGACCATGAAAGCCATTTGAGCAGATTCTTCTTCCTCTTCAACATCACCATCCGAGTTGCAATCATTTCAGGTGATTTGAAAATTATTGAATCTAGGTTTTCATTCAACATTTTTTTCTCTTTTCTTCTTCATTGGGCACTCATTCATGTAGTGTCCCAGTTGGCCACAATCAAAACACTTGTCAGTTTGCTGTTTATTAGCCTCTTGCTTTCCTTTGTTTCTTGCGTTGTTGAACTGATTTGAAGATGAATTGTTGGGTCCTCCCTTTCTGATTCTCCTCTTGTTGAGGATTTTTTTGAAATTTCTTGTGATAAGAGCAAGATCATTGTCGTCAACTTCCACATCATCTCCATCCAAGGAAGTCGAGTTATCTTTATCTTGAGATACTTTTAAAATAATGCTCCTTCTCACCTTTGTATCATCTTTTTCTTGTACCTTAGTCTTAAGTTTCAGTTCATAAGAGATTAGAGAATTAATAAGAGATTCAATAGGCATAAAATTCAAATCTTTAGTCTCTTCAATGGTAGTCACCTTACTCTCCCAATCTTTGGTCAAGACATTCAAGATTTTTCTATTTTTCTCACCTAGGGAATATTTCTTTTCCAGCACCTCTAAATTTTTAATGAGATCATTGAATCTACAATACATCTTGTCAATATTTTCATGAGGTTCCATCTTAAATGATTCATACTTGGTTATTAGAATAGATTTCTTTTGTTCTCTCACATTCTCACTCTCTTCATGAATTTCTCTCAATTTATCCCAAATCTCTTTAGTCGACCTGCAATCTTTAACCCTAATAGACTCATTTGAATTTAAAGTATTATATAACACATTCATAATCTTGGCATTCAAAGTAAGGTGGGTTCTATCATCACCAATCAACTCATTTCTGATTTTTAGTTTTGATCTATGAGTGACTTCATCTATTATAGAGGGATCATATGGACCTTTATTAACAATAAACCACAGTTCAATATCAATAGATTACAAGAAAATAATCATTTTCTCTTTCCAACTCACATAATTGGATCTATTAAACATTGGGGGTCTAGTGACAGATTGATCTTCAAAAAATATGGCATTATTGGTTGTCATTTTTACTCCAAAACTGATTGAGCTTAATCTCTAGGAGACCAAACTCTGATACCAATTGTAAGAATCGAAGACAACCTAAGAGGGGGGTAAATTAGGTAAATTAAAAACTAATCAAGTTATGAGACACTTTTTGACTCGATATGAAATTTACTCTCTTTTCTAGATGACCACACAATGAACAATTGTTCAAGAAAGCAATATTGCTCAGGATTAGAAGAGATAATCAATTTGTATTTGCAAGATAGTAAGCAAAAGGGAAAGAATAGAAAACCAAATATTTCCAAACTCCTCTTGACTTTGAGTATCACTTTATAGAATAAGTCTCTTCAAGTTGATCAAATACAACCAATCTTTGTGTACAAAGAATGATCACTTTTTCCTTGCCCCAATTTACACTTGGTCAAGTTAGAAAATTTTACTATCACTCGGATAACCCTCACAAAACTACACTATTGAAGTATTTTTCTCACACAAGAAGAGCTTACACGAAATTTATACAAACAAGAGTACAAATCTTCTTTGAAGAGTATTTTCTCTCTAAAATCATTCTAGATCTTTTGTAGTCTCAATGTGCAAGAGTTGTTTGGAAGTGGTTGACCATACTCTATTTATATGAGACCAAAAAGTTCCTCTATTAATACTTCCAACGAATAGAAAGCAGTTGTAGAGTCAACCAACCGTTGGTAGTGTCGGACGTCCGGTAGACCTGTTTCTTGCGTCTGATAGCAAGCAGAGAGCTCAAGAGATTTTTTTCAATTCTTTCGGACGTCCGGTACTTTCAATGTTTGCATCCGAAAGTAGATAGTGAAACTGAGAATTCTTTTTCAATACTTTCGGACGTCTGGTGCCTCCAATGCTTTGCATCCGAAGTGCCGCAATGTTTGTCGGACGTCCGATATTCTAATGTTATACGTTCGATCGAAGTCAGTGAACTTGGAAGGAATGACTTAATTTCTTCGGACGTCCGATGGTGGAGTTCTTCATGCGTCCTAAGTTGCGCAATGATTATCGGACGTCCGATCCAATCTTTACGAGCGTCCGACAGCTTTCAGCACTCTTTGTTTCTTTCAATTGTATTTAATCTTTGAATCTGATTTGCTTTATTGTTGAAAAGATCTTTGAGGAGATATTAGTAACATCCATTTGTTTTATAAATATTAAAAGTTAGGGACTAAGATTAATAGGTTATTGGTTTAGATTTCTGGATTTTGGCATGGGTTTGGGGGTTAAAACCCATGCAATTTTTGTCGGGTTTGCTTGATAAAAATGATGGTCTAGCCCACATCTTTTTGTTGGACTCTTGTTGGTTTCAGGAAGCTTTGACCCAAGAAGAAATAATAAAAGGACCCAGGAGCCTGTTTGCTCAAGTAATCTGGTAACAAAGTTTGTAGAATGGTCCCTGTACTTTTCATTAATCATACTACAGCCTTAAAAATTTTAGATTTCTTTCAATTAAGTCGCTAATTTAATTACAAATTGGTCTCTAAACTTAATTTTTCTTTCATTTTGAGCCTTAATTTTTGTAATAATTATAATTTGATCCCAAACTTTCTTAATTTTTGCAATTAGGTCCCTAGCAGTTTTGATTTTTTAAATACAAGTTGCTTTTCTTCTTTAATTGTTAATTATGCTTCATTTAAGTGATGTAGTTGGTAGATTTCATGATTAATTTAATTTCTTTATAATTAAATTGGTGTCTTGATAATTTTGTTAATTTTGGAATTAAATAGGGCAAATCCAACCCCTATTAACTATTACTTCAATGGGAGGTATCTTCTTGTGTTATTTTTAAATCCTCTTATGTGCTCTTATGTGATTTTATGTGTGTAATTGCATGTTTTTTGAATGTTTTTATTTTATTTTATTTTATTTTATTTATTGATTCACTTTATTTATTTTTTTAATTTTGTATATTTATTTTAATTTAATTTTTGATTATTTGAGAGGCATTTAAATGCCAAATTATAATAGATACGAAGTTCAAGACATGTATTTAGCTAGTTTATATAATAGATAAGATTTAATTCTTATTAAAAATGTATTAGTTAGATAAGTGTAATAGTTAGAATATTATTTTATTCTTTCCCCCCTAGATTGTAGTTAGGGCCCCCGAATGTAATAGTTAGATCTCTATTTGCTTTTATTTACTTGTGCGCTTGCATGTTTGTGTGTTTACATATTTACTCACTTTCTTAGGATCTTTGCATCCAAATATCATATTTATGTGCTATGTGCTCTATGTAATTCATGTGTTTACTTGCTTTTATTATATTTTATATGATTTATTTAAATATAATAAATGTATGACGTCACCACACTAGTCCAATGCTAATTGTAACCCTTTATACTGATTTTTCACTAGTCCAATACTAGTGAGAACTTATAGACATGGACTAATCCAACGCTAAACCCTTAGGGACCGTCCATACGCTAGATCATGCTTACGTAACAATCACTACACTTCATGCATATTTTCTACTTTCTAGAATTTTTATTAGTTTGCATGATATTTTCCCTATATGTTTATTCCTCATCCCCAAGCATGAAAACATGATACGTAGACTTGTATTCTATTTAAGAAAATTAGAATTAGATTAGATCATTTGCTTGATTAGATAAGAGAATCACCCTATAAATATGGGATATGGACGAGTATGGCTCCTTAACCTTAGCACGCTCGTATTCTCTCTATAAAAGGAAAAATTGAATCACGAATCTTAGTACCCCCGTACCCGTTATATTGCATTTCTCTTTTTAGGTCACGTAAATTTATATTAAAATTTTTTCTTTTCTTCGAGTCTCACTCCTTGCATATTCGTGACCTCTTTTAAGAGTTATTTTGGGCATCATAATTAATGTGATTTGCACCAACTTAATTTTAAAGAGATATTTTGACCCTCCCGATATCCATTAGATCTAGGTTTGCATCCATGTAATAACATCCAAATGTGATAAGTTTTGTGATAAGTTTTATAGGTTAAATTAAGAAAATTTTTCGACTAAATCACGCAACTAATTTTAGCTAGATTGAAAGGGTGTTTTGGATTTTATTCTTGCCTTCCCTTTCTTCAAATCTGACTCCCGAACACTTTTCTCTTATTTTCAAAGACTTAAGAGTCGTTTAAAAAGGGTTTTACCTATTTTTTATTTAAAAATACATTTTTAAGTGATTTGGTACACCCTAACTCAATACCAAGTGGCGACTCTTGTTTCTTCTAAAAAACTCTTTTTAGACTATTATTTTGGGTCAAAATCGTCGCACTTTTTAAGTCCCATTTTAGGCCCTTTTTCTTTATTATTTCTCTAAAAATCAAAAATTCATTTTCACTCAAAATTAATCAAAAATTCATTTTTATAAACCCGTAAATCTTATTTTTCGAAAAATGGGGCGGACAACTTGAACCTAGCATAAATGAGGGATTTGAGAGTAAAATGGTTTGGTTTTAAGGGGTGAAAACCTCACTTTTCCAGCCTATAAACCAAATGGATTTGGGCAGTTTTGAACTTCATTTGGTGGGCAATTTTGAACTTCAATTGGTGAACGAAAATGAAAAGTGTTTGGGACTACCATTTACTTAACTACTAACCTAGCATAAACAAGGATAATTCCTCTTGAAATGGACTAGAATCATGTGATTTGAGGGCTGAGATACCTAGTCGATTTGAAGGTGATTTTTTCTTTGAATATTGTGACTTGGAGGAGTGGATCTCATGGCACTTTATATATTTGATTTTAGGACGTGGAAGTAAGGTCGAAAGTGCATGCGTGGCCAATACTTGAGTTTGTTGCCGTGGTGAGTGTTCTAAGTACATGAAACTGTTTACATGAAATGTTTCCTTACTTGAATGACATGCTTGCTTGATTGATGTACTTGCTTTTGAATTGATGTTATTGGGACGAGAATGTACTTTATCATACTTGATCCTTCGTGGCTAGTTTCTTGATATTGATGTGAAATGAACTGCTTTAGTTGTGCTTGACTTGTTGGTTGTTTGGGTGGTTATCCCATCGACTCTTTTGCATGCTTGGGGCCCCAACCCCTATTGGCTAGTTGGTCGAGTTGAGTCGGCAAGAGTTTGATCGATAACATCAATGAACCAAGGGTCTCGTCACTTGGACTTGGACGTGAACTTGTACTTGAGATCTTGAAATTAAACTGGTATACTCGAATATTACCCTTCTTGAATTTTGACGTACGGGCCCTGTAGGAGGTGGAACGGTGGATGGAGAACAACGTGAAGTGGTGAAATACGTGATAATATTTTGAAAAAATGTTAACAGAGTGTCAACGGAATCTTGATCAAACTACTTGAACAAGCTCTTGAGAGCTCCGTATCCTTTCAAATGAATATGTGAATTATTAATTGAAGTGTACTGGCTTTATATTGTGGTGTATTATGTTTTTGTGGTTTGAGCATGGTATCCTTGCTTGCATGACTTTCTTGGAACCTCATGGGGCAAAAGTTCACCCTTTAGATTTGTTTTCCTTACAGGAGTGAGCACCTGAGCAAGTGATTAAGAAGGGCCAGGTCTTGTTGGAATCTTTTGCTTTAGGACAGTTGTGTCGACTTTAGTTTTGTTCTTGTAAGTTAGGAACTTGACTGTTGTAAGTTGAAATAGTAGGCTTTGTGATTATTGTATTGGTCACAATATTTTGTATTCGGTCAAGAATCTTTTGTACTGCTGATGGAAATATGACTCTTGTTTAAAAGATTTGTTAATAATGAGTGGTCGAATTCTGACGAGAGTTGGACAGGTGGTCCGCTAACTCCTTTGGTTTGCCTTAGGGGAAAGTGGGGTCGTCACAGTTCGTACCTTCATGCAAGATTTTCAAATCAAATGCATAATATTTGTAAGTATTTCATTTTAACAACAGTTAATTACATTTATTTTTATTCATATATCTTTCATTTTCTAATATAAATTTCTATTATTTTTTCAGGACCTATCTTCCAAAAAATGGCAGTTCTTAAATAATATACACATTCTATCATATTTCAAACTATTGTTAGACAAATATTACATTTTAATTGTGTTGGTACAATTTTTTAACTTTTTTTATTCACCCTTTTATTTTCATTTTTTTCAATAATGTCAGTACCATGCATAGTACGGGTATTCACACTAGTTAATATGGCAGTAGATTATGAGGTTAATTTGAATATCAGCCCCTTGACATCCAAATAATAAAATAATTATAAGAAATTAAATCAGAAAATATACGAATACCAATGAATTAAAAGAAATAATTAAAAATTAACCTTCAAATAGCAAAAAATTTGGAACCATGTCTTCAACTTAACCTTCAATTAGAAAAAAAATTAGTTGCTCATCATTGAAACGACCCAAGCAAAAATATTGAAAATTGCAAGGGACATGCGGTCAAGAGAAAAGAACAAAAGTCGTTCTCTTTTTCCAAGGAGAAGATACAATAAAATTGTTTATTGCTTGGAAATAATAGTCAAAATAGCCAAAAAAATTTCATGGATAAGGAGTTAACTAGCAAAAAATTGTGTGTGCCTTAGAACAAGTTATGATAAAACTTAAGAAAGCTTAGTCAAAAAAAAAAAAAAAACTTAAGAAACCAAATACAACTTGGACAAATTTGTCAAGAACCCCTCTAGAGTAGTATTCGCACATTCCTGTCTGATATCCACACATCTTTACTTACAATGTAATGAAAATTAACAAGATGCGGGAAAAAATAACTTTTTCATGCAATATGTATTTGAGAAGGTATTTTGTTTTTGATAAAAAGCAAATTTCATTAACAAATTGCTAGAAATCGTCCAACACGATTTGATCTACATCACTGCACAAATGATGCACTAAAAATTACATATATGCAATTTGACAGATACAATAGATTCGAAAAATTATGAACAGATCTGAAAAATACAAGAAATTCAAGTTGTCTTCTAATAGATAGATCATTGCAACTCCCTTCTATACATCTTGCAATCGTCAAATCTACTAATTGATAGGTCATAATTTGTTGCTAAATTTATAATTATTCTCCCCTTGATTTTAGCCAAATATTATTTTAATTGTCGGATTCTACTTATATTTGGTATTTTGTACTTATTTCAGGAACGGGAATGAAAAGTGCTTAAATGAAGATTTTATAGTGAAAAACATCCGATGGTTGCACGGGGGCGCGCCTAAGTTCATTGCTCAAAAACGAAAAGTCGGGATTGATATTGGGCAATCTCCAAATCTGAATCAATTTCCTAATTTGATAGCTATCAGGACCTTCCTGATTTCGCGGGATCATCCTCAAGTGATTGGGAGAGTTTTTAGGAAATTAAATTGTGATAGGAATCTTTTTAGGAAGTTGATTGGTATCAAAATACCAACCAATTAGGAGAAAAAAAAAGGGGGGATTATGATTCGGCAGGCATGGGCTCTCTTTTGAGAGGCTAGAGACGTAAGAGCATTGTACTTGGTCTTTACTTTTGTCTCATTTAGCCGACTTTGGGGGAGAACAATTGTTTTGGTTTTTATCTTGGTCTTTTACATTTCTTCCTTGAACGGAATTTGGGAGACAACAATTGTAAGCTTCGAATAGCTTTTCCGCGTGGGTTGTTCTCCATTAATGGAGAACTAACCTTCTAATTCTAGTCAAGGGGCAACTGACGAATTGGTTCAGCAATTACTGTGAGATCTAAACCGCTTTTAATTATTTCTTGCATTTATTGGTATTCATATGTTTCCTGCTTTTAATTGTTATAACTCTTGTGTATGATTGATCAGTGCGCAATAATTAATTATTCATATAGGTTATTTTGCTAACTAGGGGTAATTGAATCCGTAATTGTTCGAATATCTCTATCTCAGTAGCAACTGGCGTAATTGGGTTTATGTCAGGGAAACATATGATCTAAATTAAACAAATCCTCGTAGCGTGTTTGTTAGTTAGGATTGGGCTTTTTTAATTATTAATGCAATCTAGAAATTAAATCCTACGGTCGTACTTAGGGTTGTTTTTGGGTTAGGAAAA
Source organism: Coffea humblotiana (assembly GCA_023065735.1). Taxonomy (NCBI): domain Eukaryota; kingdom Viridiplantae; phylum Streptophyta; class Magnoliopsida; order Gentianales; family Rubiaceae; genus Coffea; species Coffea humblotiana. Next base: position 24,655,926 of record CM041211.1, read on the forward strand.
TAGTTAACGGTCGTACCTTAACTATCGAGAAATTAAGAAAAGGTTGGTTGTTTATCGCGTGCATGACCACTATAACCAATCTACTAATAAATGTTGGAATTATCTGGGAATCGATGATCAGTGCATGAACCATTTCTGAAGCGTACCCTTAGCTAGAGTTTTCCCCATTATTTCTTTTAATTAATTATTTTCTGCAATTAATTTATTTAGTTAGCATTTAATCCTTAAACCCCCCATTTATCTTGACTCGAAAGGAAATAAATTTCTCCCCAATCTTTGTGGATTCGACCCTACTCACCGCTATATACAAAATTTGTATTTTCCTTGAGTAGGTAATTATTATTGCACAGGCTCGACACCTGTCAATTTTTGGAGCCGTTGCCGGGGTCTGGTGTCTGATTAATTTGTTTCTTTTTGAGTTCATCTTGTTTTCATTTTTTTATTTTTCTTTTTTTATATATAGTTTATGACTGCTAACATTCCGTATTTTGGTGATAGACTGGATTTTATTTCTAGAAGGGGTTATGAGACTCGTGCTTTTTCTAATGATCAATGGGCTGTTGCAAATTGTGAAACTTATTTTGCCTCAGATCATTCAACTGACATATGTCCTGCATTTCAAGATGGTCTAAGTGCTCCGATCGATACTTTTGGAGATTTTTCACCTCAATATCAAACGTGGTATGACCCTTATTCAAACGGGTATGATCAAGGATGGTGGGATGATTCCAATGTTAATTATGAACAAAGGCCAATAGATTTTCAACAGCTAGAGTCTCAAGAACCGTCATCCATGTCAGGTATGTCTCTTGAAGAAATAATTGAATTACTAGCTACTAACACATATCAACTTCAACAGGAAACACGTCAATTTCAACAGGAGACACAAAGATTTATTAAAGAGATGGAAGATGGAAGACGTGAATTGGCATCTACAATGAGCAAATTGATTTTTCCATTTTATGAAGAATTGCCCTCACAGACTAACATCGATTTTAAAGAAGATGAAAATATAATTATCCTGACAAGTGACATGGAACTGCAAGAGTCTCAAGAAGAAGAATCTAAAGATGCAGTTGAAAAGGAAATTGAAGTACAAGAAATGGAACCCCAATATCAAATTGTTCAAGTGGATGAATCCAGTGAACAATCTCCAAATGCGGTGACATCTCCTCCATTCATTAATTCTCCTGACTCTTATTCTTTAATTCCTGTTAGTGAGATTGATTTTATTATACCAGAAGATTTTGAATTTCATGACAGGAATAAGTTAAGGGTCACGATGGCAAAATATCTCGAACCAATAAATGCTCGTGATAGAGGAGTGAGGGAAGAATTAAGGTCGTTACTTGTTTGTTTGGCGCCATCTACTAGTCCATGGAAGACCGTAGCTCGTGTGTGCAAGGATTACTCTATTTACGAGGGCTGTCAGGATCATATAGAGGATGAAGCATTGAAAAAAGCCACAAGATTTTATCCTCCGTGAATAAATATGAAAATGTCTAGTAAAAAACATTAAAGAAAGGCGCTACTTGGGAGGCAACCCAAGACTCTTTGTTTTAGTTTTCTCATGTTTCTGGAATTTTTGTTAAGTGTTATTTGCGTTTAGTAATTTATTGCTTTTGGTGCAGGAAGCTGGCAGTTAGACGTGCCCACGCTAAGTGATCACGTCTAAGGAATGAAGTTTGGAATTGACGGACAGAAGACTCTCCAGTAGTTAGGCGTGTCCACGCCAAGTGGTCACGCTTAAGGAAAGAAATTTACGTCCGCGGTCAGAAGACTCTATAGTAGTTAGGCGTGCCCACGCCAGGTGGTCACGCTTAAGGAACTCAATTTTCGAAAATTGGTCAGAAGACTCTCTGGTAATTAGGCGTGCCCACGTCATGTGGTCACGCTTAAGGAACTTAATTTTTGAGAGTTGGTCAGAAGACTCGAGGGCAGTTAGGCGTGTCCACGTCTAACACAGTGCAAGTGTACATGTCTTTTGCCATCAAACTCTACATGTCTTTTGCCTCTCACCTACAGCTGTGCCACACCCCCCCTTTGATGATCACGGAAGTTTCGTTGTCCCTTTTTGCTTTGTATTTTATTCTTTATTGCTTATATTAGGAACAATGTAAGATTTAGGTATGGGGGGAGTAGTATATTGGTATTTTATTGAAAAAGTACAAGTCTAGGCATTTTTGTTGGAATTTTTTGTTTGACTTTGTCGAATTTTATCCAATTTTTGCCTATATTTATGCATACTCGTGGTTGTTACTGATTAACGATGGTTAGATGTCTCAACATTTTTATTGCTAAGATTTTACACTCTAAGGTGTTAAGTATGACATGGTTAAGTTTAAGAGTATCTTTTTGGTGAATATTTGAGATTTTGTGACTTTTGCACTTTTTGGTTAACTTCTCTAAGTATAGTAAATATTTGTCTAGCATTTTTTTATGCAAATTGGTTCAACTATTAGTCTTAGTTCTCGATATTTAAGAAATGAAGCGGGTTTGTGTGATTTTTAATTTTAATTTGGTGCTTATTTATGAATAGTATTCGGCTATACTCCGCTAGTATCGTTGCTGAGTAACCGGAGGTCTTCATCATAAGTGTCGACTTTCGCTTCAAAAAGCGACGATAGCTATGAGTATGTGGTTTTTAAGCGATGATGGCTGAGTAACCGGGCTCCTTCATGTGGCCAATGTCGGAGTTCGCGTCAAAACGCTTGAATGGCTAAAAACTAAGCATTCCCCCTGAAAAAAAAATCAATCAAGTATGGGGATATTTTAGAAAAAAAATGTGCTAATAGTGAAAAGTGTGAAAGTGTTTGAATAAATTGTTAGCCCGCTGATCCATGAATTTTAATGTTGAGATTTTGCTTAATAGTCGAACCATTTGCTTATGGATGCTGGTTGAATATTTTATATCTTTAGATTAGTTAGTCATAAATTGAAAAAGTCCTTGATCTTGAAAACTAACTGGAGAGATATTTCTTGAAAATTGCCACTAATACTTGACATATGTTTTAATTGTATCTTGGCAATAGAAGATTTGAATTATAGCCATTGTTTGAATTTGATTGCTTGATTTGTTGTTCTCATGCTTGATGACAAGCATGGTTTAGGTGTGGGGGAAATTGATAGGTCATAATTTGTTGCTAAATTTATAATTATTCTCCCCTTGATTTTAGCCAAATATTATTTTAATTGTCGGATTCTACTTATATTTGGTATTTTGTGCTTATTTCAGGAACGGGAATGAAAAGTGCTTAAATGAAGATTTTATAGTGAAAAACATCCGATGGTTGCACGGGGGCGCGCCTAAGTTCACTGTTCAAAACCGAAAAGTCAGGATTGATATTGGGCAATCTCCAAATCTGAATCAATTTCCTAATTTGATAGCTATCAGGACCTTTCTGATTTCGCGGGATCATCCTCAAGTGATTGGGAGAGTTTTTAGGAAATTAAATTGTGATAGGAATCTTTTTAGGAAGTTGATTGGTATCAAAATACCAACCAATTAGGAGAAAAAAAAGGGGGGATTATGATTCGGCATACATGGGCTCTCTTTTGAGAGGCTAGAGACGTAAGAGCATTGTACTTGGTCTTTACTTTTGTCTCATTTAGCCGACTTTGGGGGAGAACAATTGTTTTGGTTTTTATCTTGGTCTTTTACATTTCTTCCTTGAACAGAATTTGGGAGACAACAATTGTAAGCTTCGAATAGCTTTTCCGCGTGGGTTGTTCTCCATTAATGGAGAACTAACCTTCTAATTCTAGTCAAGGGGCAACTGACGAATTGGTTCAGCAATTACTGTGAGATCTAAACCGCTTTTAATTATTTCTTGCATTTATTGGTATTCATATGTTTCCTGCTTTTAATTGTTATAACTCTTGTGTATGATTGATTAGTGCGCAATAATTAATTATTCATATAGGCTATTTTGCTAACTAGGGGTAATTGAATCCGTAATTGTTCGAATATCTCTATCTCAGTAGCAACTGGCGTAATTGGGTTTATGTCAGGGAAACATATGATCTAAATTAAACAAACCCTCGTAGCGTGTTTGTTAGTTAGGATTGGGCCTTTTTAATTATTAATGCAATCTAGAAATTAAATCCTACGGTCGTATCTAGAGTTGTTTTTGGGTTAGGAAAATAGTTAACGGTCGTACCTTAACTATCGAGAAATTAAGAAAAGGTTGGTTGTTTATCGCGTGCATGACCACTATAACCAATCTACTAATAAATGTTGGAATTATCTGGGAATCGATGATCAGTGCATGAACCATTTCTGAAGCGTACCCTTAGCTAGAGTTTTCCCCATTATTTCTTTTAATTAATTATTTTCTGCAATTAATTTATTTAGTTAGCATTTAATTCTTAAACCCCCCATTTATTTTGACTCGAAAGGAAATAAATTTCTCCCCAGTTCCTGTGGATTTGACCCTACTCACCGCTATATACAAAATTTGTATTTTCCTTGAGTAGGTAATTATTATTGCACAAGCTCAACACCTGTCACTAATCAACTATTTTAATTTCTAACCGTAACAATGAAATCTATTGAAATAGATCCAAGATCCAAAAAAAAAAATTTAGATCTGACAACCATATCTAAAATAAATTCAAATCTAACAACAAAAAAGAAGAAAAAGAAAAAAAACACATAAATCTCCATAGGAATCCCAAGGAGAGTAGAAAATTTTCACTAGAAATCCCTAGGAGAAACAGAAAACTCTCACTAACAAAACTTAGGAAAGACTTTATTAGAAAAAACAAACAAAATGAAACGAGATTTATAGGAGGGAGGCCATAGTGTGTTCCCCCTTCCTAAGAGAAGGCCTTTGAAAAGAGGAGAGCAAGTAGATAGAAGTTGGATAAAAGAAGTGGTAAAGAACCCTTTGATACAGAATTATTTGAGAACATATTTTTAGACCAAGTGTCGCATTAAGCCTCTGACTCCTAATTTTCTTTCATAAAATTTTGAATTATTTTATATTCTTAAAAATACTATTGTACTTTGATTTGTTAGTGAAAATATATACATTAATTACCGCTAATTATTTCCAAAATTATGTTATTCTTTGCATTGCTATTTTTGAAAATGTTATTACAAATAAAAAGGAAATGACAATGTTTTAGACCCATACTATAGCAATTCTAACTAAAAAACACACTATTTGACATTCACACACCGTCGTCACCTTAGTATTTAATTGCATTCTAAGTGAATTTATGTTAGGGATAATTTCAGAAACTTCCCCTGAGATTTATGACTATTTCACTAGCCTCCCTCTATGTTTTAAAAATTACACTAACCTCCCTTAAGGTTAATTATCTTGTACCATTTTAAACCCAATCAATAATTACAAAGTGATATTAGGAGAAAGAAAATAATATGATTCTATCATTGCCCCTCATCTACTTTATTATTTAATCAATTTGATACCAACCCACATATTAAAGAAAAATACTAAAATTTGCTATTTATGATTGAGATCAAATCATATAATATCAAAAATTAGTATATTCTATATTTTTCACTTAATATAAGATTTAAATTACTTTTTTTAGTTACATACCCATTGTCAAACACAATCAATAATAAATAATCAAAAAATTTGTATTCAAAATATTACAGAGAACAAAGTTTAACATCATAAATATCCTTGTCAACATCTTAAGGCTAGTTGTTTAGATTTTTATGGTATTAAAATTTGCTCTTTGCAATATTTTGGTTACAATTGTTTTTAATTATTTGTTGTTGATCTTGTTTGACAATAGATTTATAACTGAAAAGAACAATTTGGATCTTTCATTAAATGAAATATATAGAATGATATACTATTTTTTATGTCACATGTAATTTAATTCCTAATGATAAATAGCAAATTTTAGTATTTTCTTTAATATTTGGACCGGTATTAGATTAATTAAATAATTTAGTAGATAAAGGGTAATAGTGCAATCATATTATCTTCTTTCTCCTAATATCACTTTTTAATTATTGGTTGGATCTAGATGTTACAAGATAACAAATCTTAAGGGAGGTTAATATAATTTTTATAACATAGAGGTAAGCCAGTGAAATAGTCAGAAACCTCAGGAGAGGTTTCTGAAATTATCCCTTTATGTTACTACATATCAATGTTGCTACTGCATGGGAACTGTAACCAAATTTGGTCGAAAATTTTGTTTGGACTCTTCACGCTATCACAATATCAACCATATGAAAGATTCAATGCACGATACTCTGCTTTAATTTACAGCAAAAGTTTGTTAGAAAAGAAATAAAATCTAAAACTCTTCTTCCATTTTGATTTGTCAGAAAAGAAATAAAATCTAAAACTCTTCTTCCATTTTGATTTGTCAAGTTCATCTAGAGGAAATATATTTTTTACCTTACAAATTTTTCTTCACTAATTTCATGGCTTCATAATATAATTCAAGTTTTGATAGAAATTGAAATTTTATACCTATATTTTTGTAGTGAATAATGGCTGCCAGTATTATTATTGTCTTACAAAGAAATTTTTTTTTTTAATTTTATTGGCTTTAGTGAATTTAGGGTCCCTTAATAGGTTTTTTTCGTAAGTTTTATATTTTAATTTTGGACTTTCTAATGGCATCATATTTGGATTCATAAATAATAGTTTTAACTTTTTATTTGCACTTAGGATTAATCTTACATAAAAGTATCTAGATGATTTTTCATGTAAGTCAAGTATTTTGAAAAGTACAATAAAAGTGAATGTATGTATGAGTTAGATGAATAAAGGTACATTTGGATGGTTGTTATTTTTGGGAGTAGCTTTAAAAAAATATTTACTACAAACATTTTTGTAAAACCAACTTTTAATAGCTATTTATAGAAATTGCTAAAGATGGAAGAATTAAACAAAATTTATATATCGAACTTATTTTTTTTAAGACTGCAATTCCAAGTTTTGATTTATCCAAAATGTCTAAAAGGTAATGAAACTAATCATGAATACTGAAAAAAGTGGAGAACGAGATTGTGAAGTTGAAGAAGGGAAATTTGTGGTTGAGGGGGAATTAAGGTTACGAGATAAGAAGAAGAGTAATAGAATATGAGGTCTAAATGGTGTAATAGGAAGGGGTATAGGATAGGGGAAAGGGAAGATGCGGCTTATGTGGTGCAAGAAACGGAATGATTGTAGAGATGGGGAAGATGAGACTGCAAGATGAGAAGGAGATATCAGAGAGTAGGAAGGGGACTGCAAGGTAAAATTACAGGCAATAGGGTAGAGGAGGGTGATTTGTGTGTTAGGTTTGTTTCTAGTTGTTTCTTTATGCTTTTTTTATGTGTGTGTATATATTTTTTTACTTGTTAGTCTATATTTGGTGTTTAAAACAAAATATTTTAACATAAATTAGCTTAAAATTACACTCTTTTAAATTGTTTGGCTTTTTGTTTTAGATAGCAGTGTTTATGACTAATATTATTGTTTGGATTTAAAATGTAAATACGTGCATAGCACGAGTCATAATGCTAGTATATAAGTATCTTAGTGACATCTTTTACTTTTTGTTTTTATTAAAATCACATAGTATGCTCTTATTCGTATTGTACCCGTAACTATGTTATTACTTTCACCAAATTAGAAGTTAAAAATATCAAAACTTTTGTATACTAATACATAAAGTATGAAATCGTGGTTCTTGTTTAGCGTTTAACATAGATTTGAAACAGTTTTCTCTAAAGTAATACATGTCAAATGAAATTGCTTTTGTTGCATAATTTTTAGCATAAATATGAAAGTGGTTGTCTTCAGTTTTAAGCATAATATTTATCATAAGTGTGGATTTTTTCACTAAAAAATTATATTTGCCATTTGTCATTATATGAGATTTTAAAAAAAAATCACCACTAAATGTCATTTAGGCCTGAGTTGAACTCGGCCAAAATCATTTTTCCTTTTTCCCTTTCTTTTGTGAGCCTAAATTTAGGTTTGGGGGCGTCTAAGCACGCGTCTAGAAATCTTCAATATCAACCAGGCAAGGTTGGACTCATTAAAATCCAACTCAATTGCCCGATTTGTGAAATTATGTTTCCTTATAGGAAGTTGGTTGCTATTTTATGGGCCTATTTGATAATTCAACTTAATGTTGAAAATTAATACACTCAAAACTTTTTGAATTCAGTTTGTTTGATAACTGAAATGTATAACCATCTCATATATTAAGTACTACTTAATTTGTGCACAAAAGTTTAAGTAAAATTTTTTTACTGAATTTTCTTAATGGATCACACCTATTACACTTCTCAAACATATTGTAGACATCAAAATTTTGTCAATTTTTTAATATTTTCTTAAATTTTTTCTGTTCAATGAATTATTTATTTTCTTGCATTTTAATGTATTTTTTTTTATTTTTACAGGTTTGTTTTAGGAAAAAAAAAACAAAACAAAATATTTTTTATTTTTGTAAATATAAAAAAAAGAAAGAAAAAAAGAAAAAGAAAATGGAGACATCATGATGCCTCCCACCATATCATTATTTTTGACCAAGGCCAAACGAAAGAAGTTTTTTGGAAGCTAGGGATTCTCTGGTCTTTTGGCTTTTGACGGACAAGGCTGGAAGCAACGGAAGAAAATTAGAAAAGGAGAAGAAAAAAGCTCTCTCAATCTGGCTGGCTCTTCATTCTCTCCCTCTCACAACTGGACAAAAAGCCGGGGAGGAAAGAAAAAGAAAGGACGGAACTCTTTCTCCCAACTCTCGGCCCTTTCTTTGGCTCCCAACAGAAAACACACGAAAAGAGGGAAAAAACTCTCCCTCTCAATTCTCTCTCTCGGCTGGGGACTTGGACAGAAAAGACGCAAGAAGAAAAAGGAAGACATTCTTGGCTCTCTGTTTGCTCTTAACCAGGACAACACACATCAACAGAGAGGACTTCAACGAAAACAAAGGCAGCAACTGGACAGTTGGAGCTGGAAATTACATCAAAACTTCAGCCAAGAGAATACAAACTTCATTGAGGTATTTCTTTTCCCTTTTTCCAGCTTTTTCTTTTTTTTTTTTATAATTAACTAGATTGAATGTACGTGTGGTTGCTTGCTCGTTGTTTTATTTTGCTGGTTTTGTTGTTGTTGTATGGGTAAAATTTGGGAATGTCATAAGTTAGATTAATGGACAGAGAAGTAATTTTTGTGTATTTATGTTAATTGTTAAAAAAAAAAAGCCAAAAATGAAGAGTTGAATTAAATTGGATTATTCTGCTTTGGTCATGTTGGATTGTAAAAGTCACAATGAGCGTGTAGTATAAATTTTATGATTTTTAGTGGTGATTGCAGTGTTTTAAAAAAAATAAAAATCGTGGCTGTAATTTGACAATTTTGCCATTTTTAATTCATTTTTTTTTTGTAAAAACTAAGTTCAAAAATGAGATTTACGCAAAAAAAAATCGAGTTGGGGTATCTATTTTGGTGAAATTTCGTAACCGAAAAAAATTGCCGGCGATCGGCAACCGGTGGCACCGTCAGTGGTAGCCATTGCCGCCAACAGAATGTTGTAGGAGAAAGTTGCAGAAGATGATTTCGGAAGCTTTGCATGATAATCTGGAAAATTTGCAGTTCAGCCCCAACTTTCAAATAATTACATTATGGCCCAAAAGCTTTTGTAATTGAACCAATCATGTCCCTATTGAGTTTTCATCTTCTTTTCATATTCTAAGTGCATTTCTAAGCATGTTGTTTTTGTGATTTGAGGGTGTAATTATATCTTAATATTTTTAAGATTTATTATTTTGATTTATGTGATTTGAGGGTGTAATTATATCTTAATATTTTTAAGATTTATTATTTTGATTGGGTTTGATAAAATAATTGGAGGTTTTGATTGAGGTTTGTTAGGTGGGTTTTGTATAAAAACCTGGGCTATTTTGTTTGGGTTTTAGGAATGAGTTTTAGTTTATTCTATTTGGATTTTTGGCTTGGGTTAGGAGGCTAGAGTCCATACATTTGTGATTGGGCTGATTTGGATAAAACTACGGGTTGGCCCATATATTTTTCTTGGACTTTTCTCTGAGCTTGGAAGGTTTTGGCCCAAATGGGAAATAAAAAGGCCCAGTGGCCCAATTTCTTAAGTGATCTAGTGATGAATTTGCTGAATAGTTCCTGTACTTTTGAATAATTGTATTGTGGCCCTAAATACTTTAGGTTTCTTTCAATTATGTCTCTAATGTAATTTCAAATAGGTCCCTAAATATTTTTTTCTTTAATTTTGACCCCGGATCTTTGTATAATTATAATTTGACTTCCAAAACTTTATTAACTTTTACAATTAGGTCCCTGATAGATTTGATTTTCTTAAATAGAAGTTACTTTATTCTTTAATTATTGATTACACTTCATTTAAGTGTTTCGATTGATTGATTTTATGTTTATTTTCATTTTTATGGTTTATGTAGACACTAAATTTTTGTCAAATTTTAATGTTTTCTTGAAATTTTTTATTTAATAAGTTATTTATTTTCTTTCATTTTAATATGCTTTTTTTCTTATATTTGCCGGTTTGTTTTAGAAAAAGAGAAAATAATAAAAACAAAAAAAATAAAAAAAATTGATTTTTGTAATAAAAAAAATAATAATAAGTGTTGGCATCATGATGATGGCACCCTTTTTTACCAAAGCAATGGCCAAAAGAAAAAAGAGGCAACGGATCCAAGAGAAGAAATTGCAAAGAAGGGCTCCTAAGATTGCCTTTAAGTCCTCTCCTTGGCCTTTTCTTTCGGGGCTCTCGATAGACAAGCAAGGAGGAAGAAAAAAAAAACTCCACTCTTTCTCCCCAGCCTCGATTTTTTTTTGTGGCTTCCAACAGATAAAGCCACAAGAGTAAGCACTCTTCACTTCCCAACTCTCTCGGCCATTTACTCCCAAAATTTCCAACACAACCTGCACAAGTTTCTTCAATAAGTCTGCACTACTAGGATCAACAAGAAACCATAACTCTCATTGAGGTATCTCCTTTCATTTTATTTCCTTTTCAGTTTTTTTATTTAATTATATCGTAAGCATGTTTAGTTGTTAATTTGTGTTTTTCTCTTGCTATTTATCGTAAGCATGTTTAGTTTTTAATTTATGTTTTTCTCTTGCTATTTTTATTATTGTTATTATCATTATTATTATTATTGTCGTTTTTTTATTTTAGAACTGTTTTGATTTAATTTAGTCATATTTGATGTTGCTTTCATTGATTTTAGTTCATAATTATGTTGTAAAAATCAGAAGGAGTTTTGTAGTATAAATTTTATGATTTTTGGTGAATGACAGGATATTTTGAAAAAAATAAAAACTTGGCTGTTTTTTGTCATTTTCGCCACTTTCGGTTCTTTTTGTAAAAACTAAGCCCAAAAATGAAATCTATATGGAAAATCGAGTTGGGATGTGTATTTTGATAAAATTTGGTGACCGAAAAATTTACCGACAACTGATAGCGATCTGTCACCGAGCAGCCATGCAAGAAAATTGCAGAAAGAACTGTGGCCATTGTAGAAGGAAGAAAAAGCTTCATCTAAGCTTTGGATGAAATTTTTGAAAATTTCACTTTTGATCCCTCAACTTTTACCTATTTACACTATAGCCCAAAATCTGGAGTAACCTGTCAATTTTGCTCCTTTAAATTTTAATTTTCTTTGGCTTGTTTAATATGATTTTTGAATAGATTATTTATGAAATTTAGGATAAATTTAAGGTTTAATAATTTTGATAGATTTATTATTTTGATTGAATTTGGTAAAATAATTGAAGTTTTTTGGGCTGAGATTTGTTTGGTTGGGTTTTAGTATAGAATCTGGTTCATTTTGTTGGGTTTTAGGAAGTGAATATTGGCTTACTTTTATTGATTTTAGCATGGGTTTGGAAATTGAAGCCCACTTTTTTTTATTGGCTTTGATGGGTAAAAGGGTTAGGCTTAGCCCGCTCCTCTCCTTTGGGTTTCAGTTGGGCTAGGGAGCTTTCGGCCAAAACAAATAAATAAAATGGCCCAAGTGGCCTGTTGAGTTAGGAAGACCAAAAATGAATTTACTATTTGATCCCTGTACTTTTACTTTATTGTATTGTGGCCCTAAATACTTTAGTTTTCTTTCAATCAGGTCCCTAATTTAATTACAAATAGGTTCTTAAACTTTATTTTTCTTTAATTTTGATCCCAAATCTTTGTGATAATCATAATTTGATCCCAAAACTTTGTTAATATTTATAATTAAGTCCTTAATATATTTGATTTTCTTAAATAGAAGTTACTTTTCTTCTTTAATTATTGATTACACTTCATTTAAGTGTTCAATTGATTGATTTCATGTGTATTTCCATTTTTATGATTTATTTGTTAATTAAATTGGTGCCTTGATGATTTTTGTTAATTTTGGAGTTAAATAGGTAAAACCAAACCCAATTAGCTACTATTTCAAGGGAGGTATATTCTTGTTTTATTTTAAATTCTCTTATGTGTGAATTTGCGTGTTTTGAGTGATTTTCTTTTAGTTATTTGGTTTTATTCGTTTTAAGTTTCATATATAAATTTATTTTTGATGATTATTTGAGAGGCATTTAAATGACAAATTGTAATAATTAGGTTATTATTTTTCATTCTTTACCTCTTTAAATTGTAATTAGGGCCTCCGAATGTAATAATTAGGTCTCTATTTGTTTGTATGCTTGCATGATTGTGTGATTACATGTTTACTCGCTTCTTTAGGATATTTGCATCTAGATATTATGCTCACATGTTATGTGCTACGTGCTCTTATATGTTTATTTGTTTTAATTTATTTATTATTTATTGTATTATGTATTATTAATACATGACGTCACCACACTAGTTTAACGTTAGTTGTGGCTTCTCCCTCTGTTTACTTGTTAGTCCAACGCTAGTAAGTATTTTTAGAAATGGGCTAGTCCAACGCTAGACTCTTAGATCGTCCGTGTGTTAGATTCATTTTGTGTGATATTCATTATATTTTCATGCATATTTTATTTTTTAGGAATTTTCTCATTTGCATGATATTTGCTATTATATTATCCTCTAACCCCTACCCTATATATGTGTTAATCATGTCATTTAGAATTGCATCTCATTTAAATTAGTTCATTTGCTTGATCATGTTAAGAGAATTATTTTTTGAACATGGATATGGGTGATTATAACTTTTTAGTTTAAATACCCCGTCGATCCCTGTATAAGAAAATTATGTCACGAGTTTTTGTTTCCCGTACCCATTATGATGCATCCCTATTTTTTGACCGCTTATATCTATGTATATAATTTAATTTTCTTTTCTTTTCATTAAATTTCATTATTTGCATACTCGTGACTCCTTCAGGAAATTATTTTGGCCTTCGCAATTAATGCGATTGGTATCAATTAAACCCTTAAATGAACATTTTTGTCCCTTTCAATATTTCATAGATTTAGATTTGCATCCATCTAGAAAACATCCAAACGTGATAAAATTAAGAATTAGATTAGGAAAATTTTGACTAAATCTCGCAACTAATTTAGATTAGGTTGAAAAGGTGCATTAGATTTGAGTTAATTGAACCTTTGCTTTCCCTTTCTTCAACCGTGACTCTCAAACTCATTTTCTCTTATTTTTCAAAAATCGGGAGTTGTCGAAAAGGGTTTTATGTTATTTATTTTATTTTATTACATTTTTATCAAAAAATATTTTTGGGTAACTTGGTACACCAAAACTCAATACCAAGTGGCGACTTCTCTTTTTCTTAAAAACCCTTTTAGACTAACTTTTGGATCCAAACTGTCGCATTTTTTTAAAAGTTCCATTTTAGATCCTTTTTCACTTATTTTTAAATAAAATCACATCTTTTGTAAATACTTATTTTCCCAAGTGGAGTCGCGAAACTGTCGCGCCCTATTTTACGCGATGGAAAATAAGTATTTACAAAAGATGTGATTTTATTTAAAACAAGTGAAAAGGACCTAGAATGGGACTTTAAAAAAATGTGACAGTTTGGGTCCAAAAGTTAGTTTAAAAGGGTTTTTCTAAAAAAAAAGAGGAGTCGCCACTTGATATTGAGTTTTGGTGCACCAAGTCACCCAAAAAATATTTTTTGATAAAAATGTATTAAAGTAAAATAAATAAAATAAAACCCCTTTCGACAACTTCCGATCTTTGAAAAACAAGAGAAAATGAGTTCGGGAGTTACGGTTGAAGAAAGGGAAGGCAAAGGTTCGATTAATTCAAACTTAAGGCACCCTTTCAATCTAATCTAAATTAGTTGCGAGGTTTAGTCAAAATTTTCCTAATCTAATTCTTAATTTTATCACGTTTGGATGTTTTCTAGATGGATGCAAATCTAAATCTATGAAATATCGAAAGGGACAAAAATGTTCATTTAAGAGTTTAATTGATACCAATCGCATTAATTGCGAAGGCCAAAATAATTTCCTGAAGGAGTCACGAGTATGCAAATAATGAAATTTAATGAAAAGAAAAGAAAATTAAATTATATACATAGATATAAGCGGTCAAAAAATAGGGATGCATCATAATGGGTACGGGAAACAAAAACTCGTGACATAATTTTCTTATACAGGGATCGACGGGGTATTTAAACTAAAAAGTTATAATCACCCATATCCATGTTCAAAAATAATTCTCTTAACATGATCAAGCAAATGAACTAATTTAAATGAGATGCAATTCTAAATGACATGATTAACACATATATAGGGTAGGGGTTAGAGGATAATATAATAGCAAATACCATGCAAATGAGAAAAATTCTAAAAAATAATATATGCATGAAAATGTAATGAATATCACACAAAATGAATCTAACACACGGACGATCTAAGAGACTAGCGTTGGACTAGCACTTTTCTAAAAATCCTTACTAACATTGGACTAACAAGTAAACGGAAGGAGAAACCACAATTACCGTTAGACTAGTGTGGTGACGTCATGCATTAATAATACATAGTACAATAAATAATATATAAATTTAAACAAATAAACATATAAGAACACGTAGCACATAACGCGTGAGCATAATATGTAGATGCAAATATCCTAAAGAAGCGAGTAAACACCTAATCACACAATCATGCAAGCATACAAACAAATAAAAGCAAATAGAGACCTAACTATTACATTCGGAGGCCCTAATTACAATCTAAAGGGGTAAAGAATGAAAAATAATTATCTAATTATTACAATTTGACATTTAAATGCCTCTCAAATAATCATCAAAAATAAATTTATATATGAAACTTAAATCGAATAAAACCAAATAACTAAAAGAAAATCACTCAAAAACACGCAAATTCATGCATAAGAGAATTTAAAATAAAACAAGAATACACCTCCCTTGAAGTAGTAGCTAATTGGGTTTGGTTTTATCTATTTAATTCCAAAATTAACAAAAATCATCAAGACACCGATTTAATTAACAAATAAATCATAAAAATGGAAATACATATGAAATCAATCAATTGAACACTTAAATGAAGTGTAATCAATAATTAAAGAAGAAAAGTAACTTCTATTTAAGAAAATCAAATCTATTAGGGACTTAATTAATAAAATTTTAGGGTCAAATTATAATTATCACAAAGATTTGTAGTCAAAATTAAAGAAAAATAAAGTTTAGGCACCTATTTGCAATTAAATTAAGGACCTGATTAAAAAAACTTAAAGTATTTAGGGCCACAATATAATAAAGTAAAAGTATAGGGACCAAAAAGCAAATTCGTTTCTGATCTTCCTAACTCAACAGGCCACTTGGGCCATTTTATTTATTTGTTTGGGCCAAAAGGTCCCTGGCCCAACCGAAACCCAAAGGAGAGGAACGGGCTAAGCTAACCCTGTTACCCATCAAACCCAATGGAAAAGAGTGGGTTTTAATTCCAAAATCCATGCTAAAATTCATAAAAATAAGCCAAGACCCACTTCCTAAAACCCAACAAAATGAACCAGATTCTATACCAAAACCCAACCAAACAAACCTTAGCCCAAAAAACTTCAATTATTTTACCAAATCCAATCAAAATAATAAATCTATCAAAATTATTAAACCTTAAATTTATCTTAAAATTCATAAATAATCTATTCAAAAATCATATTAAACAAGCCAAAGAAAATTAAAATTTAAAGGAGCAAAATTGACAAATTATTCCACATTTTG
Source organism: Coffea humblotiana (assembly GCA_023065735.1). Taxonomy (NCBI): domain Eukaryota; kingdom Viridiplantae; phylum Streptophyta; class Magnoliopsida; order Gentianales; family Rubiaceae; genus Coffea; species Coffea humblotiana. The sequence continues at coordinate 24,672,083 of CM041211.1, forward strand.
GGCTATAGTGTAAATAGGTAAAAGTTGAGGGATCAAAAGTGAAATTTTTAAAAAATTCATCCAAAGCTTAGATGAAGCTTTTTCTTCCTTCTGCAACGTTTCTGGCCACAGTTCTTTCTGCAATTTTCTTGCATGGCTGCTCGGTGACAGACCGCTATCTGTTGTCCGTAAATTTTTCGGTCACCAAATTTTATCAAAATACACATCCCAACTCGATTTTCCATGTAGATTTCATTTTTGGATTTAGTTTTTACAAAAAGAACCGAAAGTGGCGAAAATGACAAAAAAACAGCCAAGTTTTTATTTTTTTCAAAACACCCTGTCCTTCACCAAAAATCATAAAATTTATACTACAACACTTCTTGTGATTTTTACAACATAATTATGAACTAAAATCAATGAAAGTAACATCAAATATAACTAAATTAAATCAAAACAGTTCTAAAATAAAAAATGATAATAATAATAATAATGATAATAACAATAATAAAAATAGCAAGAGAAAAACACAAATTAACAACTAAACATGCTTACGATATAATTAAATAAAAAAACTGAAAAGGAAATAAAATGAAGGGAGATACCTCAATAAGAGTTATGGTCCCTTGTTAATCCTAGTGGTGCAGACTTGTTGAAGAAACTTGTGCAGGTTGTGTTGGAAATTTGGCAGTAAATGGCCGAGAGAGTTGGGAAGTAAAGAGTGCTTCCTCTTGTGGCTTTGTCTGTTGGGAGCCAAAAAAAAGGTGAGGTTGGGGAAAAAGAGTGGAGTGTTTTTTTTTCTTCCTCCTTGCTTGTTTGTCGAGAGCCCTGAAAAAAAAGGCAGAGAGAGAGGACTTAAAAGCAATCTTAGGAGCCCTTCTTTGCAATTTCTTCTCTTGGATCTGTTGCCTCCTTTTTCTTTTGGCCATTGCTTTGGTCAAAAAGGGTGCTATCATGATGATGGTGGTCATCATGATGCCACCACTTAAATTATTATTATTTTTTTTTACAAAAATTGATTTATTTTTATTATTTTGTTTTTATTATTTTCTCTTTTTCTAAAACAAACCGACAAATATAAGAAAAAAAGAACATTAAAATGTAGGAAAATAAATAACTTATTAAATAAAAAATTTCAAGAAAACATTAAAATTTGACAAAAATTTGGTGTCTATAACTTGCCCCTTTTTGTCTAGAGTTTCGAATAAATTCAAGACAAAGACGTAGACACCAAATTACTTTCCTGTTTCTGCGCCAACATTTGTCTAAAATTATTAGACAAAATGATGCAATAATATTACAGAAAACGTGACCGAAATCATGTAGAGTTGTTTACGTATTCCGCCATGGGAATCAAGTCAAACGTAGTTCAAATCTTAGTAAAGTACAATGAAACGAGTGCATTGACCATCTATGATCTTTGCAAAGTCGAAAAAGTCTGAATTCTCAGAACTTCTAAACATGAAACACAAAATGACTGAAAAAACACAATTGTTAATCAAAACGGTCAAGAAAAGTAAACTGTCACAATTAGAAAAAGATGCACGGAGAGATGCAGTTACGCTCCAAGCAGGGGGCAAAAAGTGTGCGTGGTGGACGCTGAAACTCACCAACAGAAAATTAAATTTGAACTTTTGTTCTGTCAAGAAGGGAGATAGAAGGGTGCGCGGTGGACGCTGAGACTCACCAACAGGAAATTAAATTTGATCTTTTGATTTGGATTGTTCAATGGAACTGAATCCAAACCAGATGCCTATCAAGAGAATGAAAATATGCTCGAAACCCAGATAATGAGTGGGATTAAACTTGAGCTCACATAACTAGCGGAAGAAATGAAAACACAAGTTCTATGCTATTGAACTGAAAGATCTGAATGCATGTTGTCCAAAAGGTAATAAACCAAGACAAACTTATTTGGTGGGCTTACAATTTTTCTTGATTTTTTGAACTTTAAAAGAAGGAAAATAATGATTCTTCTTTTCTTTCTTCAGAAATGTACAGCGAAACTTGGAACTCAATCCTTCTACCGTTTGCCCCAGTGTAAATCATACTCAACTGAACTAGTATTGTGTCACATAATTTTTTCCTGCAAAAAGGAAAAAAAGGAAAGGAACAACTGTGATCGAAACAATGCCATGTGATCCCTTTGCCTTGAGAACCGTGTAAACATGAGTTTCAATATCGACAAATCGCTCTCTTAGATTTGGTACCTTTACAGAATCTTTGCAACTTTCTAATGTCAACTGTCCATACTGTATTATCATAGGACTTTCAATTTCATGACTCTTTTGGGATAAATTATAGGGGACTGTCTTTTGAATGAGATTTAAAAAATAAGAAATATAAATAATTAAAAAATGTATTATTTATCATGTAATAATACTGATATGAAATAAACAATGATACATAATAAATAAATAAACTAATAAATAGAATAGTAAAATAAAATTGTTAAACTTATGAACATGGATCCAAGGATCAAAAGTTGGATAGATGTTTAGAGGACGGCTTTTGATGAAGAAAAATGCTCCATCTGACTCCTTCAACATCAATCATTTTGGAATTCAATGTCGGCAGAAGAGCAACAGTATAAAAGAGACCCAAATCAACATAGTCACCAGTTTTCAGATCTCAGCATCTTCTTTTGCGTTCATGATCCTCTTGTATTCCAAAACCCTACCTCAGCGCCCTTTCGGGTTTTCACTAAAATTGCCCCTACCCCTTTTCTTTTTTCTTTTTTGTTTTGTTTTTGTTTTTGTTTTTTATTTTTTTTAGAAGATGTCCTTTCAGGTTTTCACCATGAGATGTAGACAAGACAATTTTAACTCCAACTGTATCAATCCAGTCATATTTTTTGAGAATTTGTGACATCAGTGAATCAAACATCTCTGATATATTTCAGAAAAATTGTATTTATATCATTTGTCAATTGATTAAGAAAAATTTTCCTCAAAATACTGCAAAAGATGAAAGTCGACAATTTTGGCTCTTATGATTAGGATCGGATAGAGTAGTAAAGAAAAGGTTAAGATTTGAAAGGATTAACAGTGGATCATAGATGAATTTGCAATCATTTGAGATAACATTCTTTCGAAAACTTGCTCTAGTCTAGGGTTGGAAAGAGACAAAATTTGCCCCAATTTAATTCTAACCCTATTTTCTTTTTTTTTATTTCTTTCTTTCTATTTTTTTTCTTTTTCTTTTTTTTTTACAAAATTACCCCATTATAGGGTTAGCGGTTTTAAAGGATTGTCAAACGAAAAGGAAAGGTGGTTCTGAAAAGTCGAAAGTAAAAAGTTAGGGATAAGATATCGAAATGAAAAAATGAGAGGAAATATGCCTAAAATCCGTCTCTTGCAATATTATTTAAAAATTTTTTTTATGAAATGAAAAACTTTTTGCACATATTTGCATTGATTGGTTGGGGAAAAACTTGACCGTCAATTTCCGTAAGGATAAGCGCTCCTCTGGATAACACTTTCTTAACAATGAATGGTTCTTACCAATTGGGAGCAAACTTCCCTTTAGTCTCATCTTGCATTGAAAGAATCCGTTTCAAAACCTTATTACCAACTTCAAACAAAGGGGGCTTGACTTTTTTGTTGTAAACTCGAGCCATTCGTTGCTGATAACATTCTCCATGATAGACGGCATTCAACCTATTTTCATCAATCAGAGACAACTGCTCCTGACGTTCTCTGACCCTTTCAACTTCTTCTACCTGAGCTTCCATCAGAATGCGTAAGGAAGGAATTTCAATTTTTGCAGGCAATACTGCTTCCATTCCATACATAAGAGAGTAAGGAGTTGCACTAGTAGAAATTCTGATCGTAGTTCTGTACGCCATCAGTGCATAAGGCAGTTTCTCATGCCAATCCCGGTATGCTTCAATCATCTTACGAATGATTTTTTTCAAATTTTTATTTGCGACTTCAACGGCTCCATTTATCTGAGACCTGTAAATGGCCGAATTTCGATGTCTAATCTTGAACTATTCACATAATCCATCCACCATATCATTATTGAGATTCTTGGCATTGTCGGTGATCAATGTTTCTGGTACCCCAAAATGACATGATATTATTTCTCAAGAAATCCGACACTACTTTCTTAGTTACATGCTTATAGGATGTGGCCTCAATCCACTTGGTGAAATATTCAATCGCTACTAAGATGAATCGATACCCATTTGAAACAGGAGAATCAATAGTTCCGATAACATCCATTTCCCAGATCGAATATGGTCATGGAGCAGTCATATTATGCAATTCTGTAGGAGAAGCACGTATAACATCACCATACATTTGACACTTAACACACTTTCTAACAAAATCTACACAGTCATGTCCCATGGTAAGTAAAAAATATCCTATTCTCATAATCTTCTTAGCCAGTAGATGTCCATTCATGTGTGGCCCACAAATTCTACTATGCACTTCCTTCATCATATAATCAATTTCGTCTTCATTGATGCATCTGAGAAGGCCCAAATCATATGTTTTCTTATATAGCACTTCTCCATTCAAGAAGAATCTTGATCATATTCTGCGTAAAAAACTTTTTACAACAGGATCAGCATCAGGGGGTAGGATCCCTTTTTCATGAATTCCTTAATATCATTGTACCAGAAGTGACTATCAGAGGCCCTTTCTGTAACCAGGCAATGCGCTGGTCTATTTTGAAATTGAATCTGTATAGGTTCAATCACCAACTCATCTAGATGTTGGATCATCGAAAACATAGCTAAAGCATCAGCAAAGGCATTACGAGTGCAGGAAATATGTCAGAATTCCAAATTCCTGAATTTGTTGGTCAAGTTAAGCAAACTACAATGATACAACATGATTTTTGAATCCCGAGTTACTCACTACTTAAGCTTCTGATGCACAAGTAAATCGAAATCATTGAATGCTATCAGGTCCTTGATCTCCATGTCCAATGCTATTTTCAATCCAAAATGCAAGTTTCATACTCAGCCATATTGTTGGTGCAAGGAAATCGTAATTTGACAGTAGCAGGATAGTGTTTCCCTTCAGGTGACACTAAAATTGCTCCAATTTTAGCTCCAAAAGAATTTGACGCACCATAAAAAAATAACCTCCATCCAAGATACTGCTCACTCATGTTCTCAACTGCTCCAATGAATAGAATTTCTTCATCAGAAAAGTAAGTATGCAATGGCTGGTAATCATCATTTCTTGGATTTTTGTCAAATGATCCACAATGGCTTGACCTTTGACTGCCTTTTGTGTTGTGAACACAATGTCGAATTCGGAAAGGATCATTTGCCATTTAGCCATACGTCCCGTCGGCATCGACTTTTCTAACAGGTATTTTAGAGGATCAGAACCAGAAATCAAATAAGTGGTATAATCGAGCAAATAATATCGCAACTTCTGAGCTGCCCATGCTAAAGCACAACAACTCCTTTTAAGGAAAGAATAGTTTGTCTCATATGCTGTAAATTTCTTATTCAGATAGTAGATGACTTGTTTTTTCTCCCAAACTCGTCATACTGTCCCAGAACGCATCCGACAGTCTCATCAAGAATAGACAAATACATAATTAGAGGTCTCCCTGGCTGAGGTGGTACTAAAACGAAGGATTTAACAAGTAATTCTTGATTTTAACAAAAACTTGCTGACAATCTTCATTCCAATCCATCGGCGCATTCTTTTTCAACAGTTTGAACAAAGTCTCACAGGTAGAGGTTAACTGTGCAATGAATCGGTCAATGAAATTGATCTTTTCAAAAAAAACTCTTCACATCTTTTTGAGTTTTTAGAATAGGCATATCTCGAATTGTTGTTATTTTCGCAGGATCTATCTCTATGCCCTTTTCCTGACAATAAAATCTAATAATTTGCCAGTTGGGGCTCTAAAAGCACATTTCGCGGGATTAAATTTCAAATTATATCTTCTTAACCTCTCAAACAGCTTCTTTAAATCAACCAAATGATTCTCGACCTTCTTGGATTTAATTATGATATCATCTACATAAACCTCTATCTCTTTGTGAATCATGTCATGGAACAAGGTAGTCATGGTTCTCTGATACGTAACTCCAGCATTTTTCAACTCAAAAGACATCACTCGATAACAAAAAGTTTTCCATGGGATAATAAAGGAAGTTTTCTCTCTGTCTTTTTCTGCTATTAAGATTTGATGATATCCAGCAAAATAATCACTAAAAAATTCAATCTCGTGCCCAATAGTATTGTCCAAAAGAATATAAATATTTGGCAAAGAAAAATCATCTTTCGGACTGACCTTATTCAAATCTCTATAATCAATACATACTCGCATCTCACCAAAATTTCTTAAGCATTGGCACCAGGTTCGAGAGTCAAATGGGATAATGAGACACCACGATTATCTTGGCATTGAGCTGTTTCACAATTTGTTCTTTTATTTTAAGACTCATTTTTGGTTTGAATTTACGTGTCTTCTGCTTTGCAGGTAAAATTCTTGGATCAGTTGACAACCTGTGAACCACTATATTTGTAGAGATTCCCTGGCATATCATCGTATGACCATGCAAACACATCCTGAAATAGCATTAAGAATTCAATCATTTCCTCCTTCTGTTTCTTATTCAAGTAAATGCTGATTTTAATCTTTTTAATTTTTGTTTCAGTGCCAATATTGATGATTTCTGTTTCTTCTAAGTTGGGTTTGGCTCTCTCTTCATACTGTTTTAAATATTTTGAAATGGATTCAAATTCTTTCTCATTATCGCTCCCGTTTTGAATTTTCAATTACATGATTTCAAGTTCATGAGAAATATCGAGATTACAACCATCGAATTCCAAAATAGTGGCATCCAAAGGGTCAGAGGATTTTATTTGTGGCCATCTGAAAATAATATAGAACATATGTAATAAATAAATAGGAAATACAGAAGACTTCTTCCATTTCATTGAATTCAAAATGCATCGAGACTTCACAAAAGACAAATATACAGATATGATTGTTATTTAAAAACATATCTAACCTAAACAAATTACACTAACTGAAATGAGAAAAAAAAATGAAAGCAATTTCTTTTAATAAAAGATCCAGACTATGGCTTTATCTGGATATGAATATAGATAAAAGACAATTCTCTTAAATTTACCAAAACTCCCTTGAGAGGGAAGATAACTAACAGTCTAATTTTGAATGGCTTCTTCGGTAATTGACAAAAATTCTGAATTCTCTGGTGGCTCCTCCTCACAAGTGGCCCCGACAAATAATTGAGATAAGTCCAATTCAACCTCCTCAACAGGATCCTCCTTCTCTAACAGAATTACCTTTGACGAGCGAGAAAAGGTGTGATATAGCGGGTGGGACATATAAGACAGCTTGCTTACCCTCCTTTTTAGTTTGTTTTCGCGCTTGCATTCTCTTCTATTCTTGGCAGTTGGATGAAATTCCAGTCCAAATGTATTTTTTTTGCGTCTGGATCTCTATTGACTTCAAAATTCCTTGCAATTTCCGTCCAAGATCTTTTCCTATTTCATATCTGTCTCGGATCATCTTCCTAGCCATTATAATACTAACTTCTGGCAAGTTTAATTTAGTCAGCGACTTATCTCTAGATACCCATCCCACAAAGACGATGTCAGCAACATGATGGGATGGAATTGGAGTCCTTCTTCTGTCTTCATCTTTGCACTTTGCATCAATGATCATGGTACAATCATCTTCAGCAAACACAGTAATAATCTGATCATTCACAATAAACCTCAACATTTGATGCAGAGAAGGTGGCACTGAGTTGGAAGCATGTATCCAAGGTCTTCCAAGTAAGATATTGTAAACACTGGAGAAGTCCATCACTTGGCAAGTAATTTGAAATTGAGTAGGACCTATCTCCAATACCAGATCCATTTCACCCATAGATTCCCTCCTTGAACCATCGAACCCTCTAACCACAGTTGCAGATGGACGGAGTTTAATGTTAAGAAATTCAAGTTTAGTAAGAGTGTTCCATGGACAGATATTCAACGCTGACCCATTGTCCACCAAGACTCTCGGCAACAGCTTTCCGTTGCAGCAGACTGATATATACAAGGCTCTGTTATGCTCAATCCTTCTGCAGTCAGATCATCATCGGAGAAGACGATCTGATTAGTAACAAGTATATTTTTCACAATGTTAGAAAATTTATCCACGGGGATATCTTTAGGGACTTGAGTTTCGTTCAGGGTTTTGAGAAATGTTTCTCTATGTAGTTCGGAGGTCAAGAGAAGATTCAAAAAAGAAATCTGAGCAGGCATCCTATCCCAATTGTTCTACTATTTTATACTCACTTCTCTTTAGTATCTTTAAAAAATTCACAACTTCATTTTCAGGCACAAAAGGTTTGGGCATCGAAGATTTAACCTTGCCCCTAAACTGAACATCAATTTCGAAGTTTTTCATAATTCTCCCAGAAGTGGTAATAGTAGATACCTCTTCCTTTAAACATTTTTTATCTCCAATCAATAGAATAGACTTCTCGTAGTTCCATGGCACCTCTTGCAAGTTATTGACATGCATTTGTTCAGAAAATTCGAGAACGACAAGCTCTAATATACCCCATTCAAAAAATGGTAGATCTAGGATAAAAGGAGCTTTAGAATTGTCAAATTCGGAAGGCCCTCCTCCTATTATAAATGGTTCCCTCTTTCTCAAACACAAAAAATTTTAACTTTTTCTCAACATTATCATTAGTTATGGACTCTTCGGTAGATAGCAGTTTTCTTATTCTCGCATGGTCAGTTTCTATTACACTAAACACCTCAGTTTCATCTACAATATAGTGAGTGGGATCGACAAAATCTTCATCAGTGATAATAATCCCCACAGTGCTCCCATGCTCAGGTAAAGATTCTTACTGACATTCGGTCCCTGCTCTCCCTTTCTTTTAAGAAGGATATCTCCAGAATTAATCATGTCCTAAATGTTATGTTTTAAACCCCAACAATTACCAGTGGTATGACCTGGACTTTCCAGAATGATAAGCATAGATTGTTTAAGGATCATAACTGGCAGGAGGACCTTTGGGATAGAGTTTGGGAGAAATAGTGCCAATTTTTTTCAACTGCTTTTAATTACTCATACAATTGATCAATAGGTCGGCCCAAATTGGTAAAGTTCGAAATTGTTTCTGACTTTGAATTTCGCTGATTTGAAAAGGATTTTGAGAAGGGTTATTATTTTGCAAGGTTAGTCTAGGATAATAAATGGGACGGGAATGATTTTGAAAGATAGGTTGTGGGGTTGGAGGTAACGGTGACGTATTCAAATGACTTGGTCGGGAATGATGAAATTGGGTAGTAGTGTGATAAACTGGTTAAGGAATGGTGTAATATGGGTAAGGAGCAGAATATGTGGGATGGTTTCGGATTTTGGGTCTGAAAGACGAGCATTGATCCCATGTAAAAGCAGTTTTTCCTTTCTTCTTCTTGAATGAGAGTTTTTTTCCACTGTTGCTTTGATTTTGTAGAGCATCCAATTGCAACTTTAATGCAGACACATTAACAATCTTTCCTGTTTTGACAAACTTATCATACTCCTCCAATTTGTTAATGATAGCAGCAAATGAACTTCCAGTCATGCGAAAGATCTCTTCAAAGTATGGTGGATCATGACCCTTAATGAAAGTACGAACAATCTCCTCCTTAGTCATAGGAGGCTCCACTTTGGCAGCTAATTTTCTCCACCGCTTTGCGTAAGTTTTGTGATTTTTCGATGGTTTTCTTTTCGTACCCTCCAGTGTTGTACGTGTCGGTGCCAACTCACAGTTAAATTTATATTGCTTCACAAAATCTGTTGACAGATCCAACCAGGTTTTGACCTCTTCAGACTTCAAATTTGAATACAATCTAGAGCAACTCCCTCCAAACTTTCCGAAAATAGACGCACAAGCAAATTTTTATCATCTACGGGTTTTACTAACTTGTTGGCAAAAATCTTAAGATGCGTTTTAGGATCTTCAGTTCCATCATATTTGTTTGAATTTAGGGGTTTTGAATCTCAACAGTAGCTGAATATCTGAAAAAAATCACAAATCATCGTAGTCCAATCCACTATGCCTGCTCAATCCTTGATTCTTTTTTATAAAATCATCGAATCGATCCAACCTTCTTAATAGATTTTGTCAATAGGCGCAGGTTGTTCCTCCAGTGCCGCCTTTCCCTGAGATGCGGTATCCAGTACAAAAGGTTCTGTAATGTGGTGGTGGGATCCCTAAGGGTTAGGGAGGATGTTCAGATTGGTTTGTGGATGGGTTTTGAGAGATTTGGTTATTGGTTGGATTCAACAATATATAATTCGGATGCATATAGGAAATGTTTGAATTTAGTCGGGTAAAGGTATTTTCAAGAGGATTAGCGAAGGAGGGAAGAAAAGTTGTTTGAGTATTGGATGTGTGGGGTGGTTGATGGTCTTGTCTAGATAGGTGATTATTAACAGGTTCTTGGTCGTTCGGGATACCACCACCACTGCTGTTTGAGACTAACTGATCAATTACACGCCTTTGTGCTGCCATTTCAGTACTTAACTCATTGAACTTGCCAAGTACCTCACTTAACTGAGCTCCCAATGTTGTGAAGTCCAGTGATGTAACCCATAGCAGATCTTTCTGAAGTTTCTGGCACTGAACTCATGTTTACAGGCTGTTTCAAGATTCTAATTGCGGATCTGGTGATGATGGGGCTTTTTCAGGTAGTTATTGTGAGAAATACCTGAGAGGTTAAAGGAGAAACTGGTTCAGAAATTTATTCTTGACTAGACCTGCCGAACTTTTATTTCGAAAGAAAGAAAGAAAGAAGAAAAAAGAAAAAAAGAAAAGAGTTAGAAAATATTAAAATAATTCCGATGCATGTTCTATGGGGGAGTCTTTTTCTGGCAATGGTAGGCCTAAAATGATGCAAACCTTCGAAATGAGACCTGTTCACCAAACCTGTGTTTTCGAAAATAACCTTGCAAAAGATAAGGATCATTTCATTAATAAACTTCAAAATCACATACATCATCTATATCATCACATAGCAGATCTTTCTGAAAGTTTCTTGGCACTGAACTCATGTTTACAGGCTGTCTCAAGATTCTAATTGCGGATCTGGTGATGATGGGGCTTTTCAGGTAGTTATTGTGAGAAATACCTGAGAGGTTAAAGGAGAAACTGGTTCAGAAATTATTCTTGACTAGACCTGCCGAATTTTATTTCGAAAGAAAGAAAGAAAAGAAGAAAAAAGAAAAAAGAAAAGAGTTAGAAAATATTAAAATAATTCCGATGCATGTTCTATGGGGGAGCCTTTTTCTGCCAATGGTAGGCCTAAAATGATGCAACACCTTCGAAATGAGACCTGTTCACCAAACCTGTGTTTCGAAAATAACCTTGCAAAAGATAAGGATCATTTCATTAATAAACTTCAAAATCACATACATCATCTACATCATTTCTCGAAATTGATTTCGTACAAGATTATTAAACTTTTTTCAATTTATCTATCACAGCGTCTTTTGACTCTCTAGAATAGGAATTCTGCATGTGTTCAGTTTGATTATGCAACCTGCCACACTTTTATTTCAACTTCTGGTGTTTTTCTTACATTTCTTCACACAGTCTTTTATTCTTCTCTGCCAGACCCTTATTCACTTCCACAAATTGCCTTAATTGTACATTTTCTCTGTCCTTCACCTCAATGATAGCATTAATTTCTTGATTTCTTCGGACTGTTCTATCAATGGTTGCTCAACATTTAGATTCTCTGAGCCACTCCTCGTATTGAGGGGTAACTAAAGCCATCTGCTTGAGTTGTGGAACAAAAGCGATTTCCTCATCGTCGGACAATGTTCCCCAGGCTTCAACAATTGGCATTTTCATCGGAATTTTATCCGGACAGATCCCTTTGTCAAAACTGATGGTGAAATCGGTCAAATCAGGTGTGAGTGGTACCCTTTAATGCGCCCTAACTGTTGAGAAACCTTTTTGGAGTGTATGCCATGATGCCTTGAGTTTTCCAATAGCGGTTATAATCTGAATGAGTTGGTGCGCAGAGCGGGGTTGTAACAGTCGGTCCAGTCCAATACCCATCTAATCTTTTGATTTCCTCGGACTGTTCCATCAGTGGTCGCTCACATTAGATTCTCTGAGCCACTCTTCGTATTGAGGGGTAACTACAGCCATCTGCTTGAGTTGTGGAACATAAGCTATTTTCTCATCGTCGGACAATGTTCCCCAAGTTTCGACAATTGGCATTTTCATTGAAATTTTGTCCGAATAAATCCCTTTATCAAAAACGTATGGTGAAATCTGTTAAATCAAGTGTGAGTGGTACCCCTTAGATGCGCCCTAAACTGTCTGAGAAACCTTTTGGAGTGTATGCCATAATGCCTTAAGTTTTCAATAGCTGTATAAAATTGATGAGTTGGCGCGCAGAGTGAGGTTGTAACAGTCGATCCAGTCCAGTACCAATATATCTTTTGATCCTGCACTACTAGGGATGACAACGGAGACGGGCACCTGCGAGCACCCGTCCCGCGGGGTGACAACGGGGACGGTCACCTGCGGGTACCCGTCCCGCGAGGGGTCATTGGGGTGGGGGTGGGGGAATTTTTTTCCCCCGTTTAGAAACGGGGCGGGGGACGGGGGTATAGTCCCCTCGCCCCACCACCCGTTTGAAAGAAATATATATATACATAATATATATATAATGATATTATCAATATACTACTAATTATGCATGTCTATTAATTTTTTTTTTACTTATTTATACTAAATTTATTAATACATTTGTGTTAAATTCCTAACTACACTTAATACGATAACACTTTTTTCTAAAAAAAAATACAATAATAATTAGTGATTTTATTTGTATCAAAAATGAAAACTTGATTATTTGTTTTATCATATTAGATTGTATTCAAATAACCTTTGTTTAATTATTTTTATGAGTTTCAATTATGAAATTACAACGAATAATATTTGGTGATGTGTTGATATTTTAGTATTTGATTATTTGCTCAAATTTAATTATAATAAAATTATATAATAAAAAATTTTTAACCCCACGGCTGCCCTCGCGGGGAAGCAGGGCTGGGCAGGGGTGAGGCGGGGGAGGCCAGAGGTGGGGGACGGGGGCGGGGACGGGGGGAATTAAAATGCAATGGGACGAGGGTTGGGGGATGTGTCCTCCGCCCCATTGCCACCCCTAAGCAATACCCTCAGAAAGTTCAACCATTCTGATGCATTTCTTGGCAGATTGCTTCTGTCGATTCTCTTATGATGGGTAACTATCCAATTATGCTCAATCAAAGGTAGACCATCAGGAGCAGGCAAATGTCTCTGAAAGTGTTCCATGACCCATATATGCAAGATTCGATTTGACTCATAAAAGAATTTTTGACCTCTTTTGACAATTGGTACATGCAACAAAAATATCATCCAACACGGGTCGGTACTATAGAGGCTCGTCGAGTCTTAATCCCAAAAAAACAAGTTAGACAAGAGTTTAGTGATTTTGAAACCAATTTTCTTATCTTTTCTAGGAAACAAATAAATGCCTCCTATCACAAGTCCACACACCAGTGGCCTCTTACATTCCCATGTTACCTTAAATGTAAATGAAAAAATCTTTCGAATGCTTATCAAATCCGTCTTTCATTGTGAATCTGTCAACAAGAATTTACATCTATGTTTTGATCTAATTCTCCCACTACAGACTCTTTTAATCCAGTAAAATGACAGAATTCGATCTTGTCAGAAGAAAGCGGAAATTTCACTGTTGTACCCTTTACTTACAAAATTCAGAAGACCGGCTATCTCTTCAATTGTCGGAGTCAGCTCCTTGTTTCTTATCCTAAATGTTGAACCGTTGGGATCTCACAGTTGAATTAAAGCTTCTACCAAACACCCATCTGATTCAATGTCTATGAAATCTCCAATTGGCCCGAGGTAGGAGGCAACCTGATTTGATCTCACTAAAAGAGAGCAGCCCCGGCCATCTTTGAGCCTTCATTGGAACCCTAACAGTTGACTGATTCGTTAAGATCTATTCATCTGGAACACGTAACCTCGGTTAAATAATCTTACCTACAGGTCTCACTTCTCCAGTTTTACAAAAATTTAAACATGAAATATCCCATAGAGGGTTAGTTATCTAGGGAAAACAAGGTTGGTACATTCCTAAAAATGGGATTCCCTAAACGGCATTCTCTCTAGGATTAATGCATGATGCCAATTTATTTAAAACAATTAAATATGCAATTTGAAATGAAATATGAACCTAAAGGGAATTCTTTGTTGTGGCCAGGATGGGGCTAAAATGATGTGCAATTATTAACCTACGAATGTAATATATTGAAATTTAAACGTGTAATAACCTATCTCGGAGGGTAGGTTCTAAAAAGAGTATCATACCAGAACTCTTATTCTTAAGGCTTATAAATGCAATAGAATAAGAAACAAAGAATAGTTAGTTCAATGATATATGACACATAACACATTGAAACAAACAAAAATAATAGAAGGCAATTAAAGCAAAAAGGGTGTAATCTCTCCCCTCGTGCCTAGTGTTTCTATTCGGATAAGGTTGACTCTAATTTAGGCCAATTTTCTATCATAGATGAGTGAGGTTGGACTCACAATGCATCTAAACTCGATAAAGTTTAGGTTCCCAATCCTTCAGACAAAAGGGCGAAGGGTCATCAAGTCCAAATCCCTTGGTCGGTGGCTCGAAGTGATTCCCTAGACATTGCTACGTGTACGTCGTGCCACGGCCATATGTGCAAGTGAATCGATCCTAATCCTAATAAGGAAGAGTGGTGTGACAACCACTAAAAAAAAAGAAAATAAGATGTAGGGTTGTAAATAAATAGCGTATGCACGTATGAAGTGCTCTTTTGAGAGGGGATTAACATTAAATACATGTGAAGGCTCTAAAATAATATTTTTCACCCCCAAATGCAAAGCGCAATATGAATAAGTAAATAAACAAAAGTAAATAATTAAACCATTCATCACATACACGAGGAACGATGAAAGAATACGAGTATGAAATGTAAAACATCCTAAAAAAATGCAATTTAAAACATCCAAATATGATAAATAAAAGGGTTAAAAGGAGAAACGACAACTAAACCAAGTGCTTGGAATCTCTAGCATCCCCAGTGGAGTTGCCAAGCTGTCGCGCCCCATTTTTCGCGATGGAAAATAAGTGTTTACAAAAGATGTGATTTTATTTAAAAATAAGTGAAAAAGGATCTAGAATGGGACTTTATGAAGTGTCTAGTGTTGGACTAACCCATTTCTAAAAATCTTACTAGTGTTGGAGTAGCAAATAAACGGAGGGAGAAACCACAACTAACGTCAGACAAGTGTTGTGACGTTATGCATTAATAATACATAGTACAATAAATAATACATAAATTAAAATAAATCATATAAGAGCACGTAGCACATAACACGTGAGCATAATATCTGGATGCAAATATTCTAAAGAAGCGAGTAAACACGTAATCACACAATCATGCAAGCATACAAACAAATAAAAACAAATAGAGACCTAACTATTACATTCGGAGACCCTAATTACAATCTAAAGGGGTAAAAAATGAAAAATTATAACCTAATTATTACAATTTGACATTTAAATGCCTCTCAAATAATCATAAAAAATAAATTTATATATGAAACTTAAAATGAATAAAACCAAATAACTAAAAGAAAATCACTCAAAACACGCAAATTCACACATAAGAGAATTTAAAATAAAACAAGAATATACCTCCCTTGAAGTAGTAGCTAATTCGGTTTGATTTTACCGATTTAACTCCAAAATTAACAAAAATCATCAAGGCACCAATTTAATTAACAAATAAATCATAAAAATGAAAATACACATGAAATCAATCAATTGAACACTTAAATGAAGTGTAATCAATAATTAAAGAAGAAAAGTAACTTCTATTTAAGAAAATCAAATCTATTAGGAACCTAATTATAAAAATTAATAAAGTTTTGGGGTTAAATTATAATTATCACAAAGATTTGGGGTCAAAATTAAAGAAAAATAAAGTTTAGGGATATATTTGCAATTAAATTGGACCTGATTGAAAGAAATCTAAAGTATTTAGGGCTACAATATAATAAAGTAAAAGTACAGAGACCAAACAGCAAATTCGTTTCTGATCTTCCTAACTCAACTGGCCGCTTGGGCCATTTTATTTATTTGTTTGGGCCAAAAGATCCTTGGCCCAATCGAAACCCAAAGAAGAGGAGCGGGCTAAGCCTAACCTTTTTACCCATCAAACCCAATAGAAAAGAGTGGGTTTCAATTCCCAAACCCATGCTAAAATCCATAAAAATAAGCCAAGACCCACTTCCTAAAATCCAACAAAATGAACCAGATTCTATACCAAAACCCAACCAAACAAACCTCAGCCCAAAAAACTTCAATTATTTTACCAAACCCAATCAAAATAATAAATCTATCAAAATTATTAAACCTTAAATTTATCCTAAAATTCATAAATAATCTATTCAAAAATCATATTAAACAAGCCAAAGAAAATTAAAATTTAAAGGAGAAAAATTGACAGATTACTCCAGATTTTGGGCTATAGTGTAAATAGGTAAAAGTTGAGGGATCAAAAGTAAAATTTTCAGAAAATTCATCCAAAGCTTAGATGAACCTTTTTCTTCCTTTTGCAACGTTTCTTGCCACAGTTCTTTCTGCAATTTTCTTGCATGGCTGCTCGGTGACAGACCGCTATCGGTTGTCCATAAATTTTTCGGTCACCAAATTTTATCAAAATACACATCCCAACTCGATTTTCCATGTAGATTTCATTTTTGGGTTTAGTTTTTACAAAAAGAACCGAAAGTGGCGAAAATGACAAAAAACAGCCAAGTTTTTATTTTTTTCAAAAACACCCTGTCCTTCACCAAAAATCATAAATTTATACTACAACATTCCTTGTGATTTTTACAACGTAATTATGAACTAAAATCAATGAAAGCAACATCAAATATGACTAAATTAAATCAAAACAGCCCTAAAATAAAAAACGACAATAATAATAATAATGATAGTAACAATAATAAAAATAGCAAGAGAAAAACATAAATTAACAACTAAACATGCTTATGATAAATAGCAAGAGAAAAACACAAATTAACAACTAAACATGCTTACGATATAATTAAATAAAAAAACTGAAAAGGAAATAAAATGAAGGGAGATACCTCAATGAGAGTTATGGTCCCTTGTTAATCATAGTGGTGCAGACTTGTTGAAGAAACTTGTGCAGGTTGTGTTGAAAATTTTGGGAGTAAATGGCCGAGAGAGTTGGGAAGTGAAGAGTGCTTCCTCTTGTGGCTTTGTCTGTTGGGAGCCAAAAAAAAAAAAAAGCCGAGTTGGGGAGAAAGAGTGGAGTGTTTTTTTTTTCTTCCTCCTTGCTTGTCTATCGAGAGCCCCGAAAGAAAAGGCCGAGAGAGAGGACTTAAAGGCAATCTTAGGAGCCCTTTTTTGCAATTTCTTCTCCTGGATCCGTTGCCTCTTTTTCTTTTGGCCATTGCTTTGGTCAAAAAGGGTGCCATCATGATGCCACCACTTAAATTATTTATTTTTTTTTTTACAAAAATCGATTTTTTTATTTTTTTTGTTTTTTTGTTTTTATTATTTTCTCTTTTTCTAAACCTAAAACATAAATGCAAAAAAAAAAAAAAAAATAAAAAAAAGGCAAACATAAGAAAAAGGCACATTAAAATGCAAGAAAATAAATAACTTATTAAATAAAAAAATTTCAAGAAAACATTAAAATTTGACAAAAATTTGGTGTTTATAGTTTATTTGTTAATTAAATTGATGCCTTGATGGTTCTTGTTAATTTTTTGAGTTAAATAGGGTAAATCCAATTCCTCATTAGCTACTACGTCAAGGGAGGTACCTTATTGCGTCATTTTAAATCCCCTATGTGCTCCTATATGATTTTATGTATATAATTGCATGTTTTTTAATGTTTTTATTTATTCTATTTTATTTTATTTAGTTATTCACTTTATTTGTTCTAAATTCTGTATATTTACTTTAATTTAATTTTTGATTATTTGAGAGGCATTTAAATGCCAAATTCTAATAGTTAGGTTATTATTTTATTTCATTCCTTTCCCCTTTAGATTGTATTTAGGGCCCCGAATATAATAGTTAGGTCTCTATTTGCTTTTATTTCTTTTGTATGCTTGCATGCTTGTACGTTTATGTGTTTACCGCTTTTTAGGGTCTTGCATCTAGATATCATGTTTATGTGCTATGTGCTATGTGCTCTATGTGTTTACTTGCTTTATCATGTTTTATATGATTTATTAGTCATAATAAATGCATGACGTCACCATACTAGTCCAACGCTAGTTGTGGTTTCTCCCTCCACCCACTTGCTAGTCCAATGCTAGTAAGATTCTTTAGGAATGGGCTAGTCCAACGCTAGACCTGTAGATCGTTCATGCATTAGATTCATCTTTTGTATGATATCTATTACATTTTCATGCATATTTTTATATTTAGAATTTTTCTCATTTGCATGATATTTTCTATATATTATCCTCTACCCCCTACCCTCTATATGTGTTAATCATGTCATTTAGAATTGCATCTCATTTAAGTTAGTTCATTTGCTTGTCTATGTTAGGAGAATTATTCTTCAAACATGGGAAATGGATGATTATAACTTTTTAGTTTAAATACCATATTAAATCCTGTTTAAGAAAATTATGTCACGAGTTTTTACCTCCCACACCTATTATACTGCATTTCCTTTTCCTTTGATCACTTATACCTATGTACATAATTTAATTTTCTTTTTTTTCTTTTATATTTCATCATTTGCATATTCGTGACCCTCTTCAAGGAATTATTTTGGACTTCGCAATTAATGCGATTGGTATCAATTAAACTCTTGAATGAACATTTTGTCCCTCTCGACATTTTTATTTGCATCCATGTAGAAACATCTAAATGTGATAAATTTAAGGGTTAAATTAAAGAAATTTTGACTAAACCACGCAACTAACTTAGACTAGGTTGAAAGGGTGCCTTAGATTTGAGTCAATTGAATCTTTGCCTTCCCTTTCTTCAACCGTGACTTCCAAACTCATTTTCTTTTGTTTTCAAAGATCTGAAATTGTCTAAAAGGGTTTTATTTTATTTTATTTTTGTTAAAAAATATTTTTGGGTGACTTGGTATACCAGAACTCAATACCAAGTGACGACTCCTAATTTTTCTTAAAAACCCTTTTTAGACTAAATTTTGGATCCAAATTGTCACATTTTTTAAAGTCCCATTCTAGGTCCTCTTTTACTTATTTAAAAATAAAATCACATTTTTTGTAAATATCACTTATATTATTTTTCATCATGAAAAATGGGGCGTGACACATATAAAACACTCTCTACATGCTCTCACATAAAGTAATATGTTTGCTCTCGGTCTGTATCACCCGCACATACTTAAATACTATCTCTCAATTGTTTAATTATTTTTTCTCATACAAAATATTTTTCTTCCTCCCCAAATATACAATAAAAGATAATTTTTTCAAAAGGAAAGTATAATATTCGATTCAGTAATATATTTTAGTTAATTATTAAATACATATAGGATAATTCAGCAACTTAATACTTTTAGCACTTAATTTCTAGACTTTAGAATTCATATTTCAGATTTTAGTTTTAGTAAATTGGGCCTGTGTTTATTTTTTGTAAGATTTGAATATTTTGTGTAGAATTATCATTTTTTTAAGCAAGGGAACAGTAGGGCAAATTGAACCACAACACCTAATTTTGTTATAAACACAAATTTCGTTGTCTAAGACAAAAAGATAAGAAACTTGTACAAATATCAAATATATTAAATCAAAGAATAAAAGGATTATAATATCTGAAAATTCTTGAATCAAAGAAATTAATCTCCTGATCCTTATCTTCAAAAGACTTCAATTGAAGGGCGAAAAGGCTTGTTCTCCAATAAAGAGGGTGTTTCCTAAAAATCTGGGTATAGAATACAAATAATTTGATAATGACATTTAATATTTGAATCTTTAGGAATAATTTGATAATGACGTTTTAATATTTGAATCTTTAAATCTTCAACATGAACGGAAGGAGGATCTGTTCAACTTGATTTTGGATTTGGAATGAGAGAAAAAGTTATTTTTTGCCTTGAGTGAACACCTATATTATTTATTAACCCAAGATATATAGGATTAAGTCATCAAGAAAACCCTCCAGAATCATTTATAAATTTGATTTGATTAACAATCCATATAATACTGACCCAATTTATCAATCAAAACATGAAGGACCTCCAATAATTTCAAAGCCATATAAAGTGATAAGCCACATATAGTGATAAGTGGCGAGAAGTAAGATAGTTTTGAACTCTTGACTTGCCATTCCACCAAGCCTTAAAGAGGGATGACCAACAACTCAAATGATTGTTGACGAGAAGATCTAGTCTTACAATACTTTTAGTTTGGAATCTTTCTAATCCCTAATATAATATTTTGAAGGAGGAAATTGCCCCTAGTTATCAAACCACCACCTCACCCATCAAATAAACATGTTCCATTTAACAGTCGGTCATGTGAGGTCCAACTTTGAGACTCACAACCGTAATGCTTGAATTAGGAAAGAGTTCCCAAAGCAAAACGCAGTAGGACCTCACTAAACTGAATAGACAACTATCCAAGTTAGCAACTGACCAATTTGGAAGATACTCCCGAAACTAGCTCCATCATAATTCAGAAATCACAAAATTTTAGCAGCTTTCGAAACCAAATTCAAGACATTTTCTTATGGCAAATCCAGTGGAGGAGGGACGCCATCCCTTTTATTTTATTAAAACAAAATAAACATGTTACAAAGAGTTTGAGCAAAAGACAAAAACTTAGAAACCGCTGAAGCATATTCAGCATATAAATAAAGAGTACTTGCTCCCTTACAATTTAGGCATGCATAAACGGGAGTGATCTACAATTCAAGCTAATAAATTTTCTTGCATTAGAAGGAAGTGTTAGAGAAGATTCAACTACAACTACAGAAAATGGTTTTGACGTGAAGATCCACTTTTCTAAAGGAAATTTACCCCCACTATTCTACTACCGAGTTTGTACCAATTCTCTCCAAGAATAACAAAGCCAACTAGAATTTTCATACAGTAATATGAAGAAATTCTCCCAAGAACGGTTCAGAGAATTATTGTTTTGATAAGAAGTAGAAGAACAGTAAATCTAGAAGTAAAAGTGAGTTTTCCTAATATCTAAACATACTTATTTATAATGTTCAAACAACCTAAAAGAAATGTCATGTCTTTTGGAAACATGCTTCTCACTAAATCGGCACCTTTTAAATGAATGGACACTTAAGAATTGTATCATTAGACACAACCCCTAAATAAAACCATTTAGTTAAGACGAAGTATTAAAACGAAATTAATTAAGATCCAAGTGCCAATCTTTTGATCATTAAATTATATTCTAATTCAATAGTCAAACATGACAAATATATTGTGCAATTTTGAAGTTTCGCTCCAAAATTTTTCACCATCCAAATTTATTTGAATAGGTGTGAAATTGACTATAAATTTCTTCCATTCTTCACATGCTTTTAATGTGGGATTCATTATGCCTTTCAATGTGGGATTCATTAGTAACTATTTTCCTACAGGAAGATCATGAATATCAGGACCATACACAATCAGCACCAACTGAACTTGAAGCCCAAAGCATCTTGTGTCGAATTAACCTCTCGGTAGACATGACGAATTCCTATCACTTACTGGAAGAAAACCAAAAATGTATCTGCTTTAGAATATTGCTAATCAGCACTTAGCAAGGCATTTGACTGAACCAAATACACCAAAACAGTTAAATCCAATCTCCACATAAATCCATTTATAACCGCGGATGACATTGCTTTAAACATAAAGAAGCGAAAGACCCTCTGCCAATAAAACATTAGAGTCACCAAACTGTTATAAAAGGCACAAAATTAATTTTTCCCATCCGCATTCCCTCACCAAAACCTCTAGCATCGACTACACTAACATCTGTATTAAGCTTATAAAAACCAAGAGAGGCTCCCAATCAACAGCAAGACCTCGGACCTTTTGCTTGACTCTAGCAGCATATTAAACCATTTACACCCCATATCACCAACAAAATCACCCTTCTTAAAACGTACCAGCCACACCCAAAATTATCTAGAAAAAGCTCAACCTGATACACAACAGACCGAGCATCAAAGAAAATCCCCTCAAACCTGGCAGCATTACATTCTTCCACAGAAACTAGCAAATAAGTGTTGGTTCTAGACAAAATAAATCATATAAGTAACAATAATTTCTCTAATAAAATTTAACAAATAAATTAACAAAAATTCATACCTCAATATTGCATTAAAATGTAAATAATTGTACCATAAAAATGTTAATTTGCCATGGGTTGAGGCGCCGACCAAGTCGCTCTCTTTAAGACGATTCGCGCCCCCTACAGAGTATCCTCCGGTGTAGTAGGACTCAGCACGTCGCTTCCAGAATACAACAGCCCAGCCTTTTGCACACTGTAGTCTACTCCAATCTACACTATTGGAGTAAGATAGAAACCTCACACTAATACTGTTCTTTGCCCTATAAACTCTTATAGTAGTGGGGGAAAGATAGAAGGTAGTATAGAGATAACAAAGTATGTATTAGGTTTGGTTGATAGATGCCTTATATATAGGCTAAGAAATTAGGAATATTAAAATACCAACATTAATAGGAATTAACACCTCATATTTCAGTTACAAATTGAAAAGTCTAGATTCATTGTATAACGGTAAAAAATTACTAAATGAATTCATAAAACCTAATTATTACATAAGTTGCAAATGCAAGACATAAATCCCATAAGTTACACATTTAAATGTTTCCATTTGTAACTAAAAATTTATTTAAAGAATTTGTAATTTATTTAATTTGAATGCAAAATAAATATGTGATATTTTTTTATTAAAATATCCAACAATCCCCCACTTATTTTAATAAAAAATATAATATTCAAAGCTTAACACTTAATAGGGCAAAGATTAAAAATTCATGCATAATGAAGGTGGGAATGCCTTTAAACCTTCACTTAGTGCTCAACAATTCCCGTGCTAGAGTCAAAGTGGACCTAGCCTTTAAACGATGACTACTTGAGGGCACGTGAAATCGTATCACACGCATGAACCTTTCAGTGTTCTAAAATAGGTTTCATAAGCCAGCACATTTATGGCCTTGTGCTTTATCCCGGTTTTCATGAGTGCTCTAGAGAACCAGCCCAAATTCTCATAGGAAGCGGCCCTACTACCACACTCATATAGGTGAGTCTATCAAGGATGCTTCTATGACTTAGACATCCCACCCATAAAGGCTATAGAACTCATTAAGGGAATAAAAATCCCAACCTCACTTATCGTCATAGGATCACAAATGCACTTACATCATAAGGATAGACAATATAATATCATCAAAGTAGTGCATATTAATCAACCAAATCACTCTATGATTCATTTGTCTCCAACCTAGTTCTTGGGATCTCCAGTCTCTAGGTGGTTGTATTCTCATAGGTGATTTTTAACATATATTGGACTTTTGTCTTATCCCCCTCGATGTGTATCATATCCTTGACTCAGGCTTGAGATTTATTTTTTCAACACAAATAAAATAACAAAGATATGATATTCTCGAATTTTTTCAAATAATCTCTTAGTGGTCCAAATACATGTAACCAATCTTCGATGAGAAAATTTCTCATCCATATATTTTTGCCAAATAGTGCAGGCGTATATTTACTCATATGTAATTTTTAAATTTTTTTTCATGGCCAGTAGTCTAATGGTGCACTAGAAGCCATTCTCAAAAAACTCCGTGGTTATTTTTGCTTTTGCAAAAATATCAAAAAATATTTCAAGTACCTTCACATCAAGTCATACTTTTTAGTGAATGCTAGTCTGCATAACTCAAAATAAAGTTAGAATAGATTCAAAAAACAATAATTATGTCATACTCATATATTGAGCAAATAGAATGGGCATAATTTGCTCATACCAAGCAAAGCCACATTAATTTCCATCATTTCTGTAATCTTCTCAGTGGCTGGTAATCTAGTAACCCGCCACTCTCATGATCCTCAATGAATTTTTCTTTTGCAAGAAAACTTCATAAGTAATTCAACTCTATCCAAATCATGCCTCACTTTTTAATCTGCACAACTCAGATTAGAGATTAAGAAAATTCAAAAAATATAATAGTCAATGCACTATTATGCTTTAATTTCAAAATTCAACCTGCAAGTAATGCAAGCCTTATAATGAAAAATCTCAAGAGTTTCAAAATTCATAGCTACCAGCTTAGTCAACATCCACTGTCCGCGTTTCCATCCAAGCATAGTCTCACTATAGTCATGCTTGGCAAGGAAATTAAGTATTCCAGTTTGCATTAAATACAGAGGCAACCACATAGCAAACAACATGAAATAATTTAATACAAATCCAAAAGTTGTTGGTTGCCTGCAAATTGATGGCCTTTGACTCGAATACATATTTTTCAATGTACAACATCACATTTTCAACTCAAAAGTTCATATTCACAATTTTAACAAAATACCAGTCAAGAGAATAGAGTTGTTGAGAATTATATGGCTAATAACTTTATATTTCACAACTTCAAGCCACTAAAGCTATTCTCCATGTATATAATTTTTCCTTGGTGACAGTGTAATCTTTTTTTCATGTATTATCAATACCGTTTATTGCTTGTGAAAATGCAAACCTCAAGCTTGACTGAGATCATATGAATTCAAGATAAAACTAGAGAATTTTAAACCCCCACCATTTAAATATAACTTGAACCCTCATAATTGCAGTTTTTTTTTTGATACATCTTGATACCACTATTCTTAAGACAATAACTGGCCACGTTATACATGCATTTCATGGAGTATATATCTTTATCACCAAATTAATCATTTATATGTCAATGTCAAAATCTTCAATCAGAATAAATCCATTAATATAAGAGACATTGAAAGTTCACTATGTAACATGACAAGCTTATGCGAAAATAGTTGCTTCATACAACATATATTCTCCCAAACTTCCAATGCAACCTATGAGCCTCAGTATTACTATCCCAAAGAAAACAATTGCACACATAACCAAGCATAACTAATACAGCCTTTGGAGGAGATAGTACCTACAACCAATACAATGGAATTGCTGACAAAAGATGTTGAAGTAAAATAATCTTACTCCCCATAGATAATAGTTTGGAACTTCAATGGTGCAACCTACTTCTTAACTTGGCAAGAAGAGCATCAAACAACATCACCATTGACCTACCCTTATATAACGAAATCCCAAGATAGACAAAAAGAAAATCTTGTTGTCTAAAACCCAAGACCAAATGAACCAGAGCTATCTGATCCGAAGATGCACCAGAAGATAGCACAAAAAACGTTGCAATAAACAACTACTGCAACTTTGGAATAGACATTGGTTTCCTTTCTCCAGCTTGCGATCTCTCTTGCAATTGAAAATTACCTGAGACTAGTAGCTTCAAAAACAATACTCATCACATTGCTATAGTTAGCCTTTGCAACTTCTGAATGAGACCCTGAGTTTCTTCTTTTTTTCGGTTGGTATAAGTTCAATATAAACAACCAAGAATTGCTCAATTCAAAGCTCAATAACTTCCAGCATTTTCAAAAAAAATGCAAATGGCATGCTTCGCCCCTTTCAGGTAATCCTCGACATTCACTACTACTTAATTCTGATTCTTGTAGATTCTTGCTAACTTGTTTGTTGAATCAAAATTAACTCAGATTGCACGATCACCGTGGTGAAGTAAACTGGAATTTTGTTTGTTGAAAACTCACTTGTTTGCTGCTGACCATTTCACCTTCCTATGATTGTTGCAATGACACATATGTATATCTATTTATCAAGATTCATATTTAGGACATTAGTTTTCACATTTATTTAATGTAACTCTAATAGTGAGTTACTAGTGTCATAATTAACCTGAACAAAATCTCTCAAAATTTAGTAGAAATTTTATGGTAATTAATGTATCTTTATGACACTATTCCAAAATACGGAGTTTTCTCCTTGTGTGCCTTGTAAAAACATTATACAGTTTATTTTTAAACTCTTGTAGGTGTACAACATAGTAACTAGAAATTTAAATTTCTTACTGTAGAGAACACTTTACCTTCTATTGTTTCAAAGATAACTTGACAAGTGGATTTATGTGTTTATTTGACCAGAAATTTTTTAATTGATTGCTTATCTAAAATAATTTAAATAATTATTTTGAGAAAGCCATCAATTTTATGTATATAGAGATTCAAAACCCATTCTTGAGTCAAAACACTCCCACTTACTTCATGTTCTTCAAGAACTTTAAATCTCCGGTTATAAAAATTCTTGAAGTGTGAAAGATACAAAAATCAAAGTTTCTTAGAGTTAACAAGATAGTCTTGTTGTTTTTATTTCAGCTTCTTTATGTGTAGGTTGATTACTCTCACAAAAACTGAACCAAATACCTTTTCATCTATACCATAATCAAAATAGTGTTTAAATAACATTGGATGAAATTGTTTAAGTACATAATTCAGTTTCAAGACTTTACTCACAAAATATAAAGATTACCCGCATGCTATATCCACAAGTATCTCATTGTGTTGTTAGAGTACACCATTTAAATGTAACATATCAAGCATTGTTTTAGTCATTAACAATGCTACTTAATTAAGGAACTTATGAAATATGCACATGCAAAATAGTTCCCCCTCCATTCCTCCTTTTTTATGTGCCTTTATTTCATTTTTCTATCCCTTAAATCTCAAATTTCCTTTCTCGTTTGAATACTTCTAAAGGTATCAAATGTTGATCCTTTAACAAACAAGAAAAGGGCTTCACTCAGTAATGAGATAAACAACTATCTCTTAATCAATCATAGAAGGGTAGAAAATAATTCATAAAATTAGTATTATAATAAAACTCTTATGGCATCCATAATGGTTGAGTTGTCTACTTTATTTATACAGTCTACTTAAAATATCACAATTAATAAATATAAATTTTTTAAAAATTTATGATTTATCTACTCTTCTCTTATGGAGATATATCCCAATCTCCTATGCCAAAATTTAAAGAGTCTCTTAGTGATAAACATACTTATTGCCAATATAATTATTATGGTCAAGTATATTATATTGCTCAATTCAGAGAATGGTACTGAAAACTTTAGAATTAATAATTTTACTATTTTTGAAATCTATCACTAGATACTGAGGTTTAGAAGCATACCCAGTAGCAATTAATTTGAAAATAGAAATTCCAAAGTAATAAGAACATAATGTTTAGAAAAATAAATTTTCTTGAAATGAGCAGTAATATATCACTTATCTCTATGCAAACATTTTTAGTTCCTATAAGATAAAAATTTTGTTCACTTTTCATATGTTTCTATATAATTAGAAACTTGTTATAGTGGCAACGTGAATTGACGAATTTCAATCAATTCACTAAATATATCACAATATACAACATTCAACAATTGAGATTTTCTTTTGAGTTATTTTTTCTTTCTCAAGGCAAAGTATCAAATACTATTCTCATACAAAAAACATTGGTCTTTATTATTGTGTCAAAACAAGTTTCATCAATATTTAAGTGTCGTATATATTTAAATATGTAGTCCTCCAACATTGGTCTTGCATTTCTACTTTGATGAAACTTAAGTGTCATATATATTTCTCTTATTCCTTAACATCTTTATTCTCCCTAATACACATGGTTAAAACAACTTATTAACCATATATTTTTATGCATGTTATAAAAGATTTGAATGGCTAAAAAATTCTTTGTGAGAGAATCAAGAATAAAATGCTACAGGATAACTCAACCTCAATTTAATGGGACTTCAGTTGATGATATAGTAAAATTCTTATCTTTAAAAAATGATTTAAAATACACTTCAATATTTAAGTGTCACAAAAGAAAATCTTTTGATGGAGTTAGTTAAAAATTGCAACAATTTCTTTATGACTTTCGTGCAAGATTTAACTATAAGATAATTAGGATTTGAACCCTATTTATGTGAATATGAGACAGGATGAGCAAAATATTAAATTGCTCCTGATTTTTGTGCTTAACTTCTATATTAGCAAATATATCTAAATTATGAGAATAGTTTATTCATTCTCATAAAAAGATTAATAATTTTCATAACTCAGAGAATTAGCTCTCTTGACTCACATTAGGGTTTAGGTTTTCCAAGGTTTTCCCCTTCCTTGCAATTTGGGTTGCTGGAATAGCGGCTCTGGGGCCATTGGACTAGCCCCTCTAGGGGTTCAACCGGCTGCAAAATCTTTTGCAGAGGTTGCGGCCTCCTCCTCTTCTCAACAAGGTGTGGCGGTGCTACCAGAGATAGGAGAACTTTCCTCATACAGGGGTGAGCCAGCGTTGAAGATATCTAAACAAGAGATTGAGAGATTGACTGAGCCGCATCGAAATATGTTAGTGGGGAAATTTTCTTTCAGCCGCCTCTAATGGATGTGATCCGCAAGTTCTTTGTTTTGGTTGGGTTGAAGGGAGATGTTCCTGTAGGCCTCTTTGATGATAATCACGCCTTCATTCGATTGACCCAAGAAGAAGATTACACGAGGTTGTTTGTTTGATGCACTTGGTACATACATAGTTCGCCAATGGTGATTTCCAAATGGACACCAGACTTCAAACCCAGCCATGAAGTGTCCATCGTACCTGTTTGGGTTTTGTTTCCAAGGTTGCCGCTACACTTTTATAATGTCAACTATGTAATGAAACTAGCCAAACTGCTGGGTAGACCTCTAAAGGTTGATTCGGCAACAATTGGACGTAAGTGACCTTCTCTCACTGGTGGAATTCGATGTAACACGCCAGCCTGTGAGACGGATTTGGATTGGATATGACTCCTTGGGATACTGACAGCAAGTAGAATATGAAGAATGGCCTAACTTCTGTAGGTATTGCGAACGAGTAGGGCATTCAGAGCAGGACTGCTTCAAGAAGAATCCTAATTTGCAGCCAAAAATCTGAAGCACAGCCGCAACCAAAGCTAACATTGCTCAACAAGCGGGGAAATTAGCTAGTGTAGGTGTGGAAGCTACAGGCAGATAAAGGCAAACTACAAGCTTGCAAGGTTAGTGAGGAATATATAGATCAAGATGAGCAACATAAACCTGTAGACCTGTGCGAAAATCAGAAAGAAGTGTGGCAATCACCCCATAGGGAGCCTTTGGCGAATCATCGAGATCAATGGAACTTATTGGCAGTTGGGGAACAGGATCAATTTTTAGGGGAATAGCAGTTGTGGTCGAGGGCTATTGGGATAAAGTTTCAAGAGGGGAGGTCAGGTTCTGGTGACGTTGTTGAGGAGTAGCAGCAGCGTGTGGTGGAACCAGAAAATCGAAAGGTAGGAATCTCTTTATCAAATCAATTTGCGACACTAGAGGTCGTTGATCAAGATGGGAATACGTAGGAGACAAGGCTATAGGCTGATTCTGGATGAAGTGCAACTAGAAATAAGGTACAAAAGGGGCGATCTGAAGCTAATGTTGGGGATACGAAATAGTAGCAGCAGGGGGTGGAGCCATGAAATAGCAAGATAGTTGCGTCAACATACGGGATCCTCAGTGCCACTTTTCCAGTGACAATTCAGTGTCACTTCTATAATTATGTCAAGTGTCCTATTTATTTAATTTGTCATGTGCTGTTTATTTAAATTTTTTCTACCATCACGTGATAAGAAGGATTGGCACTGGATTTGGCACCAAGTAGTGGCATAGAAGATCTCAACTGTTGCATCGACTATGTTTTCAGAATAAGAAGAGGATGGGGATATGCACGTCGACAGACTAAAGGCTATCTCTGTACCAACTTCCCCCTCTCGATGTCATGTGAAGAGTGGGCATGGCAGACGCAAATCAGCAGATCATGGGAGCAATGGGGTTGTTTCAATCAACCAATTAAAGGATTTCCAAGCTGGATTGGAGAATAGATTAAAAGAGACACATCTCTATGAGAGTGAGTATCTTTGTTCAGCTTAATCGATGCTAAAGACATCCAATTGTTAAATAAACTGGCAAAGAAAGGACAACCACCAAACTATAACAAAGACTACTGGAGTTTAAGTCACGAATCATATCTTCCTATGGTTTAAATGATTCAGTCAGTCAATTTCTTAGTATGGAATATACAGGGCATATCTCATAGAGATTCGCAACGCTATTTGAAGAGGCTATGTTTCCAACTTCAAATTCGGTTACTGGTTTTGATAGAGCCTATGATGGATAGTACACAAATTGTGAATATCAGGATGCTATTAGGATTTGGCAACACAAATTTTTATTTGGAGGGGAAAATCTGGATTTTTTGATTTAATGAAATGGGCATTGAGGCGATGGAGCATGAGGAACAGTTGGTTCATATGCATATTAATTTCCATTCGGGCCATTCCTTTTGGTTTTCCGCGTTTTATGCTTTGTGCACACATGTTGGGAGACGGAGTCTGTGGCACGCTCTATAGCTTGTTCGGCCAAACCGGGCATGGATGGTTGGAGGAGACTTCAATATAATCTCCTTAATAGACGAACGTGTAGGAGCGAATCCTCCCAATATTAGGAACATGGAGGAATTCAATGATACTTTATTTGTGTGTAATCTTTCTGCGGTGGAGTTTGGTGGATTACCTTTCACCTAGACCAATAGTTCGATTTGGCAATGGCTAGATAGAATTCTAGTCAATGGTGTGTGGGCTGAGTTGTTTGACATTACTATGGTATCACACCTCATGTGTGGGAGATCGGACCATGCACCATTGTTGGTTCATTGTGGTGAGCATAGCTACAGTCGAAGCTCTTTTAGATATCTAAATGTTTGGAGCCGGCAAGAGGGGTTTGAACAAGTGGTGAAATAGGTATAGTGTGAGGACCCGCAAATTTACCTATTTTAAACTCCTAATTCTAGCTTATTTAATTATTTATTTGGCCAAATGCCCCGGATATTATTTTCCAACCTTTTTAGACCCAATTACATGGAACTATGGCTTACATGTATTTTTAAAATGACTTGTTACGAAAATTAATTTTGGAAGGCTAGATAAGTGAGAATAGTGAATACGTGATTGGAGTCAATAATCGAATCGATGATGCAATAAGTTTGGAAAATTGGAGACTTGTACATTAGTCTTAAAATAAGTATTTTTATGATTAAATACTCAAGTGATAGTTAGTTATACTATCGTTATAAGAATTTCTTAGAGATTTCACTTTATCGTGCACAAGTTTGAAGTTTGCGTTTTCGCACGCGTGACTAATTAGAGGATTTTAGAAATTGTTGATAGACTATTAAGAGTGAATAATATTAGAATTAAAGGAAGTGCATTAAAGGTTTAGTGCACAAGTGAAACAAACCTGAGAGGAATCGAGCACGAAACGCGCGCGCACGCGCGCAATTGAAGAGTTGACTTTTGCACCCTCTACCTACCAAGCTTCTTTAAGAAGCCATGCCACCAGCCATTTCTCTCTCTTTCTTCATCAAGAGAGCCGAAATTTCAAGCCAAGAAGGGAGCAAACTTTCTTCATCATTTCACCTCAATCCAACCATCAAATTCACTCCAAACTTGCAACATAAACTCCAAATCACTTGAAGATTCACTTAGGCAAGGGGAAGAGCTTCATTTCCACGGTTTCTTGGAGCTTTCTTGTGGCCAAAATCTGATCTTGAACATCTAAGAAGGTATCAAAGGATCAAACCCTTAAAACTTGTTAATCTTGAGTTAGATTGAGCCTTGAAGCTTGTAGCTTCTTGTGGGTAGTCTTGGATTGTTGTAGATTTTGTGAGTGGGCTCTATGAACTCCCACCATGGCTTGATGGACTGATTTGATGAGTTTTGATATTATTAATGCTGGTTTAGTGC
Organism: Coffea humblotiana; assembly: GCA_023065735.1. Classification (NCBI taxonomy): domain Eukaryota; kingdom Viridiplantae; phylum Streptophyta; class Magnoliopsida; order Gentianales; family Rubiaceae; genus Coffea; species Coffea humblotiana. The sequence continues at coordinate 24,704,078 of CM041211.1, forward strand.
TTAAATTAGTAGAAATAAGTGATATTATGGATGATAGCTCAAAGGAGGTGAAGGGGAGAATTTTTCCGTTTCTGCCCCTGTGATGCCCGTGGCCCTTAGGGCGAATTCTTGTGGTTCTAATGACTTGGTTATGATGTATATGTGTTGTGTGAGATGTGTAGAAAGTTTCATCAAAACATTCCATGATTTGGTTGTCCAAATGTTGAGTTTTCAGCAAAACTGGAAAAATTTCCCGTCACTGCTCTGGCAGTGTTTTTGTTTTAGCTATAACTTTTTGCTCCGATGTTGAAATTGAGTGATGTTTGTGGCACTGGAAACTAGACATTCCCAGCTTTCCAACGGTATAAAATGCACATTCTGATTCCACCTGAGTAATCCGTACCAACCTTGTAAAGTTGACTGTCATTTTTCTCATCTGCACTGAAAGCCCTGTTTTGAGCAGCGAATTGATGCTCAAATATGAGCTAGTTGTGGACAGATTTTGAAAACTATTTCTCTGAGAAATTGTAGCTTTATGAATTTATTTTCCAACCCCACCAACTGCGCTCAATTCCAAGTTGAATTGAGTGAACTATGGCCAAATTACAGCCCTGCGTCATTGCTTGAAAACCCTCATTTTGGACTGATCAATGGCCTATCTTGTTTGGAAATTTTGGTCTCAATCACCTACCAAATGTATATTAGATGTCTCTCATACTTTTCTTTCATAAATGGACCAGATTTGAATCGTTTTCATTGGGCAAAATGTTTGAAAAGGAAGAAGAAAGTAAAAGACAGATTGGTCTTGAGATTTTCTTGAAATTTGGTATTTTAGTTCACTACCTTCCCGTGTGAAATTTCAAATGAAATTTGGTAGAGGGGTAGTCCTCATATGGAAGTTGAATTGTACCAATTTTGGTGTCAAATCTAAGACCATTTCGATATATAAATGATGTCCCAAAGTTGCTCTTCGAATCTGGAAAACTTTTCCTTTTCTGTTGGCCGAATGGTCAAATCTGATTTGGGAAGTTATATTTCAAAAACCTTGATGTCAACTACTTCTAAATTATTGGATGTTTATGGAACATTAGTTTCAATATTTGAATTAATTGAAGTTGATTGTGTGGAGCAAAGCTTTTAAAAAAGGAAAATTGAAGTACAAGGCAGATTTGCCTTGGAAATTCTTGTAATTTTAGTGGCTTTGTTAACTGACTTCCCGAACGAATTTTTATATGAAAATTGACAGAGGAATAGCCCTTATATGGTAGAGTAATACTACTGAATTTGGTACCATTCCGAGTCTATTTCAATGTCCAACTGAAGTCCCAAAGTTCATGTTTCAAATCTGGAAAATGTTCAATCTGTCCTTATTTTTAACTAACTTTGAGCCGCCATATCTTGGTGTTCAAAACTTCGATTCTTGTTCCGCTTGTTTTGTTTTAAACTTTGATTGCAACTCTAATTGAGTTTCAAATTTGAGAGGCTAGTTCCCATTCTGTGAATTTTGCCAAAATTTCAAAGTTGGTCAAAAACTAACCCCGAAACTGCCTCGATAACCCAAAACTGTAACTTTGAGCCAATTTTTGAATACCTTCTGTTTGGAATCATGGGAAGGTGTCTTCGAGAAACTTTTAGTACTTTAGAAGAAGTTTCCAATGGTACCAAGTTTTCCAATTTTGGACTTGCAGAGAGTGAGATACGATTTTCCAAAGATCGCTCGACAAATCTGAAATTTCGAACTTAAACGAAATCGAAGGTTTCGAACTCTCCATTTTCCTTCCATATCACTCGACCGTTTCGCACTTGACTTTAAAGATGCAAATCAGATTTCTCTTATACTTTTAAAACCCCGCTTTGAATCTCGATTTACGAGTAATTAAGGTTCAATTCATGAATTCTGCTTAGATTGTATACTAGTACAACTTTCTTCGATAAATAGGGGTTCTAAGTGATATTGTGTAATAGTTGATGGTTATTTGCTCAGGAGCTCAAGGGGACCTTCAAGAGGAATTCGAAATGGACACCTAAACACTTGTTTGAGCACTTACTCTCTTGTATTGATTAGGTGAGTGTTCCATATAGGAGTACGCGATTTGAATAGTCTATGATATATTTACTCCATGGTCATTACGTGTTAAGTGTTACCGCACTCGTTTTCATTTAAGTAAAGCGTACTTGAATTACTCGATATGAAATACTTGAAATGCATATTTACATGAAACGTTTCAATGATTGACTATGCTATGGCTGCATAAGTCGATTGGAGTGAATCTCCTCGACTCTTAAGTGGTAAAAATAGATGGCCAATAGGCGGTCTACTAAGACGAATAATGTCTATCAATTAACCGTGACTACTTACCGTTAACCGTTAACCGTGATTATTTACCGTTTGCCAATTTACTTGATTACCTGCTTACTTGATTACTTGACTATTTGATTATTTGATTACCATAAATTACATGTTCATATGAAATTACCTCATATCTCTTACGTGTTTAAGTGTTAAATGTTGCTTATAATTGCTCTTATGAAATTAGCACCGTTTTAAGGCGAGTGTGTACTTTATCTCACTCGACCTACTAAAATGACAAATTACTACCGTTTACCAATTTACTTGATTATTTGTGCATGTTGTAAGCTCTAAGTTGAACTGGGTCCTGCCCTTAGTTACTAACTTGCTCGAATCAGGACTGGGTTTGGTCGGATAGGTTGGAACCCTAGGACATCGTTTCGATATACTCGAGTACTACCACTGGAGGGATAAGGTGATGGCCAGACAACTGAGGAGATCACTGGAGTCATAAGGTGAAGTTGACCGAAATGGTTCCACTGGAACACCGTATCCTTCAATATGTGTTTATTTTGCGTAATGATAACTGTTCCTTGCTAATGTGCCAATGTGCAATTTCGGACTATACCTGTGTTATGTTCAAATTAATCGTACAATAAACACCGTCTCATGTTAATGTGCCCAATATGCAACCTGGAACCATATATGTTGTATGTTCAAATGACCTGATTTATTAGAACTGCTAGAATGTCTTGGAGCCTCATTGGGCTGTGTAGCTCATTCCACGTTTTTGTTTTCCTTAACAGGGTTCGAGACCAAGAGTGCTCGTGAATAGTATTAGATTGTTTTCTTTTGAAGAGCTTAAATTGTATTATAACGGATGGTTGTAGTACATATTCTTTTGGTTTGTATTAAACTTGAAAGCTAAGTAATTGTAAGTATGCAATATTTTGGAGTACGTTAATTATATATTGAAGTTATTTGAAATATTTCGAGTTTTTGAATTGTGGATTGTAGTGAGTCCTGGCGAGAGCTGGGCAGGCGTCCCGCGGATACCCTTTGGTTCGCCTTAGGGAGAAGTGGGGGCGTCACATATAGAAGGTGCCCATAGGGGAAATGGGAATGTACAAGTGTGCCACAAAACTTGAGAAGGTGAGAAGGCGTTTGAGGGAGTGGAACCGTGATGTTTTTGGCAACATATTTACCCGTGTAAAGGAGGCTGAGGTACTATGCCAATTGAGGGAGGTGGAATATGATTCAATGAGGAATAAAGGGTCTAGAATGTGGCTTCATAAAGCTAGAGAAAAATACAACAAGGAGCTCGCACTAGAGTATGGCTATTGGAAACAGAAAGCAGCTATCTGATGGCTCAAAGTGGGGGATGCCAGTACGAAATACTTTCACTCGGTAGTGCGGCAAAAGAGGAGCATGAATTTTATAGCACGAATAAAAACAGACTTGGGGCAGTGGTTGGAAGATGCGGAGAGTATTAAAGCCTCGGTCATTGATTTCTTTGCTGGCCTTTTTGCATCTAATGGACAAGAATTAGGGCAGTCGTCCATCCCCTTCGACTTGTCTTCAATGTCGGAATTGGACAATGATCTATTGGAAAGGCTGCCTTCTATCAAAGAGGTAAAGGAGGTTGTTTTTTCATTAAAGCTGGATAGTGCTCCGAGGCAGGATAGATTTGGAGTCGGATTCTAACAACACTGTTGGGAGATTTTTAAAGAAAATTTGGTGGAGATGGTCACGAAGTTCTTCAAAGGGGCGCAATAACCATAGAGTTTTACTAGTACTTTGATTGTGTTGATGCCAAAAGTGATTGGTGCTACTAGCTGGCTGGACTTCCAATCGATTAACTTATGTAATATCTATTCAAAAATTATCTCCAAAGTTCTGGCTAACAGAGTTAATGGTTTTCTCTCGTAGCTCATTTTCTAGTGGCACAAGGTTTGTTCTTGGTAGGTGTATATATGATAATATGCTAATTGCCCAGGAGCTTGCGTTGGATATGGATAAGAGGTTGACTCAACCAAATGTCATGTTGAAGCTAGACATGTTCTAAAGCATGTTCTATCCTCTATACCATTCTATTTGATACAAGTGTTCAATCCTCCAAATGCAGTTCTGGTGAAAATAGGGTGATTGTGCAATGCATTCCTATGGATAAGAATGTGATGGAGCACCATATTCACTGGACATTTGAGGAAAAGGTGTGTTATCCAATGGAGGAGGGGGGTTGGGTATGCGACGCCTAAAGAACATTATTGCTGCTTTTTCTTGTAAGCTATGGTGGTGACTACGACAAAATAACTCTCTATATGCCTTATTTATGCATGCTAAGTTTATTAGAGGGAACCATCCTTTGTTGGTTTTGGTTGAAAGACCTTCTTTACTGTGGAGGCGACTGCTGGAGGTCAGGGATTTTGTTGAGAATAGAATGTTGTGGTGTTGAGAGAGAAGATTTGTTGATTTTTGGCATGACTATTGGCTTTTTGATTCCCTATTAGCGGTGATCATTTGAAAGTCTGAACATCCACATATGCTTCTTGTTGAATTTTTTGGGGTAAATTGTTGGGATAGGGAGAAGTTAGCTAGCATGATTCCAATGGACTTGGTCATCAAGATACTGGAAATACAACTGGATCTTTCCCGAGACGACTCTATGGTATGGACACCATCTCCTAATGGATGTTTCTCCATTAAAACTACATGGGAGGAATGGAGATAAAGAAGAAATACCTCAATGTTGAATAAGATTATTTGGTGCCCCACTCTCCCTCTTAAAGTGTCATTCTTAGCTTGGCGCTTGATGCATAATTTCATTCCATTGGAGACAGTAATTAGGAAAGGAGGAGTGCAGTTGGCATCTAGATGTCATTGTTGTTTCCAAGCTGAAGAAATGGTGAAGCATGTGTTTATGCAGGGCCCAGTAGCTATCTCGGTCTGGGAGCATTTCCATTGTCGGTTTGGGATGCTAGAAGCTATGGCATCAAGCCTATCGTCTAGGATAATGTTGTGGTATCTCTCAGTGTTGATTGGGGTAGCATATCATATTAGGACAATTCTGCATGTAGTCGTCTGTTAGGGCATCTAGAAGTAGCAAAATCTGGCGGTTTTTCAAGGAGAAGCTTTCTCTCCAGTTAATATGATTTGGTTAGTGGACAAATTTTTGGAGCAAATCGGTCGGGCCAAGGGATTTTAAGTTTCCCACTTCCGAGAGGACTTTGATTGTATGTGGGCACAGTTTGCCAATCGCCCGGTCAGATCCTATAAGTTTGTTCCAGTTGCCTAGGTGAGACCCCCTGTGGGCTCTCTTAAACTCAATACGGATGCGAGTGTTAGGGACGGTAGGGCCACAGGGGGCAGCCTAGTTCGCAATCATGAGGGGAAGCTAATATTTGCCTTCTACAATGAATTTGGGGAGATGGAGATCCTTCTAGTGTAGGCTTTTTCACTACGATATGGGCTCTAGTTGTGCGTGAACAGAGCAATGGGGAAGTTAGAAGTGGAGGTTGACTCTGAAGTGTTGGTTCGTCTAGTCATGACGAATTCTCCAATTGGGTGGCCATTGTGTAATGTGATTAGGGATATACGTCAGTTGTTGAAAAGTCTTGGGTCTACTGTTACTCATGTCTATTGAGAGGCGAACTCATCGACAGATAAGTTGGCAGGGTTACAAGCTATAAGCACAATCTACTCAAACCTATCTCAGCTTCCATTGGTGGTCCAGTGAGCTATTAGGTTAGATGTAATGGGATGGCCGATTATACGCACCTTGTTAAAGTAGCGGTAGTAGCACGAGAAACAGATCGCCGATGAGAAATTAAGCTTTTTCACAAGATGTAAGAGAGTAAGGTCTCCTTATTTTCTGCACAAGCTATGGCAATGACCATTTCTAAACTCATTGTAATTTTATTTTTCCTTGTTATTAATAAAATAAAAGGGATGGTGTCCCTCCCCTGTGTACGGGGTTTGTTAAAAAAATTCTCATAAAAATGCTGATTTAAAACTTGCACCAAAAACAAAAGGAGAATGAATTTAAAAGTCAAGCTACTAAGAACCATAAGATCATTGGAATGAAACAATAAATATAAATTAACAACAAGAATTATATCATTAAAAAATCTATGAAGTTTCTATCTTAATTTTGAATCAACCTTATATCAATTCAAATAGTAAATTCAAACCTTCCTATGGGCAAAGGTTGTAAAACATATATAGAATTTACTTTCCTTAATCATAAGACTAGTGATCTAAAACAATAATTTAGAGAAATAATTCATACTTGTGGGCAAAGAAATATCTCTTAATTTACGTCTAATTCACCATATTATGTCAATTAATCTCACTAAAATAATTACCCTTCTTATGGACCAAATAATTATCTTAATGAATTAATTGCAACTTAATGTAGATGCCATTTTTAATTTCTTTAATAACTCAACAATATGTGAAAAATATAAAATTTCTTCAAATAGCTAATGTACTTAAGATGTTGTGGCTACTCCTTAGTATATGACATTATAAGAAAACTTATTAAAAATGTTAACTAGTCAATATGTTGACTAAAAACCCATAATTTCAGTCATCAAAACTGTATGAGATTAAAGCTTTTCACATCAAATATTTGAGATGCTGTGACCACTCTCAAATATATAATATAAAAGTGAAATTCTCAGCATGGCATCTAGTAATTTGTTAGTAGTTGAAAATTTTTATGTTGAAAGAAATTCATTGAATTTTCTTTCTTTTTATTTATTATAATCACTTAATCTTATGCAATTAAAATTCTTCACACCATATGTTTGAGTCTCTGTGGCTACTTCCAAATACACGATGCAAGAAAACTTCTAATGGAAAGTTATAGAAATTAAGTAGTCAACTTGTTGACTAGAAATCCTTGATTTTAATCACTGAACTATATATGATTAAAATTATAACATACCAAATGTTTGAGATACTGTAGCTACTCTCAAACATAAAGTGTGCTAGACTTTATAATGATAAAAAATAGTAAACTAATTTGTGTTTCAATAAAAGAATTTCCTAATTTCCTTTGAACTTCCATTTTATTTTAATCACTAATCTCTATGTGATTGAATATCGTATGCATCAATTAGTTGAGATGCAAAGAAACACTTTACAAAGGAAATTTTATGAAATTCGAATGTAGTCAACTAAACCAATGTTGACATCAAATATTTAAGTCATAATATGAGATGAGTGACCATAATTGTATATTGCAAATATACTATATTATCGTGCCCCATTTTAAAAAAATAGTTTTAGTAATTTGAAATTTGAGTTTTTTATTTTAGAGAATAAAGAAAATAAAGAAAAAGGGTCTAATATGGAACTTAAAAATGCGACAATTTGGATCCAAAATAATAGTCTAAAAAGGGTTTTAAGAAAAAATAGGAGTCGCCCACTTAGTATTGAGTTTAGATATACCAATTCACCCAAAAAATATATTTAAATAAATAAAACCCTTTTTAGACGACTCCAAGTTTTTGAAAACAAGAGAAAAGAGTTCGCGAGTCACGTTTGAAGAAAACGAATGTGAAGATTTGATCTAAGGTACCCTTTCTATCTAATCAAACTAGTTGCGAGATTTAGTCGAAAAATTTTCTTAATCTAACCTATAAAACTTATCACATTAGAATGTTTCTATATGGATGCAAATCAAGACCTAAGAGTTATCAGAAGGGTTGGAATGTCTCTTCAAAATTTAATCGGTGCAAATCACATTAATTGTGATGTCCAAGAATGATTTCTTGAAGAGGTCATGAATATGCAAAAAATGAAACTCGAAGAAAAAAAATTATAATATATAAATATACATGACCTAGAAAAGGAGAACGCAACATAACGGATACGGGATGCTAAAATTTGTGACTCAATTTTCCTTTTTATAGAGGAGATACGAGCTTGCTAAGGTTAAGAAGCCATACTCGTCCATTTCCTATATTTGAAGGCTGACTCTCCTAACCTAATCAAACAAATGGACTAACCTATTTCTATTTTCCTAAATAGAATGTAAGTCTAAATGTTATGTTTCGTGTACATAAGGATAAGGGAGATAATATATTGATGAAATATCATACAAGATGAGAAAAGATCCTAAAAATGAAAAACATATATGAAATGCAATGAATGTCACACAAAAAATGTGAATCTAGCGCGAAACGGCCTAAAGGGTCTAGCATTGAACTAGCCCATTTCTACAAGTTCTCACTAGTCTTGGACTAGTGAGAAAAAGGCGTGAAAGGCCACAGCTAGTATTGGACTAGTGTGGTGATGTCATGTATTTATTATAAACAAATAATGTGAGGACTCATATTTTTATTCTTACTTTAGCCTATTTTAAAATTATTTACATTGTTGTTACTAAATTTTATTATTTTAGTATGAATTTTATTTAAATTATACTTTTATCGTTTACGTGTCAAATCTTTTTTAAAAGTCGCCGGCGTGACTAATTGGAGATTTGGAGAATTAATTTTAGACTAGTAAGAAGGAGTATTAGTGAAGCAAGAGGAACTACCTTGGAGGATTAGTATTTAAGTGTAGCAAACAAGAAGGAAATTGGTAGTGCATGGCACTATTACACCACTATTCAAAGCTGACTTTCTAACCAAACAAAAGGCTAGCTTTTCTTCTTACCTTTTCAACAGAAATCAAAACTTCATCTTCCCTCATTCTCTCTCTCTAAGTGGTCGAACCTTGGGAGCTCAAGAGGAGGAAGAAAAGCTTCAACTTTTTGCCATTAATCTTGCTCAAAGATTCACACCCAACCCTCAAAACCTTTGGAAATTGATCAAGTTAGAGGAAAGTTGATAACTTGTGGTGGTTTCTTGGTGGATTGTTGGTGAATAACTTGTCTCCAACTAGGGTTCAAGAGGCTTGAAAAGGTAACAAGTTCACCTCTTTTGATCTTTAATTTTTCCAAGAGTTAGTAATGGTTAGTGGTTGTTTTGCATGGATTTGAAAACCCTAACAAAAAATCTAAGCTATAGGACTTGAGCAAACCCTTGTTTTCTTGCTTTATATCTTAGGTAGTGGTCTTGAGGTGAATTTCTAGGCAGAGGACTTGAGGATTCTTGCTTGTTTGGTTGTAATCTTGTGAATTATGGTTTGATATTTGGCTTGGTAGTGGAGAGAAAACTTGAAGAAGTTAAGGGGAAGAGCTGTCCGAATTTCTGCTATCTTGTTCCCTTGCTTTAATTTTGAATTTTGTTGCTCAAATGGCAGCAAAAATTCTTGTTATATGTTGTATTGTGTGTGTAAAAATTATCTCTCAATAATTGTTTCAATTGGTTGGGTAAAACTTGAGTTTTGAGAAAAGAAAGAAATCTGGAAAATCTGCCTAGGTCATCCGACCAGGGTTTCTTTGACTGCACATAAATCTTTGTACAAAAGTCAAAATCAAGTGTTGTTTGTGGCATTTGAAACTAGACACCAAGGGCTTTCTAACGGTATAAAATTCCCCTATTAATTCGTTTTGTGTGAGCCGTAGCGAACTGGCAAAGTGGACTGATCTGCTTCTCCTGTTTACCCGAGAAAATTATGCAGCTGCATCTTGTGGCTCAATTTCGTCCCTCTTGTGAAAAGAATTTGAACACGATTTCTTCTGATGATTTATAGAATTTTGAATCTAATTTTCAACACCATAAACCATTCCCAATTTGGACTTGTGTAGCGTTAGTTATGGCCTGATTTCGAAACTGTGTCGAAGCTTTATGACTGAAAATCTGCGGAACAGGTTGCAAAAACCAGTTTTCTTTAAAACTGTTGTATCTTGGTGTTGGAAAATCCGAATTGAGCTCTGCTTGTTGCGTTTGAAACTTGACTTGAAGTTCTTTCTTTGTTATGAATTTCAGAGGCTAATTAAATTTTCGTGAATTTTTCCGAATTTTCAAACTCTACTGAAAATCAAAAACTGTTCCTGCCCTGTTTCAATAAAACAGCAAGTTTGAGCTGAGATTTGAATGATTTCTGATTGGAATCTGGGAAAAGTGTCTTCTGGAAAGTTTTAGTACTTTTAATATAGTTTCCAATGGTATAAACTTTCCAATTTTTGGGCATACCAAACTCAAGATATGATTTTTCACGTGTTGTTGTGTAAAGCTGGAAATTTCTGGGTTACAACAAAATGGACCTTTTAAGAATTCCCAACTATCTTTTGAGATTGATAGTCCATTTCAAACTTGATTTCATGGATGATACAAGTTCTATTGTGACTTTAAATCTTCATTTTGGAATCTTGATTTTCGATGGATTAAAACTCTTTTGAGGCGTTGTCCAAAATTCTAAGCAAACGAATTTTCTCCTTGTATGCTAAGTGACATAGGGTATTCGTGAGTGATGGTTGGTTGATATTTCTTCAGGTATTCAAGAGAATTTCGAAAGGAATCCCTGTGCGGACAACTAAAGGACTTAATTGCTTGCTTGCTTTTGGAAATTGGTGAGTGTCAAGTGCATAACTTGTTGCATAATACTTGAACTACTTCTTGTTGAATATGTGAATTGGACTTGTCAAGACGAGTGTGTACTTTATCACACTCGTTCTCTCTTGCTTGACTTGATAATTGACTTGCTCGTACTCGATAATCATACTCGTGCTTGTGCGTGACTTGGTGTCGATTTGAGAGAAATCTCATCGACTTATACTTGTTACTTGTGGGGACGCCCAAAACCCATCGGCTAATCTCGTAATTCGAGTTGGCAAGGGCTTGGTCGAGAAGCTTGGTGAACCATAGGAAATTATAAAGTTTGATCTTTTGAGATCTTGCTTGGCGTACTCGAGTAGTATTGCCATTTTGTGCGTGTTTGGTTCCGGATCCGAGATGGTGATATGATGGATGGAGGAAGTAAGTGGGGTTCTACAGACTTGTTACTTACTCGGTTGACGGAGTGCCAACACTTGGAAATGTTGGATCAAGACCTTGGCAAAACAATGTAGATTTAGCTTCTGAGAGCTTCCGTATCCTTTATTGAATGTGTTTTGCTTTCTTTTGTGAGTTACATGAATATTATGGTTGCCCTTCTTTTATAAGTTTTAATGCTCGTTGTACTTGCTTGTTTGCCTGTTTTCTTGGCCACACTGAGCGTTAGCTCACCCCCTTAAATTTGTTTTCCTTAACAGAAACTTGAAGTGGAAAGATTTTTGGAGAAGTTGGCTTTGATTGTATTTTGGTCCAATTATGGATGTAAATGAATTAACCGACTTTTGGTGGTTGTATTTTTGGGAAATTTGATGTAACTTTTGGAAATATTATGATGTAGACTTGGATGACTTTTGTAGGAAGCGACTTTTCTTATATTAGTTTTCTTATTAGTTGATTAGTTCTAAGTTTAAATTTGGCTTGGATCGAGTCCTGGTAAGAGCTAGACAGGCGGCCTGCCGAAACTCTAGGGTTCACCCTAAGGAGAAGTGGGGTTATCACAAATAAATCATATAAAACATAATTAAAAATAAATAAATAAAACACATAACACTAGGCATGATATCTAGATGCAAAACTCTAAAGAAAGCGAATAAATACATAAACACACAAACATGCAAGCACACAAGCAAAAAAAACGTGCATAAAGACTTAGCTATTACATTTGAAACTCTAACTACAATCTAAAGGGAGAATTTGAAAAACTAATAATCTAACTATTACATTCATCTAACTAATTACATTTTTGGTAAAATTAAAACCTATCTATTATATAACCTAACTAAATTACATGTCTTGAACGTCTATCTATTACAACTTGATATTTAAATGCCTCTCAAATAATCATCAAAATTAAATAGAATAAATGAAAATTTAAAAAAATAAAATGAATAAATACAAGGAAAAACACACAAAACATGCAATCACATATAAAAGGTACATAGGAGCACATAAAAAAGATTTAAAATAATACTAGAAGGTACCTCCCTTGAAATAGTGGGTTAATTGAGGTTGGATTTGCCTTATTTATACTCCAAAATCAACAAAATGATCAAGATACTAATTTAATTAATAAATAAATTATAAAGAAGTGGAAATAAACAAGAAATCTACCAATTAAACCATTTAAATGAAATATAATTAACAATTAAAGAAGATAAACAACTTATATTAAAGAAATCAAAGTTGTTAGGGACCTAATTAAAAAAATTAAGAAAATTTTTGGGATTAAATTATAATTATTACATAAATTAGGGGCAAAATCAAAGAAGAATAAAGTTTAGGAACCAACTTGCAATTAAAATAGGGACCTAATTGAAAGTAAAAGTACTCAGAAAGTACAGGGACCGGATCACAATTTTTGTTATCAGATTTCTTAAGAAAACAGGACATTGGGCCATTCTTATTATTTGCTTGGGCCAAAGGCCATTTGACCAAACGAAAAGTCCAAAGAAAAACAGAGGCCAGCCCATCCTTTTTACCAATCAAGCCCAGGCGAAATGCATGAGTTTTATCTCCCAAACCCACGTCATAACCCAACTAAAAATAAATCAAAACCCTTAACCCAAAACCTAAACTATTTACCAACAAGATAATAAATCAACTAAAAATTATTAAACCCTAATTATTTCCTAAAATCCAAAATTATTCTGCCTAAAACCCACTTAAAATATGCAAAAGAGGATTAAAACTTAAAAGGGGCAAAATTGATTCAGTTTTTCCAGGTTTTGGGCCACAATACAATTAGGTGAAAATTAAGGGGGTCGATATGCAAATGTTTGAAATTTCCATGGATCTGGTTCGAAGAGCATTGCTGCAACTTTCTGGGTTCGTCATTCATCAAGACATCGCACCAGATGATTTCTAAGCATACCATGATTCATTAACACCAAATCTAAACATCTGAACACGACATTATGGGATAAATTTCGGGCTAACAATATGTAAAAGAAAGGGAAAACCAAAGAGGGAAGCAGAAAAAACCAATAACGAGTATAGCAACAAGATTTTAACATTTTTTGATGTAAATCTGATGATATACGAACAGAACAAGATGAAAAAATGATTACCTTTAGCAAAAATAACGGGTTTACACTGAAAAGAAACGAACCCAAACGTGTGAAAATCGCAGTGGGAGCCTCAGTTTTTTTTTCTTTTGCTGCAAAATTTCTTCAAAGGGCTGATGACTTCGCGACTTTGGACCCAAATTTGACGAACTTGAAGCTGCTTTTCTAAATAATTTCTGAATGAAATTTGTTCTACTAAACCCCAAGAAAGTGCATAAGTAAAGAAATTCTCTTAACAACTCGCAATCTGATCAGTATTTGATGAGAAAGTAGGCTGATGGCTCAGCGTGGTTGCATATTTTTTTTGAAGAAATTTCTTTGTTCTTCCTTTTTTTTTTCATTTTCTCTCTTTTCTCTCCCTTTTTACCTTTCTGCCGCCTCCCCCTTTTTTTTATCACTTCCCCACAGGCTGCGTTTTCTTCCATTTATATGAGACAACGGCCACCAAACCCTCATCTCAAGGGTTCGGATGAAACCCAGGTTTTTGTTGCAATATTTTGAGCCATTTGATGGCTATCTTCCAGAATATTCTTGATAGAGATAGGGGGGTGAGGTGGCAAAGGTACTGGAGGGCTTGGAGGGAAAGAAAAGGCAAAAAAAAAAAAAAAGAATCGAAAATGGGATGGAAATGGCAGCTGCAATTTTGTGTACTGAAGCTTCGTGCATGGCTTCTGATACGAAGCAAAAATGAAGATGACGCGCGTGTGCGACTAAAGGAAAATTTTTTTTTTTGCAAAATCTGATTCTGATTTCTTTCTTTTCTTTTCTTTCTAATTTTCTAAAAAAATGAACTTGAGATGATGTTCTTTTAAAAAAGTAAGGAATAAAATAGAATAAATAAGATAAAAATAAAATAAAACAAAGACAAAATAAAATGAATAGATAAAAATAGGAATAAAATAAATGACACAAAATTTTTTGTATTTACAACTTGCACCTAAGTTTTGCCGAAACTGAAAACAAAGATGTAGACACCAAATTACTTATCTGTCTCAAGTGCAACCGAAATAACTAGTAAAACCTAATGAATCGGAAAACATAAGACTAGAAAAATGAAAAGGTTGGTGTGACCGATCCTGTACCCAACAGAACTGTCGGTAGGGTAAAACCCAAACCCAACAAAATAACGGTTTGTGAGATAAAATCCAAATCTAACGAAATAACAGTTTGTGGGATAAAATCTAAACTCAACAAAAAAAAATGGTTGGTGAGATAAAATCCAAACCCAACAAAATAACAGTTTGTGAGATAAAACCCAAACCCAACAAATAATAGTTTGTGGGATAAAATCTAAACTCAACAAAATAATAGTTGGCGGGATAAAACCCAAACCCAACAAAATAACGGTTAAATGAAAAATGCACCTCAGACCTATATAGTTGGTTTTTTTTTTCAAAACTAATTGCTAAAATAAGCTCTTCTCAATGGAGAAACTAGTCCACCATACTATTGCCCCTTTTCTATTCGTAGTTGAGATTCAAATTTTTAAAATTTTGACTTGTGCTTTTTTGTCAATTTCAGCCATAAACGCCTGCATAGATGGGATTTGCCAAAATATAACATGCACTTGAATTTTCACAAAAATTTCTTATTTTATTCTAAAAAATGATGCAATTACTATTCATGAAAGGAATGGTCTTATCAAAGTCGAATTTTGAACAATAGATTCGAAAGTATATTACTTGATTCTTGGGCGAAATTTCACAAATGTATTTACAAAAATTTGCCCCAATTTGGATCTATTGGGCAAAATTTCACAAATGTATTAAAAAAATTTGCCCCAATTTGGACCTATTAGACGAGATCTCACAAATGTATAACAAAAATTTGTCCCAATTTAGGCCTATTTTAATTGCAAAAATTTTGTTCGGAAGACTCTCCATCTATTTGGACAAAATAAAAAATTGTGTTTCCTAAATTTTTAGAAAATAATCACACACTAACATGCAATGTAAATTGAGGGGTAATAGAAATTGCAGTTTTTAAATGAAGAAAAAGTTTAAATGTCATGTTTAAACTCATGTAGAAAATTCCATGATGAATCTCTCAAAACAAGAGTAAGTTGCAAAAAATCTCTTCCTCACTTTAGAATTAGTCTTTAGGGGAATTGCACACTTTTTCTTGTTAGCTCGTCTTTTAGGACCAATCAAGTGGGTATTATTCCTGATTTTGAAGTGGCTAAGAGAAATGGTATGTTAGAATCTGTCCTGTTTTTGTATCCAGATTGTGTCTAACCCATTCAATATCACATCTTAATGATGAAAGCAAATAGTTTATCATCCTTATTTTTTGAGAAAATTTAGTCAACATATAAGTTCTATAGATTTGTAATATATGGGCAAGAGATAACTAAACATATAAAGCAGGTTATGACCCTGTGATCACGAGTGATTAGCAGATCCCTTAGAGGCCTGATCCTTATTTCAAATTGTCATGAAAGATAAGTCAGCAACGGATTTTATGAGCTTATAAGGTGGCTTTGACAATGATCTAAAAGAAACAAGATTTTCAAAGACATTGCACTTAAAATCGTTTTCCTCCCCAAAATTGCCCCAATTTTGGACTAAAAAATCTTGGACTTCATTTTGACTTTTATCATCAATCACTAGAGGGATTTCCACAATGAATCTCTTTGCATTTCCTTTTTTTTTTTTCTTTCTTCACATTTTCCCCCTTTTTTTCTTCGTTTCTCCTTTTTTTGTTTGCCAATACCGAAATTCCAAATATCAATGATATAATTGAAAAATTCCTAACTTTTAGAGAATAGATGCCCCCTCTCTTATTTCAATATTGAATCCCAAACATCAATGGTAGAATCAAATTCCCTCAACTTGTAAGTTTTTCTCTCTTTTTTTAGTACTTCATGTCTATTTCAGAAACCGAAATTTTCGTATTTTTGCTATTATTGAAAATTCTTAAATCTCCTTCCCCCAGTATAGGCTGTGATCATGAGTGCTTTTGAAACAAACCACCAATTTAAACTCAAATGAGAATGTAAAGGATGAACATGTTTAGATAGTAAAAATGATAGCCAAAGTATCATTCTTACGTTACATGACAACCAAAGTAAAGAATAGTTCATTGATAATTCATTTTCTTTTAACATTTAAAAATTTTTCTGATGTAGGTTTATGATCACTAAGTCTCTTATTTGAAACGAAATTATACCTTTAAAGGTTCAAATAGGAAAACAAATGATAAAATATGTATAGATAGAGAAACGAACGCCTAAAGTATCATTCCAAATTCTCAAAACAAATAAGAGTAATGTATATTTTTGCTGCCACTTAGATGTGGATTGAATCTGGTTAGACACAGTGGGCATTTTCAAAATAAAGATTGTCCCACTTTGAAATTTGTCAACCAATATGACTGATTTTGGAGGGTTAATAGAAATAGACAAAATATGAATTGTAAAATGAAAGAGAAAAGTATCGTGGTTGGTCTTTTAAAACAAACTATCAAATTTGAGTGATCTCTTTTGATTTCGAGTGCTCTCATTGAATAGTCTGGATTGCAAATTTAGTGCATGCAAAGATTTTTAAAAAGCTAAACACACTCTTGTAAATTTTCATGCAAGAGTACACTTATTTCTTAAAGTCCATCATGAAATCTCTCGATGAGCAAATAAAGAATGAAATGTATATGAATATATACAAAACAAAAAACTTTATTATTGCAAATATTTGAAACGAAATTTCTTGTTTAATTATAATACAAATGAGAAAAGAAAATTTTCTAAAGACCACGCTTTCATACATACACACACACACTTTCTCTTTTCTTTCTTTTAAGACAAAATGTGTTAGAAACAATGAATCAAGTGATTTTTTTTTGGACAAACAATTATATCATGAAATCTTTTAGATACTTTGGACTAGCACTTTTAGATGGATTATTCATGTTTTCACAATGTTGAATCTGCTCAAGAATCAAGTAATACTTGTAATTTTTAAAATTTATTAGATCAAAATTGTTATCAGATATAGAAAAATATTTTTTATCTTATTGAAACATCTTTTATAAATGCAAGGGAGGGAAAAAAATAAAAGAAAAATACCTAGAGTTGGTAAGCAAAACTGTAAAATCGGTATGTATATCCTAAGGAGGAGTCCTTTTATGCCAAGGGTTGGCCTAGCAAGAAAAATACAATCCTTTGGGATAGATACTATATAATACCTGATAGATCTGATCAATTTATTAACATTTGAGTGAAAAGTAATTTGAAAATTTGACTAATTGGAATAGCAGGAAACATCTGATCTAATAGGATGATGACAAATTCCGAATGGGTTGATTACTTTGATTGGCACATAAAAGGATGTTAAAAGTCAATTTAGTATATCAGCTAGTTTTTTCAGTGAACCATAGATCAAAATCCTAAAAGAGAATAAATTGGTCAAATAAATAGGATGAAATTGATAGTTTATTTAAAAATTGACTGGATCGTCCTAAAAATCGATAAACTGGTCAAATGAATTAGATGAAATTGATGATTTATTCAAAATTGACTGAATTGTCCTAAAAGTGAATAAATTGATCAAATGAATTGGATGGAACTGATGGTTCATTCAAAATTTGACTAGATTGTTCTAAAAATGAATAAACTAGTCAAATGGATTGAATGGAATTGATGATTTATTCAAAATTGACTGAATTGTCCTAAAAGTGAATAAATTGGTCAAATGAATTGGATGGAATTGATGATTTATTCAAAAATTGATTGGATTGCCCCTAAAAATGAATAAACTAATCAAATGGATTGGATGACATTGATAGTTTATTCAAAATTGACTAGATTGTTCTAAATGTAAATAAATTGGTCAAATGATTTGGATGAAATTGGCAATTTACTCGAAATTGACTAGATTGCCCACCCATTTGTAGTTTCAAATCTCACAAAATTTGTTGTAATGCATTAGTCTATGAACCTTCTAAAATCAAGATTTAGTCTCGATATATTTATTATTTCAATAATGAGAAATGATTTGTAAATTTCTTCAATTTAGTATCCTTTACGCACGAGATTTTATCAACTTTGACAAAATGACCAAAAAGTGAATATTAGAGGTTCATATTCTAATGTGTAAAAGTTGTTCCATCATTTTCAATGTCGTCATTGTGGAAGGGATCGGATCCTACCTTACCTTGTGCACTTCCCCTTTGAATGGTATAAAAATATAAACGTGGAAATTTGCTTGGATTATATATCGGAGACAAAAGGTAGTTTATCCCTAATATGGGATCCCCTATGCGGCATTCCCTCTATGATTGATGCATGATAATAGTTTATTGAAGCAAGTAAATAGACAATGCGTTAATTGGAATATAATCTAAAAGTGCCCCATTTAAACGTCGGAGTGAGTTTAAAATAACATGCAATATATACATAGTATTAATGCAATAAAATTTAAACGTGCTATTTACAAAAAGCAGTTTGTCTTAAACGAGTACTATGTCAGAACTCTTATTTCTAAGATTTGTAAATGCAAGAGAAGAGAAAACAAAGAGAAATTAGTTCAGTTGATAAATAACATATAATACATCGGAACAATAAAATAATATATTAATATAAGATAAAGAACAGAAAAGGGATAGAATCTCTCCCCTCGTATCTAGTGATTCTAATAGGGTAAGGTCGACTCTATCCTAGGCGATTTCTAACATGGATGTATAAGGTTGACTTCATTAATGCCTTTAGACTCGATAAGATTTCAAATTCCCAAACCTTTAGACCAAAAGGCGAAGGGTCATCAATCCCAAAGCCTCCAGTTGGTGGTTCAAGTGATATCTCAAACATTGCTACACTCACGTCGTACCACGGCCACATGTCCAAGTGGATCGATCCTAATCCTAATAAGGAAGTGGTGTGACAACCACTAAAGAAAATAAAATGCGTGGTTCAAAGAAATAGCGTATACATGTATGAAGTGCTCATTTGAGGGGAGAGATTATTATTAAACACGCATGAAGGTTCAAGGGTGACACTCCCTCACCCCAAATGCAAAAGCGCGATAAATGAAAGTAAACAAGTTATTCATCACATATACGGAGAGAGGGAGGCGATTACATGTATGAAATGCAGAAAATCCTAAAAAAGAAAAGAGAAAGAAAAATAAAAAGAAAAATGCAATTTAAACATTCCAATGTGATATGTAAAAATGTTAGAAAAAGAAAAAAATCGACTAAACCAAATGTTTGGACTCTCTAGACTCCCCAGTAGAGTCGCCAACTATCGCGCCCCATTTTAAAAAAAAATAGTTTTAGCAATTTGAAATTTGAGTTTTTGATTTTAGAGAATAAAGAAAATAAAGAAAGAGGGCCTAATATGAGACTTAAAAAGTGCGACGATTTAGACCCAAAATAATAGTCTAAAAAGGGTTTTTAAGAAAAAATAGAAGTCGTCACTTGGTATTGAATTTAGGTGTACCAAGTTGCTTAAAAATATATTTTAAATAAATAAAACTCTTTTTAGACGACTCCAGATATTTGAAAACAAGAAAAAAGAGTTCGAGAATCACATTTGAAGAAAGGGAAGACGAAGATTTGATCTAAGGCACCCTTTTAACCTAGTTAAAAGTAGTTGAGAGATTTAGTGGAAAAATTTTCTTAGTCTAACTTATAAAACTTATCACATTAAGATGTTTCTATATAGATGCAAATCTAGACTTAGGAGGTATCGGAAGGGTCGGAATGTCTCTTCAAAATTTAATTGGTGCAAATCATATTAATTGTGATGTCCAAGAATGATTCCTTGAAGAGGTCACTAATATGCAAAAAATAAGATTCGAAGAAAAGAAAAATTATAATATATAAATATACATAATCTAGAAAAGGGGAATGCAACATAACAGGTATGGGATACTAAAATTCGTGACTCAATTTTCCGTTCTATAGAGGAGATACGAGCATGCTAAAACTAAGAAACCATACTCGTCCATTTTTCATATTTAAAGGATGACTCTCCTAATCTAATCAAACAAACGAACTAGCCTATTTCTATTTTCTTGAATGGAGTGCAAGTCTAAATGTTATGTTTCGCGCACATAGGGATAAGAGAGATAATATATAGAGTAAATATCATACAAGATGACAAAATATCTGTGAGAACGTGTAAAATCCCTTATATTTTTCTTAAAATTTTCTTTAATTTGAAAATTATTACTTTACAATAACTTTATTGCACATTCACTTCCCAAATAGCTACCAATAATCATAGAACTAAGGGTTTCCGTTTTACTTTCACTGCTACGACAAACTAGGATTTTTACGTCTTTTCGTAGTGTGAGTAATCGGTACGAAACGTGTACTAAATTTAGTGATTAAGAGTATATTTTAGATGATATTAAATGTGTGATTAGAAGTGATAATAATAAGTTAGTGAATTAGAGGTTAAAACCCTAGTATACGCGATTTAGAGAAAATCGGCTTGAACCGACGGATACCGTTCACCACCGATTGAACACACCACTTCACCACCACTTTCTTACCATAAATATCATTGATATTAGTGCAAAATATCAGCCCTTAAATAACTCTTATTGGCCGAAATATTTGACTAGAAAAAGAAAGGAAAAGACAAAAATTTAAGATGGAATCTTAAGGTGCCAAGTGGAGGGCATCTACCTAACTTTGACCCAAACCAAGACCAACCTTCTTAAACCTTCTAGGACTTCATTTTTCTTTCCTTTTTTCTCATGGTGGCTGAAATTCAAGAGGGAGAAAAGGGAGAAAACACTATTTCATACCATCATGATTTCTAGTTGATTTGAGTGAAAAACAAGAATCTAAACCGATTAATCTTCTAGTTGAGAGTTTAGGAAGCTTGGTGTGCCAAAGTTTTGAAAGGAAAGGTGAAGGATTGCTCTTGTAAGCATCTTAAAGAGGTATTATAGCTATCTTCCTTTATTGCTTTTCTACTTTTGCCTAATTTTGTAGAACAACCCATACTTGGGGCTTATGATAGTTGTTTCCATGGTTTTGAGGCTTATGGTAGTTTATTTGAGTTAGGATTTTGGAATTTTTCAATCATAAATTTTGTTGTTTGGATGGTATATGGTGTTTATAATCTTGTGTTGGAGGTTGAAGTAGTGATTCAAGCTAGAAAAGTGAATTTTGCACCATGAATTCATAAAACTCCAGATTAGAGTTCTTATGTTGCCCTGTTCTGACCAGTTCTATTCAGTCATTATGGAGGCCGAATTGGGTTTAGCTCAAAACATTAAAGTTGTAGGAAATTATGGTATTAAGCTGCCTGTAAAATTTCAGCTCAATCGGAGCACAGCAGGATGTGAAATCACCGAAATACCCTGACTGTCACAGGCTTCAATTCGTAAACAGTTTTGTGAATTTACCAGTTTGGCTTCGTTTTTTCACCCTGATTCGTATCCAATTAGCTTTTGTCCAAAACACAAAACTTGTATCCCTATGTTTTAGCTTTCCAAGGCCTCTGAAAACACTCCAAAGGGAATTGTGTAGCTTGAGATATTGCCGATTAAAGTTAGTGCGGACAACCAGACTGATCACGAACTGTTGGATCTGTGATTTGCAAATTTGACCTAGATAAGTTGTGAATTAGGTTAAGTTTCCTTCATGAAAGTTATGCCCCTCTGTCTTAGCTTCGAAACAGTATAATATTCACCCTGATTCGATAAACGTAGCTCCAGTTATGACTCAAATGCTAGGAGATGTCAAATCTGCCGTTTAGTTTTGTCTTTAAAACTGATTTCCAATGGTACTTTTGCACTTGTGTTGTACTTGGATGATTTTGGAGCCTAATGGAAGGGCTGTTTTGGTAACATTACTTGTGTCTTATTGTGGGACTGAATTAAAGAAAATAAGAAAGCCATAAATGGTTGAAAATTTGGTAAACACAAAGGACGTGCTGCCCAAATTTGCACTCAAGGGTTAAGTAGAATTACGCTTGTCTTGAGTAAGGTTTTGAGGACGAATCTAACTCGATTTGTCTAGATTATTCGAGTTTCCTTTTGTGGGGATATATAAGTTGAAATTCGGCCGAAACTTGTACCCTTGGAATTTACAACTAATAGAAATACGTTTTCTTCATTTCTTCGACCCAAATGGTATTTTCACATATAAATGCTTCAAAATTTCACCGTTTGAAAAGCAAGCAAGGATTTAATGAATATTCCCTAAATAATTTTCAATTACTTGATTCTCGTTAAACGAAACGTTTAAGTTTCGAGCCTTAGTTACTTTTCAATGCTCTTAAACAATATTTTCTCGCAGATTTGGACTCCAAGAGCGGAGTAATACCCAAAAACGACCTGTAAAGGCACTGCATCTGTTGGTGAGTGTTTCCAAATACTTAATTGCACTTGACACATGTATTTGATACTTGAATGAGATGCTTACATGTTATACGCGTGGATTGATAGGGCAAGCGTGTACTTTATTGCACTTGCCCTAATATGACTTGTTCTTGATCTTGATTTCAATTTAAATGATATACGTGCATATGAGTTGTGATTTATCTGGAATTCCAGAAACCCTGTGGCTAGTTAATCGAGTCGAGCCAGCAAGGGTTTGATCGATTAGATAATGAACCCTGGGTAGTTAGTGTTGTCGAGTGGAGTGTTATCTCCTCGACTAATCGTTATACTCGAGTATTACCACCAGTGTTTATTGTGGAGTTCGGACCCGGTAAGGGGGTTTGGTCGGTGGACGGAGATTGGAGTTAAGTGGTGTTCTACTGGACCAGTTACCTCACTTGAAAGTTGACGGAGTGTCAACTACCAGTTGATCAAGCATTGGTGGAGCCGATATATGAGCAACTGTATCCTTATTCGTGAAATACGAATGGTTATTGGTTGGCTATATGAAGAGTTATTAATCATTTCTTGACTTGCTTTGTTTACTATTTCACTATTGTGCTGCTTCTACGTTATTTGATGATTAATTTGATATTTGGAACCTCACTGGGCTTTTAGCTCATTCCACGCTGTTTGTTTTCCTTACAGGGGGTACGAGTGAGGCGAGAGTTGAAACGACTAGTGTAGTCTAGTAGTTTTGAATTTTGAAGTTGTACTCGCATTAACACCCGATTAGGGTTGTATGAACTTGACTTGTAGCACTTTAAAGTATTATGGTATGTAGAAGCCTTGTATTTGGGTGAACACCAATGTATATATATATTAAATTTGAACTTGTTATACTATTTATTTTCTATGGATGATGGTTTTCTCGAGTGCTAGTGAGTGAGTCCTGACGAGAGTTAGGCAGGCGACTCGCTAAACCCTAGGGTACGCCCTAAGGGGAGGTGGGGTCATCACAGGTGGTATCAGAGCCTAGGTTTGAATTGATCTGGGTAGATTGAGAGATTTATACTTGCTAGTTCTTGGGTTATGATAGGCTAGGGTTTTCACTTGCGAATAGACCATTAGCCTCAATATATATACGTTTAATTTACTTACTTTGGCATTATTACTTATAATGTAGGTTATGGAGGGTAAAGATACGACCGGGGGCGCTGGGCCATCTCAGCCAGTACCTAGCGACCCTGTACATCTTGAGGGGCTTGCTTGCCGTGTACTTTCTTATCAGGAGCACCCTGGTGACCCTGTGTGTCGGTGGTCCCCCGCACGCAAGATCCAACGTTGCGACTGTTGGAAGACTTACTCTTATCCCGATCGGGTAGTGTTGGCCGTAGACGATGAGCGCAACCGATTGGGTAGCGCTAATCGTAGGTGTCAGTTGGAGATAGAGCGTCTCCAGGCAGCCCTCCGAGTACATAGTGCCAGGATCCGAGAGATTGAAGCTATAATTCTGGAGGAGCAGGAGCGGACTAATGCCTTCCGAGAGCAGGCTCAGGCGACTTCTGGACGTCTGGTACGGGTAGTTGAGGATGTTAGAGACCGGACTGACCGTATTTTGACCGAGTGTGGGGTTCTAGTAGATGATGTGGTTCAGAACTTGGCCGAGGAGGGTCAAGGACCTGCGGCCCCTAGTGACTCTGAGGAGGATCTGGAGGAGGAGCCGGGTGCACCTACGGAGTCGGTTGGGTCGGCATCCAGTTAGGCTTCTAGTTTAGAGTTGAGAGGTTTTTGTGAGGTAGTTAGGGACATAGTGGGTCAACACGTTCTCTTTTGTTTTTGAATTTGACGTGTTAAGGTGGATGTACATAGGGTTTGTTTTGTTCTATGTCCCTTGACTGGTCTAAACCTTTGACTTGACTAGGTTGACATGTATAGTACTTGCTAACTTGGTATGTGACTTACTTCGCTATGTATATACAGGAAATGTTTACTTCAAATGTGTTTCCTTGTCTTTGTTTTATGCTTTGCACACATCTTATTTGAGCTATATCTTACTTTGTTTATACTTATCTAGTTGGTTAGTTGAGAACCATAGAAAGTAGAAGAAGCCAGGATCAGGGAGCTACTCGAGGGCGTGACTCTAATCGTGGCCGTGGGGGTAGACGGGCACAGGAATCGGTGCGCGAACCGAGAGGAAAAAGAGAGGAAACTGTTGGACCGCAACCTAGACCCCGAGTGGAAGGAGGAGATCAGGTGGTTACTACAATTCAACAGATGACCAATATTCTTGCTCGTTTAGTAGAGCAACAGGGTCAAACCCCAGTAAATCAACCTAGGGATCCTGAAATGGGGCAAGATAGAGCCCTAGAGAGATTCCAGAAGTTCTTTCCTCCTAAGTTTCTAGGAGGACCAGACCCTGAAATAGCGGAGAGATGGTTTGAAACCATGGTTAACATATTTGCCGCTCTAAATTATGTGGATGATAGTCAGGTACAATTTGGAGTGTTTCAGCTTGAGGGTCCAGCTAGGGTTTGGTGGAATGTAATTAGAGTTAAGTGGGAGAGAGAGGGAACCGCATGGACCTGGTTGAACTTTGTGCGGGAATTTAATGAAAAATACCTCCCACCCATTGCCCAAGACAAGAGAGAGGATGATTTCATTAAACTCCGTCAGGGGACTTTAAGTGTGGCCGAGTACGAGACCCAGTTTACGAAATTAGCTCAATTTGCTCCTGAATTGATAGCTATGGAGCAAAGGAGGATACGAAGGTTTGTGCAAGGTCTCAATGTGGAGATACAGGAGGCCTTAGCAGCGGCCCAAATCAATACTTTTACGAAGGTTTTGGAGAAGGCCCAGAGAATAGAGATTGTCAGGGCACAAGTGAGAAATTTTCATGCAAAACGTAAGGGAGGGCCTGGTGGATATCAGGGGCCGACACAGGGTGCGCGAAACATGCCCCCCTCTAAAGCCGGTCATGGGACTGGAGGCGGAAGGTTTACGGGTACATCGAGGAGAGGTGCTCAAAGGGGAGGCCAAAGTGGAAAAGAACAAGGACGAGGTGTTCCGCAGGGAGGCCAGACATCTACTCCCCGAGTATCGTGTGGTTATTGCGGAAAATCAAATCATACTGAGGATAACTGTTGGAGAAAAGCTCGAAAGTGTTTAGGTGTGGGAGTACAGAGTACCAAATTGCAAATTGCCCTCTCGTCAGCGATACTCAATCGGCTGGCAAATCCAACCCGAAACCGACCAACGTAGGAGGGGCCAGATCGAAGGTGCCAGCCAGAGTGTACTCTTTGGACCAGCAATCGGTACCTGAGTCGACGGAGGTAGTGGAAGGTACGATTCCTGTTTTCCATCGTTTAGCTAAAATTTTGATAGACCATGGTGCCACCCATTCTTTTGTTAGTCCCACCTTTATACTTGGAATTGATATGAAAGCTGAAAGATTGCCCTATGACTTAGAAGTAAGGACACCTATGGGTAATCAAACTTTACTTGCGAGTGAGGTGTATAGAAACTGCGATATATGGGTTGGTGAGCGAAAGTTAGTAGTTGACCTTATAAGTCTACCCATTAAGGGGTACGATGTTATTTTAGGCATGGATTGGCTAACTCATTATCATACTCGGGTAGATTGCAAGATGAAGGTGGTTGAGTTTTGCATACCAGGTGTTCTACTGGACCAGTTACCCCACTTGAAAGTTGACGGAGTGTCAACTACCAGTTGATCAAGCCATGGTGGAGCCGATATATGAACAACTGTATCCTTTTTCGTGAAATACGAATGGTTATTGGTTGGCTATATGAAGAATTATTACTCATTTCTTGACTTGCTTTGTTTACTATTTCACTATTGTGCTGCTTCTACGTTATTTGATGATTAATTTGATATTTGGAACCTCACTGGGTTTTTAACTCATTCCACGCCGTTTGTTTTTCTTACAGGGGGTACGAGTGAGACGAGAGTTGAAACGACTAGTGTAGTCTAGTAGTTTTGAGTTTTGAAGTTGTACTCGCGTTAATACCCGATTAGGGTTGTATGAACTTGACTTGTAGCACTTTAAAGTATTATGGTATGTAGAGTCTTGTATTTGGGTGAACACTAATGTATATATATATTAAGTTTGAACTTGTTATGGTATTTATTTTCTATGGATGATGGTTTTCTCGAGTGCTAGTGAGTGAGTCCTGACGAGAGTTGGGCAGGCGACTCGCTAAACCCTAGGGTACGCCCTAGGGGGAGGTGAGGTCGTCACAAGATCCTAAAAATGAAAAGCATGTACAAAATGCGATAAATGTCACGCAAAAAATGTGAATCTAGCGCGAAACGAGATAAAGGGTCTAGTATTGGATTAACCCATTTCTACAAGTCCTTACTAGCATTGGACTAGTGAGAAAACGAGAAGAAATGCCACATCTAGCGTTGGACTAGTGTGGTGACGTCATGCATTTATTATAAACAAATAAATCATATAAAACATAATTAAAAAAATAAACACATAAAGCATATAGAACACATAACACGTAGACATGATATCTAGATGCAAAACACTAAATAAAGTGAATAAATACATAAACACACAAGTATGCAAGCACACAAGCAAAGAAACGCGCATAAAGATCTAACTATTATATTTGGGACCCTAATTACAATCTAAAAGGGGAATTTGAAAAAATAATAATCTAATTATTACATTCATCTAACTAATTATATTTTTGGCAAAATTGAAACCTATCTATTAGACAACCTAACTAAATATATGTCTTGAACGTCTATCTATTACAACTAAGCATTTAAATGCCTCTCAAATTGTGACGACCCCACCTTCTCCTAAGGTATACCCTAGAAGTTAGCGGACCGCCTGCCTGACTCTCGTCAGGACTCATTAATTTCACATTAGCTTCAGAGATAACATTGAGGTATACTAAGACCACACGTTCAAATCTTTTACAATGCCAAGTTTAATACAAAACTTCAGCCGTAATATGATACTAGATAATTTATAATCACAAACGACTTCATGTTAACTCCCTAACCTCCCTCGTTCGTTCCCCGACCATCAACTCTTGTAAGGAAAACAAAACTAAAGGGTTGAGCTAAAATTCAGTGAGGTTTCCATGCAAGCAACAATCAATAAGCACTTAAACCAGATAAACTAATAACAAAATTAAACAACTAAGGAACACTGCACTGAATAAAGTAAAGAACACTTCACTGAACAATCACTTTTAAAAGGATATGGTGCTCGCATTAGAGCCACTTCCTTTTGGGAGTCATTTCAATGTCATTGAGCATTCATTTCAGTGTCAAGAGACACTCATTCCAATATCATTGTACATTCATTTCAATATCATTGCACACTCCGCCTATTCACCTCCTTATATCCTCCAAAACAATAAACAATCTCCTATATTCAATAATCAGTTCAATAATCTTCCAACTTCAGGGTAATACTCGAGTATACCAAAACATTTATCCAAAACTTCCGTCCTATCCGACCAAACCCTTTGCTGGCTCGAATAGTCCGTTGAACAAAGGGTTTTGGGGCCCAGTTCAGCTGATGCGGTAAAGTACACATATAGCTTACATTCATGCACACTTACAGTAACATTTAGTCAATTATCAACCTTCAAACTCAACTAAGCCGAGTGCGTTAAAGTACACCCTCGACTTAGAAGTAAGGACAATTGAGATACACTTTACAATAAATCACTTAGCAATATTTCATAATAAGCACATTTATCACATAATTTCACTTCAGTAAACATAAACAATTAAACACATAAATTCGGAAACACTTACCAAATACCCAAATAAATTACTCTCAAGTCTCGAGTTTGCTTCCTGGCTCACAGCTATCCTTGGGACAAGTTTATAACTCTAAAGTGAATATACAATTTATAGATGACCACTTATCATTTATTATTTTATGATTTAAACTATTAAAGTCAAGTTTCAGCTTTAAAATACAAGATATAACATATTTAATATTTATTTTACATTTTATTTCAAAATTTATTAACTTTATCATTTCAAACCAAGAATTATACATTTTTCCTAGGTTTGTATCTTTGTATAATATTTAAATCAGGAATATATCTTTCTCAATTCAATATTCATTAATTATGGCCTATAGACACTCCATTTGTTCCCTTTTAAATCAACTAAACTCTAAGTTATTTGTAAATTAGATTTTATTCCTTTACACTAGTCCTTCAATTCTAAAATCTGTAAAATGCTTGTGAGGATAAGATTAAGTGATTAGAAGCCATTTTATGTAAATAGCTATAACAAGTTATCGTAGAGTTTCCAAAAATATCATAGACAACTTAGATAACTACCATTTCAGTCAACAACCAAAGTTTCAGCAATATACTTCATGAATTCCATTAATATTCCATCTTTTACTTGGTTAAATCACTAAACACTCAATATTTATTCTGTCCCTGCTTAAACCGGATCAATTGACATGTATTATCACACATAATCCCAACAAAATAACAATAAATTCTGTCCTCAGCTAATTGCAAATTTCCAGTAGCTAAGCATTCAAATGCAAGACTGTTTTCCCCACATTTTCTTATTTTCTTCCTCCCAACTTACCCTGCATGGAGTAGTTATCTAACTACAGAGCATCTTATGCAAGAATATAAGTTTACAGCCAAATCCGGGAGCAAAGCTGAATCAAGTCTTAATTTTCCTCTCGGCTAGAGTGAAAGAAACTGTTGCAGCAGATTGCTCCTTTTCCTTCAATGCCTCTTTTGTTTCAATTCATTTCGGTCTTATGTTAAAGTTAAAAGGCTTATGACATGTTAAAGCTCTATACGTTAGTTTGGAAGTTAAGATTTGCAGAGGACATCTAGCATTCCCACTTTCCCATTCGGTTGCAGTTATTAAATTTCCAGCAGAGCAGTAGTTGATATTTTGATAGTCTCTTATTATTTCGTCTTCTGTTTTATGTCCTAACTGATCATGCAAAGGATACTTTTTCAAGCACAAGTTATCCTAAACAAACATGGAAGTCTATGATCAGAATTCAAGGGAAATAACTGGATTAAATCTCAGGTCTGTGCAAGGCTGCAATTTGATGCATAGCAGCATGCAATACATGAAGACGAATTTCTTCTACTAAATCCCTCCATCTTATGCTCAAATTTCTCATGAATGAAGAAATCAAGATGTTATCCAACATTTACAGATTAACACAGAATTTTAGAGTTATTATTCATAAAAGTCAGCTGAAACTTTTCCATTTCCCCACTCGGATGAGCTAAAAGAATTCCAGCAGGTTTTCTTTCTTTATTTTCAACTCAAGGTTCCAACTTTCACAAGTTTCTATGGCTAAACTTTACATAATATCAGAAATAAACATTTCCATGCATTTCCTATAGCATTCTTCCATTTTTCCATTGATAACAACCTGCAATTTCAGTCGGTCATCACTCAGTTCACATAGGTTCAGTCAGTGAACCTTTAAGTTTCAAATCAGAATTTCTTTCTTGAGTCGAAACTCAGTTTCGCTGCTCAAACACTACT